>OY979702.1:16240252-16736196 GCA_963855925.1 Inga laurina | reverse complement strand
GAGATAAATTATGATCAGCCCATTTTGGCACAAACTTAGACCCCTGACGTGAATATGGCTGACTTGAAGAGAGAAATATTAGTTGCATTGTATGAGCTTTTATGTAGATAGGAAGTGTATGCACAAAGTCAATATTTTTGGAAATTTGCTAATTGTGATGGCATAAGCAATGACATGGGCATGAGATTATTAAAGAAACATCATCTTCCTCCTACAGCATTTCGACGCCATTCTGCAGCCAAAATAAAGAAAAAGAGTTGAGAGGGTTTTGGGAGAAAAGGAGAAGAGAACTCGTAAGGTAAGCCGATTTCTCCGATGATCTAGCTCCTAACGCGTATAACTTCGATCCTAAGCTACTCCTTTATGTTCTTTAAGGTTTGGAAGCTACTCTTTTGGTGTCAAAACACCTAGGGTTTTCATTCAAGTCAAGGAAAAGCTATTGGGAGCTTGAGGTAACTTCCAAACTTTTGTATATTGACTATTCTAGCTACTGTAGACAATTTAATCGGTGAAATTTCGCCGGGTTGTCTTTGTGTGTAAAAATGGAAAATGAGTTATGGGGGCTGTTATGCTACCCAAATTGATACTAAATGGTATTTTTAACCTAATGGAATAGTCAATTAAGGGTTAGGAGTAGAAAGGAACGCGTTTACGCAGCCGAAACCGAAAAACCCCAATTTTCCCTAAATTCCTATAAGTTTCAGCCATCTCTAGAAATGGGACTTAGAGTTGTATTTTCAATGATTTGATGATTATATTGAGTTCAAGAGGGAAAATTAGGTGGGGTTACAGTTGGGCACTTTTTCGGAAAAGGCCGAGAAAGCATAATTACAAGAACGTCCCTATAACCCTAAAAGTAGGGCTGCCAAGGGTAATTTCATAATTTGACATTGAATTTGATAATTCTGAGTCTGGAAATGGATTCCTTGGATGAAAATACATCAGGATAGCCCTAGTCAAAAATTTGGGAAAACGTGCCATCGGGCCGGGTACAGCGGGGCCGGGCCGGGCAAGGTCCCAGGGGGTATTTTAGTAATTTTTCAAGATAGACTCATATAACCCCCAAAAAACACTATGGAAGTGTCTAAATAGTACATTTGACATTGTAGAATCAAATATGGAGCCCTGAGCTGTTGGCATGCAAATCGAGGAGAAAGATTAGAGGTAGGGGACTTACCTTACTTGTATGTGTTTGATATCTTTGCTTGTGTAATGATGTATGTGATTGCTTTACTTGATTATGTAGAGCATATTTGAATAAATGAAGCTCTGTTTCTATTTTCGCTGTGGCCATAGTCTTGTCGTATGAAACATTTAACATGCAGAAATGTCATTATGAGGCATACATCTAGATAAAGCTAACATGTCATACACATAGCATCAATCATGCATGCATTATGGTATCTATTTCCTACTGAGATTCCTCGAATATCACCCTCCCCTACCAACAATTTAGACAGGAGACGACAGAAGATATGCAAACAACAATGTAGAGTACCGTACGAGGGGATTACAGTAGTGGAACGAAGACGGGAAGAAGTCTCCGTTTCAATGGGATGAGTTTAGACACTCTAGTAGCCTTGTGCGGCTACCTTAATCGTAAGTATCATGTACAAACCCCTATGGGAAATTTATGTAATCATGTACATATTATCAGTATAGTTATACTATTCTTGTGTTACCTACTGAACCGTATGTCGTTTTTCGCGAATACTCTGGTAAAGGTGAAATTAAAATAAGGGCGTGACAGTTTGGGTGCACTTAAAATAAGTATTGTTGCACTTTTCGACATAAAACTCATCAACATATTTTCTTTGTATAATACAGTAGGCTTCATGTGTTAGTGTAAATAAATAATCTGTAGAAATTTTATTATTGTAATTCTTATACAGTTGTATTATATCTTTACAGATCTTGCAAATCTTTTCACATGCTATGTGTATGGTGTAAATTTATTTGTAACCAAATTCTGTTATGCGTTAAGGCTATATAAAGAACAGAGGCTGGAGTCATTATTCCCTCAGCCTATTTTATCATTTTTTTCTCTTTTTCATCTTGGTATCAGAGAAAGGTTCAACCGCTTGAGCGAGAGTGATAGGGTTTTCAGATTTTAGGAGACCAACAAATGGGTATTTGGGTTTTACAATACCCGCTTTGGCTCGAGTCTCCATCGAGTGACTATTCTTATCAAGTACAACTGGGTTCAGATCTTGGGCTTTAGTTTAGGCTGGATCACTTTGTGGAGAAGAAGACATATCCATAGAAGAATTAGATGGATTATCCAAAACTACATGTGAGCCTAATGAAGACACTGATGGACTCAACGTTGATGACATGTTTGCTGGCGAAGTGGTGTTTGTAACTAAGAAAAAAGGAGAACGATACTCATCGATGATAATCATTGGAATTGTATAATGCATAGCCTCTGATTCAAAACATCAATTAAGGAAACTTGTAACAAATGGAAACAAACCAGCATCAAATACCACATGTCATGAAACATAAATCCTACCGGTGGAACTTAAGCATTTATAGCCTTTTTGATGAGATGCAGGTCCAAGATAAACGTACTTCTGGCTGTGAAATTGAAACTTATGCTCATTATACGGTTTGAGACATGGATAACATGCGCAACTAAATGGTTGTAAAGAAGAATAATCTGGTTCTATTTGATGAAGACAAAACAGAGGTGTTTTTCCCTTTAATACTAAAGTTGGCAATCAATTGATAAAAAACACAGCCATTTAAAAAGCCTCATTCTAGTAGGTAATGGCATTTTGGCTTAAGCTAGAGTGTGAGGCCCATTTCGACTATATGCCGATGCTTATGCTAGGCTCTGCCATTCTAGGAGGAAGTATATGGGCAAGTAAACTGTTGATTAATACCAGTATCATTGGAAATAAGAATAAAAGTTTTAAACTCTGAACCATTGTCACATTGTAATGCCTTGATTTTACAATTAAATTGATTTTCAATAAGACTCTTGAAGATGCTTAAATGCAACAACATCTTCTCCTTTGTGTTTGAGTGGATATAGCCAGGTGAACTGACTGAAGTCATCTATGAAATGGATATAGTAGCGATAACCAAGTATTGACTGTATAGGAGATGGACCCCATAAGTCAGTATGAATGAGTTCTAATGGACAAGACGCATGTGACTCAGAATTTGGAAATGGTAATTGCTTTGATTTTCCATTTTGACAAGCCTCAAAGACAAAATTTTCATTGAATTTAACATTGATATTACAATTATTCAATATTTGTTTGAGAATTCTATTACTTGGATGCCCAATTTATAATGCCAGTTAAGAAATTCTTCATCTTGTCCTTTAGCTTTTGCCATGCGAGCTTGAAAAGTCATTGCAACACTACGCATTGGATATAGTGCTTGTTTTGGAGTTCCCTTCATCAATACTTGCCATGTTGCTTTGTCCTTCACAATACACCCTTCATTAGTAAATATAACAGCAACTTGATTATCCTCAACAAGTCTATGCACGCTTAACAAGTTTTTAGTGGCTTTTGGCACAAGTAAAACGTTCTTAAGTTTGAGAGTAGAATCAGAACAAGAAAGGGATGTAGACCTAATACCATGTATTTATGCTTTGCTACCAGTACAAGTAGAGAAATGCAACTTACCAGTGGAGGTTACAGTGTCAAGATTATCAGAATTTGAAGTCACATGATGGTTTACCCCACTATCCATATACCAATTAGGATCGGTTACAGAGTGAGGTTCTGCATAATAAGCTTGAGGACGAGGATTACGTTGATAACAATTTTCAAAACAATGTCCAACTCGATCACAATAAGTGCAATAAGGTCTATTGTTATTGCGTCCCCCATTATTAGATTGGCGACCATGACCTCAAGGCTATATAAAGAAAAGAGGCTAGAGTCATTCTTTACAGATATTGTATTATATAAAGAAAAGAGGCTGGAGTAAATAGATAATCAGTAGAAATTGTATTATTGTAATTCTTATACAGCTGTAGTATATCTTTACAGATCTTGCAAATCTTTTCATATGCCTCGTGTATGGTATAAATTTATTTGTAACCAAATTCTGTTACGCTTCAAGGCTATATAAAGAAAAGAGGCTGGAGTCATTATTCACTCAGCCTATTATATCATTTTGCTTTCTTTTCTATCTATGTGAAAGTCTTCTACTTGTGCTATTGGGGGAGGATTCTCTCCTTTTCCCCCCTTCCCATCCTCTTGGTTTTCTAATTACAAGACCAACATTTGAATAATTGAGATTTGGTTTTATATTAAATATTTTTTATTTTCTTTTTTGCAATATTAAAGTATTCATATCAAAATTTAACAATTTGAATTAATTAACTATTTTTTAATAATTGAATATTTTGATAATAATTTTATAAGAGAGAAAATATCAACCATTCAAATTTAATTTAATACTAACAAAAAGTGATGAGGAGGAAAAAGGAAAATGAGAAAATTTTCGATATAGTACATCTAACTTACCGAAGTACACTGATTAAAGTAACAACATCCTGATTCTTTATAATCCCTCCCTCGGGTCTTTAATATAGGACTTATTTGAAGAGTTAACTATGATCCTAAATATAAGACCTATTTTTTTTGTCAATCTTTTTCTAATTTATTCTTATTGATAGTTTCTCAACAATAATAAAGAGGATGGAAAAGAAGAAATTAAGGAAGATGATTCAGATGTTTTGAAAAATACATGTTAAATTAACTAACTTAGCTAGCATCCTTAATCTAATCCAATTAGGTAAATATGTTTTATATTAAGGATTAAATAGAGTATTATTTTAGGCAAAAATTATTAGACTCCATGTTTTGATGATAATAAAACTTAAGGATATTGTTTTGTAAGAGAAATATGGATTTGAAAATTGAGAAATCATTTTTAAAGTTAACAGTGGCTAAGTGTCACGCCCTTATCTCAATTTCAACTTTTTTCAGAGTATTTGCGGAAAACGATATGCGGTTCAGTAGGCAACACAGGAATAGCATAACTATACCGATAATATGTGCATGATTACATAAATTCCCCATAGGGGTTTGTATATGATACTTACGATTAAGGTAGCCGCACAAGGCTACTAGGGTGTCTAAACTCATCCCAGTGAAACAGAGACTTCTTTTCGTCTTCGTTCCACTACTGTAATCCCATCGTACGGTACTCTGCATTATTGTTTGCATATCTTCTTTCGTCTCCTGTCTAAATTGTTGGTAGGGGAGGGTGATATTCGAGGAATCTCAGTAGGAAATAGATACCATAATGCATGCATGATTGATGCTATGTGTATAATATATTAGCTTTATCTAGATGTATGCCCCATAATGACATTTCTGCATGTTAAATGTTTCATACAACAAAACTATGGCCACAGAGAAAACAGAAACATACCTTCATTTATTCAAATATGCTCTACACAATCAAGTAAAACAATCACATACATCATTACACAAGCAAAGATATCAAATACATGCAAGTAAGGTAAGTCCCCCACCTCTAGCTTTTCTCCTCGATTTGCATGCCAGCAACTCGGGCTCTCAGCTAGGTCCTAAAATTCTAAATATACCATTTAGACACTTCCATAGTGTTTTTGGGGGTTATATGAGCCTATTATGAAAACTTATTAAAATACCTCCGGGGACCTGGCGCCATCATACTCGGTCCAGGTTTACTTTTATCGAAATTCTAACTTGGGCTATCCTGACATATTTTTTCCCAAGGAATCCATTTCCGGACTTGGAATTACCAAATTCATTACCAAAAGATGAAATTGCCCTTGACAGCTCTTATTTCTAGAGCTGGCTGAAACTTGTTAGAACAAGCGTTTCACCCAAGAGGGGGGTGAATTGGGTGATACTAAAATTTCGTCGGAAATATAAAACTTTATCAGAGGAATTAAAAACAGTAATGAGTAAGGAGAAATATTACCGAAGTGTGCACCGGGAGTTATACTGGTTCGGTCACAACCACTTTGACCTACGTCCAGTCCTCAGATCTTCTCTGAGAGTTTTACTATAACTTCCAAGATTCAGTGGGTTCTTGGCACCTCAGTACAAGCAAGTTCCTATACCTGGACACTCGCTCCCCCTTACAAATTGCAATTCAATCCCAACTCAAGGTTCCACAAACTTAAGTTATCTCAATAACAAATATTGAGTTTGAATGAAATATCTCTCTTACAGAGTGAATAAGAATCACTGAAGCATAGAAATACAATTTCAATGTGAAAACAGAGCAATAAACTTGATAATACGTTTGTGTGTGAGCTTCTTGTTCTTTCTCTGTTTGGATGTTCCCATATATATAGATATGTTGGTGATGACCGTTGGAACATTTTCTTTCGTCCGTTGGAGAGTGCGCAGCCACTGTTGACTTTTCAAGTTTTTGAAAAATATCCGTTGGCGGTGGTTGGCATTTGAACGTTTCTTTTGACTTCAATCTCTTGAAGTGTTTTCTTCATTGTTTATCTGTAAATAGACTAAGAATACTAATACAATGAAAGATTAATCATATAGGAAACAAATCTATGAACGTTTGAATGATTTCAGAATTTCTGGGTAAGCTTACTCGAGTACCTCCTCGAGTATTGCTTGAATGTTACTCGAGTACCTACTCGAGTAACCTCGGGAAATCTTTGATCAATTGCAGGTTAATGAATAAACATAAGATTACTCGGGTAGTGCCTGGAATAACCAATTTTCAAACCTTTGGAAATACATGTTTACTCGGGTACCTACTCGAGTAATGCACTCACAACTTTATGAGTTACTCGGGTACCAACTCGAGTAAAACTTGAAATAAACTTTTGGTTACTCGATGCTCTACTCGGGTAATGTTGCAGGATTTCAATGCCGAGAGCACTTACCTTATTACTCGAGTACGTACTCGAGTAATGCACTCATTGTTCCATAGGTTACTCGGGTACCACCTCGAGTAACTGTGCTTTTTGTCAATGACTTACCTGGGTAAAGACTTGAAGTTGTCTTTGAAAATATTCTGCATACTCGGGTACGTACTCGAGGAATCTACTTAAATATATGCATACTGGAGTAAGGACTCGAGGAACATGAAATAAAGAGAGATCAAGTTAATCGGGTACCACCTTCAAGTTTTTGCTTACCTTTGTGCGTTACTCGAGTACCTACTCGAGTAATGTTGCAGTGGTACAAAGTGCCGAGAGCTCCAACTTTTCAGAAACAGAGTTACTCGAGTAGCGCCTCGAGTATCGTTCGCAACCTGAAGGCAACTAGAAGTTTTTCACATGGTTACTCGAGTAGCTCCTCGAGTAATGTTGCAGTAGTACTAAATGCCGAGAGCTGCACATTTTTAGAAACAGGGTTACTCGAGTAGCTCCTCGAGTATCGTTGGCAACCTGAAAACTTTTACACTGTTACTCGAGTAGCTCCTCGAGTAACGTAGCCTGGTTACTGGAAGTTGTCTTTGATTACTTCAAGTTTTGTCTCATTACTCGAGTACCGCCTCGAGTAATGCCTTAGAAAACTTGCTTCTGATCAGGTTTCTCAGCTTAATCTCTTGGTCTCTTCATTACTTCCATGCTTACCTCAAGTAAAGCTTATTCCTGTCATTACTTAGTTCAAGCTTGATTATTAAACATTTCCTTTTCAAACCATTCTTTTGTTATCATCAAAACATGAGATCTAACAAAACTTATAAGAACTCCGGGGAAAATCGGGGTTTTTCGGTTTCGGCTCCGTAAACACGTTTCTTTATACTCCTAACCACTTTATTGGCTATTCCATTAAGTTACAACTACCATTTAGTACCAATTTTGGGAGCATGATAGCCCTACAAACCCATTTTCCATTTTTAGAACCAAAGACAATCCAGCGAAATTTCACCGATTAAATTGTCTACAGCAGCTAGAATAGTCAATACACAAGAGTTTGGAAGTTAACTCAAGCTCCTACTAGCTTTTCTCAAGATGGCTGAACCCTAACACTTGAAACCCCAAAAGATGAGCTTCCAAACCTTAAATTATATGCAAAGGAAGCTTAGGAACGGAGTTATATGCATTAGGAACCGATTTACCGAAGAAATCACTTACCTTTACAAGTTTTTTCCTCCTCCTTTTCTCTCTAAAAATCTCCACTCTTCTCTCTCTCTAAAACTGAAAATGGTGTCAGTTATGGTTGCTGGAAGGAGATGATCACTTTATATCATATCCCTTTTTAATTAATTATTTTTCCCAATTTCGGATTTTCACAAAATTTTGGCAGATTTCTGCCCTAACTTCGAAAAATCATAACTAATTCTAGAAAAATCGAATTGGAGTGATTCCAAAGCCTATAGAACCCTTATTGAGTTTAGTTTCAAGGAAAAATATAGTATTTTTCTTGATAGAATCACAAAATTCCCAGAATTTCAATCTTTGCATGTTGTTCCAGAAATTTTCCAGTTTTTCTGGGCTAACTTCAAAAATTCATATCTTTTTGTATATAGCTCTAATTGAGTCATATGACCTATCAAATTAAAGCTTAGGATGTTTAATTTCATATTATTATAGGTCATAATTTTTTCTTATCATATGGGCATTTAAAATTACATGGCAAGCTCCCTACCTCACGGCCATTTCACCGAAAACATAATTATATTCTCCAAAATTAAGCATTTTATTTTCTTCAATGCCCCAAAGATATAAGGAACGTTAGAGACTAGATTTGGGATATCTACTAAATCGGGGCTTAGCAGTCCACTCAATTTAGGCTTATTCCAAAGCCTCCAATCCTAAAATTCGGGGTATTACATTTCTCCCTGAACACCAAATAGGTAGGCATAAATTATAGAAAGTGTACAGGTTTGTACAGGGCGGAAAAAGGGTTAATGTAGGGAACTTACCTCTCCTGCATGTATATGATATTTATGCTAGTGTGTTGATGCATGTTATTGCTTTGCTTGATTATGTGAAACATCTATGAATGATTTAAAGCTATGTTTCAATTTATGCTATGGCCATAAGTATATTGTTCGAAGCATTGAGCTTACAGATTTGACATTGTGTGAGCATGAGTTATGTGATGCAAGCATGTCATGCATTAAACATTTATTGTACATGCATATTGGTATTATTTTCCTACTGAGATTCTCTCGAATCTCACCCTCCCTTACTAATCGAATTATATATAGTCTTCACAACTCATTGATAACCAACTACCAACTCTCATCGTGAAGGAGTCCTAGCCGCTCCCTCCACGAACCACTTGCCCTGTCTAAATTTTTGGTAGGGGAGGGTGTGATTTGAGAGAATCTCAGTAGGGAAATAATATCAATATACAGGCAAGATAAGTATTTAATGCAAGACATGCTTGCATCACATAACTCATGCACACATACAATGACAAATCTATAAGCTCAATGCTTCGAACGATATACATATGGCCATAGCATATATTGAAACATAGCCTTAAATCATTCATACATATTCCACATAATCAACCAAAGCAATAACTTTCATCAATACATTAATACAGTTATCAGAGCATGCAGGAGAGATAAGTTCCCTACTTTAACCCTTTCTCCTCGATTTGTGTGCCAGCAACTAGGGCCCTCAACTGGGTCCTACAATTCCAGATGTACCATTTAGACACTTCCATAGTGTTTCTAAGGGTTAGATGGGGCTATATTGAAAAATTACTAAAATGCCCCCGAGGACCCGGCCTGGCCCCGCCGTACCCAGTCCGACTGTACTTTTCCTGAAATTCTATCATAGGCTATTCTAACTTATTTTCACCCAAGGAATCCATTTCCGTATTTGGAATTATCAAATTCTTTGTCAAATTATAAATTTACCTTTGGCAGCCCTACTTTAAAAGAGTTTTAGGGGCGTTTTCGTAATTATGCTTCGTCGGCCTCTTCCGAAAAAGTGCCAAACTGTAATCCCATCTAATTTTTGCTCCTGAACTCAATGGAAACATCAAATCATTGAAAATTCAACTCTAAGACCCATTTCTAGAGCTGGCCGAAATTCTCAAGTATTCCAGGGAAAATTGGGGTTTTTCGGTTTCGGCTCCGTAAACGCGTTCCTTTCTACTCCTAACCACTTCATTGACTATTCCATTACGTTACAACTACCATTTAGTACCAATTTGAGAAGCATAACAGCCCCATACACCCATTTTCCATTTTTGAAACCAATAACAATCCGGCAAAATTTCACCGATTAAATTGTCTACAGCAACCAGAATAGTCAATACACAAGAGTTTGGAAGTTACCTCAAACTCCCACTATCTTTTCTCAAGAGTGGCTAAAACCCTAGCCTTTCTTAACCATGAAAATTGAGCTTCCAATAGCTTAAAGAACATGAAAGAGAAGCTTAGGAGCAAGGTTATACGCGTTAGGAGCTAGATTGTCGTAGAAATCGGCTTACCTTGTAAGATTTCTCCTCTTTTTCTCTCTAAGAGCTCTCAAATTTCTCTCACTAGTTTCAGCTGGTTTAGCACGTCAGAAATGAGAGCTGAAGATGATGAGAAAATATTTAATTCCATGCTGATGTCATCTTTTATTTCGATGATGTCATAATTCCCATTTTTGGATTTTCTGCCTAAACTTTGAAAAATCATAACTAATTATAGAAAAATCAAAATGAGGTAATTCCAAAGCCAAATGAAAGGTATTTAAGTTCTTTTAATAGAAAAATATGGGCCATTACCAAAATTACCACAAAATTTCAGAATTACATAAAACACATCGCTGCCCTAAAATAGAGTTCAGTTTCCATCCCAAACTTTGGACAGTCATATCTCCTAGCTCAAAAAACGAAATGGCACAAATTATATGTCAATTTTGAAGCTTGAGATGTGAAATTTATGAATGGAAAGTTTCATAATTTTTAGATACCATTTGATCATTCAAAACGTTCACACAAACTGACTGCCCATAATAGAGTTTCACTGGACAGAATTTCAGATTTTGCATCTTTGCTTCCAATGGTCCCATTTTCATACCAAACATCATTCCCACATAAATTTTCACAAGGAATCCATTGGAAACACCAAATTAATCAAATTCACATCACATTGACATGTTTTCACAACAATCTCAACATGTCAACACAATTCACATTTCAAAACCTAATATTGCAACTTTTCCATTCCAAAGTTCCAAACCAATTTCAATGACATCAAAACACACTATGACACCATTTCCAACACAATACCCCATTCAATTCTTCCCTTTATTCTAATTCAATTTGGATGTTAATCCACAATTGAACTCAAATATAGGGTTTCGGCGCTGCTCATAACACACACGAATCACATTCGAGTGTCAAATCACATCATATTCTCCAAAAGGGTTATTTATCACTAACCACATCCACTTTTGGAGTCATTAACCCTTAATTTCAATTTGGGATGTTGCTAAACGAGGGCTTAGCAATCCACTAATCTTAGGCTTATTCTCTAAGCTCAAGTCTCAAAAGTAGGGGGTACTACATTTCTCCCTCCGTTCAATAAATGTTGTCCTTGAAATTTATCACATCAGTTAATCCATAAACTATGAAATCTTCTTCATGACAGCCTTCATTTCACATTGGGATGGTCCCTTCTAAACCACCCTTACAACCCATACGCAATAGGTCTGGCACTCGCAACAGAGTGGGGTTGTTAAGGGTATTTTTGTAATTTGACATTGAATTTGATAATTTTGAGTCCAGAAATGGATTCCTTAGGCGAAAATATGTTATGATAGCCCATGTTAGAATTTCGAGAAAAGTACAGCCGGACCGGGTACGATAGGGCCGGATCTCCGAGGGTATTTTAGTAATTTTTCAAGATAGACTCATATAACCCCCAGAAATACTATAGAAGTGTCTAAATAGTATATTTGACATTATAGGATCGAATATGGAGCCCCGAGCTGTTGGCACGCAAATCGAGGAGAAAGATTGGAGGTAGGGGACTTACCTTACTTGCATGTATTTGATATCTTTGCTTGTATAATGATGTATGTGATTGCTTTACTTGATTTTTTAAAGCATATTTGAATAAATGAAGTTCTGTTTCTGTTTTCGCTGTACTCAAAGTCTTGTTGTATGAAACATTGAGCATACAGAAATGTCATTATGGGGCATACATCTAGATAAAGCTAACATGTCATACACATAGCATCAATCATACATGCATTATGGTATCTGTTTCTTACTGAGATTCTCTCGAATCTCACCCTCCCCTACCAACATTAGAGTATGTCCTGAGGCCAGTAAATTGCTATGGAATTGGAATTATGCCGAACAGAGATATGTAATATCCCGAATTTTGGGATTAGAGGCTTGGGAATAAGCCTAAATTAAGTGCACTGCTAAGCCCCAATTTAGTAGATGTCCCAAATCTATTCTCTAATGTTTCTTATATCTTTGGGGCATTAAAGAAAATAAAATGGTTAATTTTGAAGAAAGTGATTATGCTTGCGGTGAAATCATCTATGAGGTAGTGAGCTTGTCATGTGATTTTTAATGACCAAATGATGATAAAAAATTATGTAATTTTACAAGATAAAAGTAGACATCCTAAGCTTTAATTTGATAGGTTATATGACTCAATTAGAGCTATATACAAAAAGATATGAATTTTTGAAGTCAGCACAGAAAAACTGTGAAATTTCTGGACCAATATGCAAAGATTGACATTATGGGAATTTTGTAATTCCATTTAGCAAAATTCTATATTTTTCCTTGAAACTAGACTCAATAAAGGTTCTATAGGCTTTAGAATCACTCCAATTCGATTTTTCTAGAATTAGTTATGATTTTTCAAAGTTTGGGCAGAAATCTGCCAGAATTTTGTAAAATCATAACTATTTCTGTGGGATTGTGTGACCATGGATCTTGTTATGGGATTGCCCAAAATCAGGAATTATGATGCGATCTGGGTGATTGTCGACCGATTTACGAAGTCAGCGCATTTTATATCAATCAATGCTAGTTACTCTCCAGACAAACTGGCAGAAATCTATATTCGGGAGATAGTGAGACTTCATGTCACACCGAAAAGTATCATTTATGATAGAGATCCCAGATTTACTTTGAGATTCTGGAGGGCTTTGCATGAGGCTATGGGTACGAAGCTTCGATTTAGTACGGCCTACCATCCTCAAATAGATGGACAGTCAAAAAGGACTATTCAGACACTGGAAGATATGTTACGAGCATGTGTCCTCGATTTTAAAGGGAATTGGAACTACTTTCTTCCATTAGCTAAGTTTGCCTACAATAATAGCTATCATGCGAGCATCCAGATGGCTCCGTATGAAGCGTTGTATGGGAGAAAGTGCCAGTCACAATTGTGTTGGAACGAGTTGTCTGAGAGAAAGCTTTATGGGCCGGATCTTGTGGATTAGACCTCAGCACAGATTCGAATCATTCAGAAGAGGCTTCTTACAGCACAGAGTCGATAGAAAGGCTATGATGATAGAAGGAGAAGACCTCTAGAGTTTGAGGTGGGTGATCATGTATTTTTGAGAGTATCACTAGTCACTGGCATTGGGCGGGCAATTAAACGAAAGAAGCTGAGCTCGAGGTATATAGGTCCTTTTAAGATTCTTGTTAGAATCAGGCCTGTAGCCTATCAAGTAGCCCTACCCCCGAACTTGAGCAGGCTCTATGATGTGTTCCATGTTTCCCAATTGAAGAAGTACCAACCATATCCTATGCACATTATTGAGTATGAAGATGTCATCTTGCAAGATAATTACACCTATAAGGTGGAGCCATAACAAATCATTGATAGAAAAGAAAGATGGCTCATACACCGAAGTATACCATTTGTGAAGGTGGTCTGGAAGGGAATGTCTCAAAGAGAAGGAACTTTAGGAAGCAAAAGTTGACATGCAAAGGCATTACCCGGAGTTTATGGCTCAAGTTGTGTATCAAATTTCGAGGACGAAATTTATTGTACAGGGGGAGAATTGTAATACCCCAAAATATGTATAAGGGTTTAATGACTCCAGAAGAGAATGTGACTAATGTTAGGAAATACTTTTGTGTAATAAAGTGTGAATTATTATCCGAATTAGCAGCGGAAAATGTCTAAATCCATTGTCAAAAATTTAATCGTGATAACAAAGTCTAATTGGGATATTTTGAGAAATTATTATCTTCTTCAAATGGGCCATAAATTTAGTCCAACATGAGGGAGCAAGAGGAAAATAAATGTTGAGATAATTATGCTAAAAGATGAAGCAATTTTGACCAAGTAAATGTGGTGGAAAGTCAAGAGTTAGTATGTGCTTAATTGCAATTGGATATTGATATGTAAGCAAGTGGAATGGATGATTCAAGAAGCCACTTAATTCCTTCACAAGGCCACATTCACGTCACTTGAAGAGAGGAAGGAGGGAACTCACTTGTGACCAAGTATTACAAGAGGAAGAAAAGTCAAAAATATCATTCTGAAAGTAATATGTGAGAAGGAGGAAAATATGATAAAGTAAGGAGCCATTTTTCTCTTCCTTTTGTCCCATTTCCGGTCAACAATTGTTGGCTAAATAAAAGGTGACGACTTGCATTAAAAGAGGCATCTTACGTATAGAATAAAGAAGGCAAGAGAAAGATGATGATATCAATTTATTTGGCACATGTTAAAGCCATTAAAATATATTATTTTGAGGAGGTGGAAGTGTGATATTTTTTTTTCATAAATCATTTATCCCTTTCAAGTCCCATATTTTGGTTGGACTTTAAGAGATAGGAGGGACCAAAAATCTGATCATTACATCACATATTTTCTCTTTCTTCAAGTTGGTTCTATAGCTCCAACGAAAGAGAAAGAAGAGCAAGGTAAAGGTGAGACTTTCTACCTTGATTTTCACCTCCTTAACCTCATCTATGGCTCAAGTGTCTTTCATAAACATTGTTCCTCTTGATGAGAGCTTCATTCCTATGGTTTTAGAATTTCAAGAGGAGGTGTTTTGAGCCACCATCTAAGAACAAAAGCTGAAGAATCAAAGAAAGAACTTAAGGAGGAGCAATAAGTGAGTATTAGCATCAATTTGAGCTATTGGTTGTGTTGGTTGAATGAGAATTTTGGCATGTGTAAATCTGCCCTGATTTTGGCCAAACAAGGGTTTGGGTAATTCATGATGTTTTGGTTATGTTATTGGTGGTTTATGATGATTGGAAACCATTTGACATAAATTTGATGCTGAAATTGGAAGTTGGTAATTGTTGGAATTTATTTTAAATTTTGTCAAAACAGGACATGGAGAACAAGTGGAAATTTTTTAATGTTGATGTTAACATTGTGTTCTACATGAAAAATTATATGGGAATAGCCCCAGGTTGTGAATTTTGGGTCATTGAAACTCAAAATGTAAATCTGGGTTTTCAGCCTGAAGAGAATTCCAGCTAGGTACTCTACTTGTGTGGTATTTTTGCATAACCAAATGATCTCTAAAAATTTATGAAACTTTCCAGTCCTAAATTTCACATTCCAAACTTTAAAATAGATATATAATTTGTGTCATTTTATTTTTTGAGTTGGGAGTTCTGGTTGCCTAAAGTTTGATGTTGAAATTGGACTTAATTCTGGAGCAGTGTGAGATTTTGTGTAATTCTAGAATTGTATGGTGATTTCCGATAATGATTCATATTTTTCCTATGAAGAGGACTTCAGTAGCTTTCCATAGGACTTGGGATCACCTCATTTCAATTTTTGTAGAATTAGTTATGATTTTTCAAAGTCTGTAGAAAATTCTGCAGATTTGGTCCTTTATGCGAAAATTGAAGATGTAATGGCATAATGTAGTATTGTTGAACTTTGAGGTTAGGAATTCGTCTTTTAGGTTAACTGACCACTTTAACTCCTTAGTTGATTTGATTAAATGTCCCTAATGGTAACCAACTTGAGTATTTGAATTAAAGAATTGGATTAAGTAATAACCTGTCGTTGAAATTCTAATTATAGGATTTGACATTTGCCCTGCACGTGATAAACCGGTGCCAGTGCACGAGCGGAAAGAACAAGGTAGTAACTCTTTCTCTTATTATATGTATGATGCCTTGCATGTATGTCATTTCATTGAATATGCCGTGATGCAACATTGTCGTTGTTGTGTTGTTGTGAAACATACCATTGTGAATGATGCAGCAAAAGCTGTCACAAAAATGCTGTTGTGTTGTTGTTGCTGTGATTTGCTTACATGCTTTGTGATTGTACATGTTATAAGTGAATTTTTACTACCGGGATTCTTTTGAATCTCATTTTTTCCAATGACTAACCTTTTTTCAGAGTATTCGCGAAAAATGATATGCAATTCGGTAGGCAACACAGAAATAACATGAATATACTGATAATAGGTGCATGATTACATAAATTCCCCATATGGATTCATACATGATCATTACCATCAATGTAGCCATACAGGGCTACTTGGGTATCTAAACCCGTCCCAGTGAAGAAGAGACATCTTCTCGTCTTCGTTCCACCACAACGATCTCCTCATATGGTTCTATGCATTGTTCTCAGCATATCTTCTGTCTTCTCCTGTCTAAATTGTTGGTAGGGGAGGGTGAGATTTGAGAGAATTTCAGCAGAAAAACAATACCAATATGCATGTACGATAAATGTTTAATGCATGATATGCTTGTATAACATAATTCATGCTCACACAATGACAAATCTGTAAGCTCAATGTTTCGAACAATATACTTATGGCCATAGCATAAATTGAAACATAGCTTCAAATCATTCATACATGTTTCACATAATCAAGCAAAGCAATAACATGCATCAACACACTAACACAAATATCATATACATGCAGGAGAGATAAGTTCCCTACTTTAACCCTTTTTTTCCTTGAGACGTGTGCCTCATAAAGTGTGCCAACAGCTTGGGCTCCATATTCGATCCTACAATGCTAAAGGTACCGTTTAGACACTTCCATAATGTTTCTGGGGGTTATATGAGTCTATATTGAAAAATTACTAAAATGCCCCTAGGGACCAGGCCCGGCCCCACTGTACCCCATCCGACTGTACTTTTCTCGAAATTCTATCCTGGGCTATCCTAACATATTTTTGCCTAAGGAATCCATTTTTGGACTTGGAATGACCAAATTCACTACCAAAACATGAAATTGCCCTTGGCAGCCCTTATTTTAGTGTTTCAGGGGCGTTTTCGTAATTAAGCTTTCTCGGCCTTTTCCGAAAAAGTGCCCAACTGTAACCCCACCTAATTTTTGCTCCTGAACTCAATGGAACCATCAAATCATTGAAAATTCAACTCTAAGACCCATTTACAGCCCTGGCCAAATTATATGGGTTTTCCGTGGAAAATTGGGGTTTTTCAGTTTTGGCTCCGTAAACGCGTTCCTTTCTACTCCTAACCACTTTATTAACCATTAAATTAGGTTACAAATAACATTAAGACCCAATTTGGGAAGCATAACCCCTAGGCAACTCAATTTACAAACTTTAAAACCAATGGCAATCCGGTGAAATTTCACTAATTAAATTGCCCAAAGCAGTCAGAATAAGCAATATACAAAAGTTTGGAAGTTACCTCAAGCTCCCACTGGCTCTCCCTTGATATGGCTGAACCCTAGGTGCTCAACATTCAAATTTGAGCTCCCAAACTTTAAATCATATGAAAAGGAAGCTTAGGAACGGAGTTATACGCATTAGGAGCTAGATCGTCGGAGAAATCAGCTTACCTTGCGACTCCTCTTCTCCTTCTCTCTCTAAGCTCTCTCAAGCTTTCTCCCTCTATTGGCTGCTGAAACATGCCATAAATGAGCTTGGGAGGAAGATGATGACCATTTATTTTAATATCTAATATCATATTTCATTTATTTGATAATTTCACAATTTTTGGATTTTTACAAAATTCTAACAGATTTCTGCCCAAATTTTAAAAAATCATAACTAATTTTAGAAAAATATAATTGGAGTGATTCTAAAGCCTATAGAACCCATAGTGAGTCTAGTTTCAAGGAAAAATATAGAATTTTTCTGAATGGAATCAAAAAAATTCCCAGAATTTCAATCTTTGCATATTGGTCTAGAAATTTCATAGTTTTTCTGTGCTGACTTTAAAAATTCATATCCTTTTGTATATAGCTCTAATTGAGTCATATGACCAATCAAATTAAAGCTTAGGATGTCTACTTTCATCCTGAAAAATTTCATAATTTGTTCTCATCATTTGGTCATTAAAAATCACATGACAAGCTCACTACCTCATAGACGATTTCACCGCAAGCATAATCACTTTCTTCAAAATTAACCATTTTATTTTCTTTAATGCCCTAAAGATATAAGAAATATTAGAGAATAGATTTAGAACATCTACTAAATTGGGGCTTAGCAGTCCACTTAATTTAGGCTCATTCCCAAGCCTCCAATCCCAAAATTCGGGATATTACATTTCTCCCCCTGTTCAATAAATTTCGTCCTCGAAATTTGAACATCTGCAAGTTGGGGATCAATCCTTATCACTCAATCCATCCCTATGTTACGCATACGTGTAATACATGAACATTGGGTCTTATAACCTTTATCTCTGTTCGGCATAATTCTAATTCCATAGCAATTTACTGGCCTAAGGACATACTCGTCCAATAGTTCTTATGATCTCAGGACTCATAGTCCATCAGTAACTCTAAGCCTTATTGCCTTCTTGAGACACTGCCCGGTGTGTTTAGCCTTATGGCTTATGTCATTCTATTCTCACAATATTGAATATCCCAGTCTTATCGCCCTGTACAAACTTGTACACTTTCTATAATTTATGCCTACCTATTCGGTATTCAGAATCAAATGACTATTTAACCCTTATTGGCCGTACTATGTGCACTATTTACTAGCTATATGATGTGCATTATTCACTATGTGACCATCCACTGTTTGCACTATATCACAAGTGGATGATTCATTCTGTGAGGCTACAACTATGGAGATGCTCATGCCTCTACTCGACCTTGTTGTATTAGAACATATCCCAATCCATGCCTACTTGTATCTGTGTAAACCATAAAGCTCGACTGTGGATATGGGATTGTTATCACCGGTGCTGTTGAGAGGTATTCGCCACCATTCTGCCATACTACACTAGGGTTTATTCCAATTCCAGTTCACATGTGTCACCACAAACTACAAAGATTGTGTGACTGTTGACCATACAGGTCATCATACTGTACACCACGCAGGGTTTAATACTATACACCACACAGGATGTAATATTGTACACTACTCATGGTGTAATATTATTCATCACATATACTATAACACTATTGACCATCAAGGCTATATTATGTTTTGGGATGATCAACAATGCTACGAACATCAACCCCTCCTGTAAGTTTCAAAATTGCACCTAGATTCATCACACTTTCGCTGCCCACTCTGATGCTTCACACTGTTAAATACAATATAGGTAAGGCTATACTGTCTGCCCACCCTTGTCTTACTACCTCAATTAGATTCCACTTGGCCTCTATAGTAATCCACAATCATCCATAGAAAATGTGATAGATAAATATGTCATGCACCATATAGTGTAAAATGAAAATCACATCAATCTGTGTGTGTACACAAAGTTCAGGGCCAAACACCTAGTTAAAAAATCAATCTGTGTGTGCACACAAAGTTCAGGGCCAACCATCTAGTTGAAACCCTTATATGTACCTCATCCAAGTCACCGACTACATATAGGTAAGATCAATGTACCTCAACTAGGTCCCAGACCATAGCTAGGTAAATCGTGTATCATAGCTGGGTCATTACTAGGCCAAATGGTACATATACACTTCCCATCGAACGGTACATATACACTTCCTGCACCACAGCTAGATAATATTCATGTACCTCGGCTGGGCACCCAACCACAACCAGGTAATGTTCGTGTACCTTAGCTGAGTCCCATACTACAACTAGGTAATGTGCCCTAGGCACATGTTCATATCACAGAATACAGAACATACAACATATTAACTATCACATAGTGTATGAGAGATTATAGTTACTACATTGTCTTTTCTTGGATAACCTTCCTGATGATCATTGATCATTACATACCACTTGTTATCGATCTGAATTAGAATAACAATATGCAGTTCAGTGTACCGTAAGTACCATGCTTGGTCATACTCAGTATAACCATAGGCACTATGTTTGATGTACTCGAAGGCACTGTGTTTGAAGTACTCATAGGCACTGTTCATCAATTTCGGTAAGTCCACCCCCTGTCAGTAAGCCTAATCCAGGCCCAAGGGACATGGTTTCGGATTCATCAATTTCGCTTTTTTATTGCCACAGTCGCACCAGCATCGCACCCTTCCGGGGTAAGCTGGGTACCTTGACTCAATCGAATATCTTTACTCATCCTTTTATTGTCACATCCCTATTCTTTCTTATTGGACCCCAATCTGATGATTGGACGACCTAGTCGTCGGGGCCAGGGATGGACTCACAAAGATATCAATATTCCCCCTTTCTAATGCCTTTTTTTTGCCTTTCGCTGGATTCGAACACTCAACCTAGGGGTTAAGATGAGCGCCGTGGTGAACCATGCTACTATTGAGCTAGTGTCACACCCCCAATCTCTGACTGTACCCTATTTATTGATACCAGATCACCTGGCCTGGAGGCACCTGCCTCGGGGTCGAGGGTGGACTCACAAGGATATCCCTACTCCCTGTCACACCCTTTAAATCATTTAACATAAATGATCATTAGTCATGAAGAAATCTTAAGGCAATCACTATATCTCAAGTCTTCATAACCCTATCAACTAACTTCCCAAGGGGGTTACCCATCCTAGGATTTTTCAGAGTCGAGCATGCTTAACTTTCCCGTAACCATGCTCAAACATAAATATCAGCTTCTACTGCTTCTGTTCACGAGTACCCCGTGACTACCCTCATCTCAAAAGACGTGCCAGCTAACTCCGGTCACGAAAATATTGGGTGTGGACAGCACATTGGCCTTAGTCGTACCCACTTCCTCGGGTTCCGCAATATCCTTAGACCATTGTCGTCTAGCATTACACCACTAGCTACCCTTCAGTACTTGCCATTTCTCAGGGCTGATTCACAAATCGGGAAGATACCCTCCTTTGGTACCTCCTATCCATGCATATTTCCTAGCACAGTGTAATCAAGACCATATCAGTATACCATCTAGTTGCTAGAACCGCCTTACCACCAGAAACTCTTGGGCTCTTCCAGAACCGCTTGAAGCTCTGATACCAAAATGTCACGCCCTTATCTCAATTTCAACCTTTTTTAGAGTATTTACGTAAAACGATATGCGGTTCGGTAGGCAACACAAGAATAGCATAACTATACTGATAATATGTGCATGATTACATAAATTCCCCATAGAGGTTTGTACATGATACTTACAATTAAGGTAGTCGCACAAGGCTACTAGGATGTCTAAACTTATCCCAGTGAAACGGAAACTTCTTCCCGTCTTCGTTCCACTAATGTAATACCCTCATACGGTACTCTGCATTGTTGTTTGCATATCTTCTGTCGTCTCCTGTCTAAATTTTTGGTAGGGGAGGGTGAGATTTGAGAGAATCTCAGTAGGAAATAGATACCATAATGCATGCATGATTGATGCTATGTGTATGATATGTTAGCTTTATCTAGATGTATGCCCCATAATGACATTTCTTCATACTCAATGTTTCATACAACAAAACTATTGCCATAGCAAAAACAGAAACAGAGCTTCATTTATTCAAATATGCTCTACACAATCAAGTAAAGCGATCACAAGGTAAGTCCCCTAACTCCATCTTTTCTCCTTGATTTGCGCGCCAGCAACTCGGGCTCTCAGCTTGGTCCTACAATTCCAAATATACCATTTAGACACTTCTATAGTGTTTCTGGGGGTTATATGAGCCTATTATGAAAAATTACTAAAATACCCCAGGGACCCGGCCCCATTGCACCTGATCCGGCTGTACTTTTCTCAAAATTCTAAATTGGACTATCCTGACATATTTTTCCCAAGGAATCCATTTACGGACTCGGAATTACCAAATTCACTGCCAAAAGATGAAATTGCCCTTGGCAGCCTTTATTTTAATGTTTTAGGGGCATTTTCATAATTATGCTTTCTCGGCCTTTTCCGAAAAAGTGCTCAACTGTAAACCCACCTAATTTTCCTTTCTGAACTCAATGGAATCATCAAATCATTGAAAATCCAAATCTAAGACCCATTTCTAGAGCTGGCTGAAACTTATAAGAACTCCGGGGAAAATCGGGGTTTTTCGGTTTCGGCTCCATAAACACGTTTCTTTCTACTCCTAACCACTTTATTAACTATTCCATTAAGTTACAACTACCATTTAGTACCAATTTTGGGAGCATGATAGCCCCACAAACCCATTTTCTATTTTTAGAACCAAAGACAATCCAGCGAAATTTCACCGATTAAATTGTCTACAGCAGCTAGAATAGTCAATACACAAGAGTTTGGAAGTTAACTCAAGCTCCTACTAGCTTTTCTCAAGATGGCTGAACCCTAACACTTGAAACCCCAAAAGATGAGCTTCCAAACCTTAAATTATATGCAAAGGAAGCTTAGGAACGGAGTTATATGCATTAGGAACCGATTTACCGAAGAAATCACTTACCTTTACAAGTTTTTTCCTCCTCCTTTTCTCTCTAAAAATCTCCACTCTTCTCTCTCTCTAAAACTGAAAATGGCGTCAGTTATGGTTGCTGGAAGGAGATGATCACTCTATATCATATCCCTTTTTAATTAATTATTTTTCCCAATTTCGAATTTTTACAAAATTTTGGCAGATTTCTGCCCAAACTTCGAAAAATCATAACTAATTCTATAAAAATTGAATTGGAATGATTCCAAAGCCTATAGAACCCTTATTAAGTCTAGTTTCAAGGAAAAATATAGAATTTTTCTAGATAGAATCACAAAATTCTCAGAATTTCAATCTTTACATGTTATTCCAGAAATTTTCCAGTTTTTCAGGGCTAACTTCAAAAATTCATATCTTTTTGTATATAGCTCTAATTGAGTCATATGACCTATCAAATTAAAGCTTAGGATATCTAATTTCATCCTGTAAAATTTCATAATTTTTTATCATCATGTGGTCTTTTAAAATTACATGGCAAGCTCCCTACCTTATAGGCGATTTCACCAAAAACATAATTATATTCTCCAAAACTAACCATTTTATTTTCTTTAATGCCCCAAAGATATAAAGAACATTAGAGAATAGATTTGGGACATCTACTAAATCGGGGCTTAGCAGTCCACTCAATTTATGCTTATTCCAAAGCCTCCAATCCCAAAATTCAGGGTATTACACTAAGCACTCGAGTGATATGTTTATACTTTGTCATCTTTAGCCCACTATCAGTGAGTGAGCCAGTTATGAAAAATCTCATATATAGCTTGAGTGATGTACTCTGAAAATTTGCCCTTCACCCTATCAAACATTGGAAATGATTCATTATTTTTCAACAAGATTACTTAAGTGAGTGCTCAAGTGATGAATCAATTAGTCATCACTTCTACACCACTACAGTGATCTTGAAAGTGATATGAAATTTGTAAAATTGTTTTCAAGATCATCACTCAAGTGTTGTTGAGTGAACACTTGAGTGATCCAACAAAGTGGCACCAACTCTCAATGAACTTACTGTTTTATTCTTTGATAAGTCTTGTGATCGGTTTTTCTGAGAGAATCATTGTACTTTAGTACTTATTTAATTTTCTCTTTGAGAGAGATTGTTACATATCACCTAGTCCACCCATCTCGGGTGAATTAACCGGAAAAAAATTTATCATATCCTAACCCCACAAGGTTCTGAGACGGAGCTTAACCTGACATAATATGTATAACAAAATTTTTAATATTAGAATATCAAGGGTGAGTAGGCAGGCTTTCCCAGTCAAAGAAAAAGTAGACCTGATTTGATGAGTAAATCTCATACCAGATAAAATTGGAATTAATACACACACATGCGTTACAACCTATAAATTCAAATCTTACAATTTTGAGTTAAGGTAGAACATTGATTCTACTTATATGTATGGTTTCTTCGCTAAAAACCTACTGGTTATAAGTTTATAAGCCCAGGCCTTATCCAAATTCCCATTATTACCAAACTAACCTGGATATAGGAAGTCACGAAGTCTTAAAGTCGGTTTTGCCAATTCAAAAAATTTTCTTGGCTTCTTTCTCATGGTCATTATATAGGTATTATGAAAACGGGGATTTTAAATTCGAATTTTAGTGATGAGTTTATTTATTATTTAATATAAAACTTATTTACTTAATTTGATTAGATGGATTAAATTAATTAATATGATATTTTTTTTTTTTAAAAAAATACATTAATAATCTTCCTTAGTTCCCTCCCTCTGATCTCTCTTACTTAGTGGTTGTAGAGGGAGTAGCAATAAGAATAATAAATTAAAAAATGATTAATAAATATGAAAAATATGTATTATATTTATAAGTAAGACCAACACCCCAGGCATATATAAAATATCAGTAGGGGACACTTTTGGAGTTCGAAGAAAGAATTATAAATTTAGGAAGTAAAGTTGATTGAGGTATTATATTTAATAATAAATCCAATATTGTAACTAACTTTTATAGTAAGGCATGATGTAGGGTGTGTGTGTATATATATATATATATTGAAAAGATATGGTTGATAATTAATGAGTGTAAAAGTTAAATTAATGAAAAATGGATAGATAAGCCGATAAGGTGGCTTTTCCCCCTTTTTTGTTTTAAATTCGCGGACACAGGGATAAGGGTTATTTATGAAGGTAGCTTTCAAATAATAAGGGTTCATCCTAATATACTCCTCTGTTGTTATTTATAAAGTAAAGAGAAAAACTTTTTTTGTCGTATAATTTATAAGTGTTGGAATATTAAATTATGGTTAAGATCTTATTTTGTTAATTAAGATCATGATTAGTGATTGAACCCTATAAATAGATGTCACAGTTAATGTGTTAAGAGTATGAAATGTGGAGTCCCCACCATAAAGAGAGAGATGATAACTTGGGTCTCCCTCCAACATCTCTAGAATTAGGGAGTAACAGTCTCCTCATATACCATATATTGAACCATCTCAAAATAGAAAGACTACCATGGTTATAAGAATTAAACCGAGTTCAAACTAGTAAGATAACTATGACAAAAAAAGATTGAATATGAATTCACAAAACCCATCATTAGTGTTAAGAAAACAACATCGTTTTAACAACAATGCTATGATATAAAAAGAAAGACGTTAGTTTATCATGATTAAGAAAAGTATTAAACACAACACAATATGATAATTGGATTTAGGCACTTTTGAAGCCCAACAATATAATTCACCATTTGGCCCATTATCATTTTTCACAACTATAATTTCTTTTTTTGGTCAACTCCACAACTATAATCTCATTCATCACAATTCATAACTTCTTTGAATGATTTCATTTTCATATATGACCTTAACTTTCTCAAAAGATTAACAAAAGTGGATCCATGATCAAAAGTGATAATTTAGAACCTATGGCCTCAAGCCTCCTCTATCCACACACCACCACAGTACATGAAAATAAACTAGTCATGCAAATCTCAAAAACAATTTCATAAATTATATTAGAATATGAATGAGCCTTAGGTGATAATATACAAAGTTAACACATAATTATCAAAAGAGGATGATTTACAATGACACAATGCAAACCTAAACCTCAAAGCTTTCCTTGAACATATCACATAATGAACTTAGCCTAAAAAATGTTAAAAACAACAAGGTGAATTATACAGACCCAGTAACCACAATTCTAATTTGACAAATATGCATGGAATGATTACAAGGTAGTTAGTGGGCAAAATATACATTCATATAATATAAAGTACAAACAGTTTTCCAGAAATAATACTAGTGCAGGAAATAATTCATCATGCATAGAACTCTCTCAACCATCTTTATAATCGCTGATTGAACCCATGGGCTACAACACATAATAGGATTTGCCTCTATAACATAAGTTGTAGCCAAAGTTGATGAATATGACACTAGTACAGAAAAGGGATTTTAGACCGGAACATTTAGATCGGTTATATCGGATAAGGTCTTAAAAATATGATCGGTGGCATTTTTGTAATTATGATCAAATTTTAAGACCGGTTATATTTAAAACTAGTCTTAAAAATACTTTTAAGATCAGTTATAATAAAAATCGATCTTAAAATAATTTTAAGACCAGTTACAATAAAAACCGGTCTTAAAATATATACAATTAAAAAAATAAAAATATGTAATATATATTCTAGACCGGTTTTATATATAACCAGTCTAGAAAATATTATCTAAATTAAAGAAAATTAAAAAAAAAATTGTTATTTTTAAGACTGGTTGTAAATAAAAACCAGTCTTAAATATTAAAAATTTAAGACAGGTTATTATTAATAACTAGTCTTAAAATTGTTTTTATATTTTTAAGACTGGTTATTTATTAATAACTGGTCTTAAATATTAATTTTAAGACCGGTTTTTATTACAACCGGTATTAAAACTGACTTAAATTTCAAATCGCGCCTAATTTTAACTTTGAAATCCAATACTCAAGCACATCAGCAAAACCCCTGGTCGGTTCGTGGCAGCTCCTCCTTTCCCCTTCTCTCCTCCATCCTTAACCTTCGCCGCCGTCAACGCAGATCTACGGTTGAATACATTGCTGTAAGGCTATCGTCGCTTGTTCCCTCCGATTGGTTTCGTTCTCAACCTCGTTTTTTTTGTCAGGTTTGTGTTTCAATCTCCAGGTTTTCAATTAAATTATTGGTTTCATTTTTGGGTATTTCGTTGAAATTGTGAGATGTCTTAGCCTCCATTTTCTTTGTTCGATTCTTGCAGTAAGTCATCAATTCACTTTTCAGAATCATCTATTGTGTCCTAAGAGAGACCTTACTCGATTCGTAAAGTGTCCAAAGACTGTTCAAATCCAGAGGAAGAAGAGGATCCTCAAGCAAAGGTTGAAGGTACTGTTAATTATTCTGAAGAGTTTTACTATATGCATGTATCTGAGGTTAATGTCCTTATGCTTCTGTGGACCTGGGTTTATTTTGGTTATGTATGATAAGGGTTTTGAGTCTGCCTCCTAGTGCATTTAGGACTGTCTACGTGTTCATGGTGCTTCATACTATATAAACTCTTGCAGGAACATTTTGATGAATGAAAACTTGCTTGTGTTCATATTGCCTAACTCTGTATTTTTGCTTCAATACTAATTTTGTATTTTTGCATGTATATTCAATATATTAAATTACTTGGGAATTGATTTTGAACTTTCTTGTGTTCATGTATGTTCATATTGCCTAACTCTGTATTTTTGCTTCAATACATTCTCTAGATTCATAGTGCTTCAATTCACTTTTTAACTTTCATAGAGGAATTTCTCGCTTCTCACTATCCATAGATTTTTATCAACTTGTGCATTGCAATTAATTATTTGTTCATGTTTGCATAACTTGGGAATTGCTTTTGAATGATGCCTTTGTAGATAGTGCCGTGTTATAGCAATAAGCACCGTGTAGCAAAATTTCCTTAAATCATCACTAGCTATCCTTAAATAGTGTCCTTAAAGTGAGGATAATGAGTCATCCTAGTGAGGGTACTCCGGATCCAACTAATGTTAATCAAAGAAAGCCTAGCAATGCTCCGAGCCAGGAACACAGTAAGCCACGTAACCGACCTAGACGAAGGGGTAGGAGAGCCACCCAATTGAGAGACATTCCTCTCAATTAGAATACCAGGGAAAAGATTCTGATTCAGTTTGATAGATATTGGAAACCAATCGGGCCTAATGTCCAACGGTATAGGAGTTTTGTTGGCCTTCTAGCACGCAACAAGCCTAGCATCTTGATAGAAAAGTGGAGAAATGTGGAAAAAAATGTGAAGCGACATATTTGGGAAACTATCCAGTTCACTTACGACATTCCTGAGAATGAAGCCCTGTATAACAAGACAATGACGTATTATGATAAACGCTGGAGGAAGTTTAAGACAAGTCTAGCCAATAATTATGTGCATATCGAGGTGGAAGAAGGCTAGCCTCGTCCTAATCTGTGCGACCAATATTCTTTTATTGACGAACATACTTGGCAAGAATTTAGACGGCTTCGGACTACTCCAGAAGCATTGGTGAGTTGACTTATTTTGCATTTGATTTACTTATGAATTGTGAATTGTCTTTAATGATTGTACCTTAATTTTAATTTCTTATTTGCAGGAAAAAAGGAACAAGGCCCAAGAGAGTGGTAGAAAGAATGATTGCCCCCATACAATGTCTCGTGGGGGTTATGCGAAAGCCGAAAAAGACTTGTTGGTGGCCAAACAGAAGAGATTGGAAGAAGCATCTCAATCCGATACTTCTATTCTTCTTTCTCCACCATCTCCTATATGTCGCGAAGAGAAGTGATTGTTCGCTCACCAAAAGATGAGTGAGTCTATACGAGTGAACAATCTCGTATAGTTGGTGAGAAAATTGTAAGTAAGCAAATTGTTCTTCTTTCTTATTGTTGTTGACTTGTTATTATTAATTATTTAGTAAGCAAATTTCATTACTAACGTTTAGGTCAGATGGGAGGAATAACATCCTGACTATAGCTACAGGAAAATGTGAGCATCCCGGCCATGTCAGGGGGGTTGGAGGAGGGGTAGGCATAAGAGATTACTTTGGAGCACCCCCACGCCATTCCTCAAGTAGTATGGTGACGAGGGAGGAGATGGAGCATATATTGGCCACTGTGAGGGCGGAAGCTAAGGCGAGCAGAAGCATCATTTGATGCACAATTTGAAGAAAGGTTTAGCAAGATGAAGGAGGAATGGATGATCATAATGAGCACAAGACAAGCAGATACCAATGCTCCCCAGGTTCATTCCCTAAACCCTAAATAGAGCACTAAAGGGAGTTGTGTTGGTCATTCATCAGAGGGTCTTGGAAAAGAAATTGGTGATCCTTGTGACTTGTTTGTGGAGGATCCTTTGAGATGATTAGTTGCACAGGGGAGCGTGCACAACTTGGGATCAACTGTCCACCACCAAGAAATAAAGGATGATAAAGTCAGAGTGGCAGTTGAAGAGGTGATCGTTGCAGATGCACCTCTCCATATCCCTGTTGATGACTTCAAGGTTGTGGGCGATGTCTACAACTCTTTCATCTTGTGGCCAAAGAACCTTGTTTCTGATCGACCTAAGGAATCCCCACCACCGCCATCTCCACCTCCACCTCCCTCCACTCAAGATGTTTCACGGCTTCCATTGAATGTCATGCAGCAAGTGATTCTGATGGCATATGATACGTCCTTTCGAACAAGAGATTGGCCTATTGAGTCAGCTGTTGGCAAGTCAGGGGCGCAATGCTATCTTGAGAGGGATGATTTAATATCCCTGTTAGTTTCTCAACAATAGCTTATGATTTTGATTGTCCAACTCTTTTTAATTTAAGTATCTTCTCAAATTGGAAGGTAATATTTTATAAATTACACCGTTAAACTTTGATTTGTGTGCATGTATTATTGTAGGTACATGAATCGTAGGTTGGTTGACTCTGGCAAAACCAATAAATTTGGACCCCTATGCCCACTTCAACTCTACGACAAAGGGACCACTGCTGCTATCAGACACACATACTTATCGCACATGCTTAGTGAAACCTTAACTGACTGTTTCTTGGTTCCATATTTGTATGGGTAAGAAACAAATTTATATTTCATAATATACATAGTTTTATACTTGCTTAAAAGTCTTCCCTTTTTTCAGTGATTATTGACAATTGGTTATTTTGTGCAAGCAGAGTTATTCTGTCATCCTCTTATGCTCCCTCCACCTCAGCAAGCCAACTAGTGAATTGAAGAAGAGCTTGAACTCGTAAGTTTTCTTGCATTATTAATTACCTTTCGTGTGCAAAATTTATGGAATTTGTGTAAAATAAGTAACCTTTGTGATTTTGATGATATAGGGCTATGCAGACATTCTAACACACTGCTTGTGGTAGGCCTATTTGTGAAGTAAAAAACCCTACATGGATCTTGCCAAAGGTTAGTTACATATTGGTATGTTTTAAGAATGTATTCAATAATAAGCCGTGTTTTAATTTTATACTTGTTTTAATGATATCATATTATTTTTTAGACCCATAGGCAACCACCGGGGTCCAACTTGTGTGGGTGGCATATTTATAATATTATTACCTTAGGCACGACAGAATTTACTCAAGAGGTAAATATATATATATATATATATATTTTTAAAAAATTTTGTATTACTTTTATTTTTTTGGAGTAAAGTTAATGTTTTACTTGACTTTGGTGTTTCAGATGTTTGATCTTGTCGACCCCTTTCCAGAAGAAGATATTGATCACATTCGCAATTGTTGTGCTAAATTCATTTATGAACTTTTACAATAGTGAGTTCTTGTAAAAATGATAAATTTTTTGTATATATTGATGATGAATTGACATGTTGGTTGGTTGAAAAACTTGTTGGTTGCATGATTTGAAATGTTTATTGTTTTTGTGATTATGTGCAACCATGCATTTATACATCATGTGAATCTGTTTGAGCCATGTCATTGGCTTGCATGTGTTTTAAACAATTATGCATATATATAGATGGTTTTAAACAACACATTACTTGAGGATATATGACATGTTATGTTACAAGTTCCCAATGAGAAGGTTAAACAAAAAGGAAATGGTAAGATGAAGCAAACTAAACACCTTATGGCACTTAATAAGTACAGCATTGGAAGTAGCAATTCTAGGATGCGTTCTGGTAACTAACCTAATAACACACAATTTAAAAATTTTTTTAATACTTTTAAGACCGGTTATAAAAATAACCGGTCTTAAAAGTTGTTTTAAGACCGATTTCGCATATAACCGATCTTAAAATTGAATTTTTAAGATTGGTTTTATGTAAAACCAGTCTTAAAATTAAAATTTTTAAGACCGATTATATATGAAATCGGTCTTAAAATAAATTTTAAGACCAGTTATAATAATAACGGGTCTTAAAAATGTTCTGTAATTAACTTACAAAAGAGATCTTTTAAGACCGGTGCTCATGACAACCGATCTTAAAAGTGTTTCCTTTAAGACTGGTTATCAAACCAGTCTTGAAAGTAACATACTTTTAAGACCGGCTGTATCAAGACCGGATCCAAAATTGGTCTAAAAAGTCAATTTTAACCGGTCTAAAAAGTCATTTTTCCACTAGTGTGAGCACAGTAATTGTCATTGTAATTGATTCAATTTACTGTACTCCACCCTATGTTTTGCGTTGCAAGTTGACACTTTTATGAGTCCAAGATGTGTCAACTTGAGGAGTTGTATTGGAATATTGAATCATGGGTAAGATCTTATCTTCTTAGTTAAGATCATGATTAGTGATTAGACCCTATAAATAGAGGTTCGAGTCAATGTGTTAAGAGTGTGAGATAAGGAGTCCTTAGCAAAGAGGGGGAGTGTAATTTGTGTCTCCCTCCAAAACCCCCAGAGTTATGATTAGTAGTTAAGCACCCTCAAGTGAGGGATGATCACTGTTAAGCCCAAGTATATTGATTTGTATCTTGTAAACAATCATTTGTTATGTATGAAGATTCTTCCTAATTTTCTTTACAATAAGGCATCTCATTAAAGTTTTGATGTGAATATACAATTTAACCTTTCACTTATTATTGTATTGACTTTATTTTTATTTGGTATTATGTATATTAACTAGAGGTAGAGTTGGAAATTTGTTAACTTTTATGGCAGAATTAATGAGGTTTAAGCTTATTCTTTGTCTGTGTGAAAAATGTAAAAAGTGTCCTATAAATAGGATAAGAGGAGTATGTAGTATTTTTTTTATCTTGATCCTAATATAGGGGGTTGTAGTGGTCTAAGTACGAGACTTTCTGTCTCAATCTACAAATGCATAAATTCTTGGAAAAATTACACTGAGGCCCCAACATAGATAAAATATGATCCAAATGCCCCTTGAAATCGCCAATTTGTAGACAGGTCCCATGGGACATTTGGGTAATATAATTCAATTGTAAAAATATCAAAATACCCTTAAGGTCTGTTTGGTAAGTGGGGAGGGGATGGGAGGGGAGGTAAAATGAACCCCTTCCCTCATTTGGTTGAAATGTTAGAGGGGAGAGGAGCAAAAATATACCCTTCTCTCCCCTCCCCTCCCTTTATTTTGGTTCCCTCCAAATTAGAGTTTTTTGGAGGGGAGCCAAATTTATAATCGTTTTACTCTCATATTTTTATGATATGTCCAATCTTATCGGTGAGCTTGCCTATTTTCTTTCTTCTCTTTTCAACAACATCGCTGGTGAAAACCATATTAAGGTGAATCTTTTCATTAGATTGGTGCTCAATATCAGAAGGTAGTGGTCTTGGAGGATTTGATTGTGAGAAGTTGGATGTTGGGTACGCCGACAATGACCCAAATATTGGTTCGGGCCAAGGATTTGAGGATATTCGGGTCGGCATCGTAGAGATGAGCATGGGTTATCTTTTGAAGTTGCAGAAAGGCAATGAGGTCCGACAACGAAAGCAGATTCGAAACGTCAGTTCCAATGTTAACACCCACAGATGGTTTGTTCTCTGCTTATGAAATGGCAAGAAGAAAGAGGAGGAGGAGGAAAAAGAAGAAGGAAAGCTTAGATTTTGCATCAAACAAGAGATTCAAGTTGCGTTCCTCATCCTCTGTTGGTTCAGCTACAAATGCAAGCATTGGACTAATGTGCAGCTGCCATTGAGATATTTGAGATGTTTTGATTGAATCCAATTCCATAATTGATAAATATTGTCCAGTGCGGTACTGTAGCTAGTTTCTAACCTAATCCTCAAAAATTTCCAATTAACTTCCCTCTAAATTTGAATCTGAGAGCACATACTTAATAATTAATAAATTATATAATTTATATTGAGGTGTAAATTAATTTAAATAATTTATATAAGTAAAAATATATAAGGGTAAAATAGTAAATTAGATATTATTTCCCCTCTCATTCCCTCTTAAACCAAACAAAGGATCATTAAAAAATCTTCCCCTTCCTTCCCGTCCAACCAAACTAAACAAGGCAACCTCATATCCTCCCCTTCCATCCCCTCCCCTTCTATCCTCTCCCGTCGAATCAAACAAACCCTTAGTAAAAGTGATCGAAGGAATAGGGAGTATATTACCCTTGCTAAGGGTATCTTGGTATTTTTATAATTGGATTATATTACTCAAATGTCCCACGACTTGCCTACAAATCGGAGATTTCAAGAGACTTTTGAATCATATTTTACCTAATTTGAAACCTCAGTGCAATTTTCCCTAAATTGTTTTGAGAGTTAAAGACTCAATATTTGAATATGACTTATTAATACTTATCCATTTAATCTAGGTGTCATAGACTCGCTTTTTTAAAAAAAAATCCATGAATATCAATTGTTTAGGGTTAAGGGGCATTTAGCACCCTGAAGTATTTTTTTTTCATGTATATCTATTGTCTTAAAAGTATTTTGTGATGCTTCTAGTACTCTAAAGTATCTTTTCTAGAGCACCTAGCCCCTTAGAGTATTTTTTTCATATCCATCTAATACCATAATTTTTTTTTGCATTCAATGCCCTAAAAAAAATTTTAAGATGTATCCAATACCCTAAATTATCTAAATTATTAGATAAAAAATTGCACAAAAGAGTATTTTAAGGTGATAAGTGCCCCTAAAAAATAGTTTAAGATGTTGTATACGCTACATAATACTTCAGAGCATTGGATACACCTGAAAAATTCCTTCATGAGACATCTTAACCCTTCATTTTATTAAATTATTTCTTGTCAAATAACGGATGTAATAAATTAATTTTATAATTATAATGAATAAATTTTTTGGTACAATAATGAATAAACTTTACTGTTAGCACTTGTGTTAGTACAAGTTGGACCTAAGAATAGTATGACCGGGCCCATCAATCATTAGGTCCTTCCTAAAGTGGGCTAGGACACGATTTTTCATGACCCAAAATTTCCAACAGCCTACTTAGTGCCAGTTTGTAGTATACGCGCTAATAAATATATAAGAATATATATATATATATATTTTGAAAATGCCTTTATTTTTGAATAGGTATAAAAGAGAAAGAGAGAGTATTAATGAACAAATAATGATACAGAATGTATGAGAAAAAGATGATAGGAAAGAATAAAGGAAAGAAGTTACATTTTAATTAATATAATGTATACAATTAATTGAGGGCAAAATGGGTTAAAATATATTTATTACTCAAATCAATTCGATTGAGACATTGTAAAGAGAGACATACTCATTCAAAAAATGGGACCTTATATATAAGGAGGGAAGGAGTATATTGTACGCAATAATAAAACTGTAGCACCGCATAATCTACCATTAATTATATGAGTAATTGCATAAAAAATAGAAATTCTTACTAAAAAGAATTTGAAATAATAAAGCATTAGATTTGATGCATCTATATACATATTAATAAACATAAAAGTTGATCTATAAAAAAGTAAACATAAAAGTTTAAATTAAATTTGACCAAATTCCATTTTGAGATGACTTAGTGAGTGTTTGGAAAACCACAAAACCATGGTTTTAGAAACTCTTTTCTGTAAGCCGAGACAAAACTCCTCTCACACACTTACCTCATAAATCATAAAAGCTATTCTCTAAAAATTAATCCAAGCGTTCAACTAACCTAAAAAAAGCCACTTAATAGCCCCATTTAGTTTGATTCCATGGGAGAAGATTATATGTAATCATGATGCTACAGACTAATTACAACATTTGGTTGGTCATATGTAATGTAAAGAGGATTACATTTTGTAATATGGTGATGTAATCAGGATTACGTGTTAGGATTGATAAATGAAGATGTAGACATCTTATAATCAAGCAAAAAATACACTATTGCCATCATAATTTTTAAATTGATCAAAGTGTCTACCCATAAACGTTGCTAAATATTAAATAATTATAACCATTAAATATTAAAAATTAATTAATAATATAAAAATTTAAAAAATAGTCTCCCATTAAAAAAATAAAAAAAAAATTATATTCCATCATTGAAAAAATGTTAAAATATCCCATTAAATAATATTCTCACCGTTAAATATTAAAATATTATAATGAATGCAAACTGTTGCATAATATTTTCACCATTAAATATTAAAAAATTACTATGAATTCAACTTGTACACTGCATAATATTTCCACAATTAAATATTAAAAGATTACTATAAACTCAACCTGTACACTGCACAAATCGAAAACATGACCATGAACCAAACGTATACATTAAACATATATGTGTAGAAGGGGCATTTTTGTCTTTTACTATATTATTCCCATATATTCTTATGTTTGATGTATTCTGACCAAACATTTTTATGCATATGTATAATCTTTTCTTAATTATGAATCAAATAATTTCATGAAATCATCATGCCATTATAAGTTTGCTTTGGGAGCTTTTCTCCAAGTGAGAGAGCGATAGGGTTTTTCCCTCCTTTTCTTCACCGTGGGGGTGCAATAGGCCGACGTGCTGAGATTAATACAGCTGTGAGTAAAGTTAATTGTTAATGATTGCAGAGTGGCGAAAGGATATGGAGAAGGGGAGAATGGATGTTAAACTTAAGTAGAAGAGTAGAACAGAGGGTGTTGACGAAGGATATAAGTTAATAGGGAAGGTTATTTTGAAGGTCATAATAGGGCTCAGAATGGTTAGAGAAGCGATTTTAGCAGCATGGAAGGTTGAAGAGGAGATGGATATTAAAATGATTGGGTTTAATCTTTTCACATTTACATTTAATGCTGAAAAGGAGGCAAATAGAGTATTGAAAGAAAACCCGTGGGTGGTGAGAAACTATATGCTTAGCTTACAAAAGCGAAAACCATTTTTAAGTGATAATGAGATTCATATAAACTCATGCGAATTTTGGGTCTAGTTCCATAATCTTCCCCCGAAGGGAAGAATATAATCCAACGTTGAACTTATGGCTAGTCTAGTTGGGAGAATCATTGAGGTCGAGAACCCAGAGGAGAAGAGATTCATGAATAGGAGCTTTGGTAGGGCAAGAGTGTAGACAGATGTAGATAAGCCACTAATGCTGGGCTTCTCGGCTCCTTGACCAGATGAGAACCTTGAAGATGTTTGGATCCAAGTAAAATATGAAAAACTGATCAGATTTTGTTATAATTGTGGTAAGTTAGGCCATGAGAGCAAGGGATGCGAGGATGAGGCGGTGGAATTTATGGTTAATAGAGTAATGAGGGGGTTTGATGCAAGTCTCTATGCTCAAGTGGTCTGATCTCCAGTGACGGTTCAAGGAAACTGGAATCACGGGAAGACGATGGAGTAGAGAGTAATTCATGGGGAAAGCAAAAATAATAAATGGTGGTACTGGAAGTCAGAACAGAGGTATGGAACAAGGGAAGGGGGAAGCCTCAAGAAGTACACGTGAGGGAAAGACTGGTAATATTTCAAATAAGCTGAATGCATTTAATGAGGAAAGAGGTGAAAGGGCAAAGGAGACAATCTAGGAAAGTTCAACTTTTAGAACATATTTCCAACATGTAAGCCATGTAAGGGGGACGGGTCAAACTTGTGAGGCTCAACATGTTAGAGTAGAGCCCAATCGAATTAATTTGGGCTGGAGCTTTAACTACTAGTACGAAGGGGATCTCAATTTCAGAAGGGGCACCGAAAAGCATGAGTAGGGGAGGGTGAAAAAGAAAGCAAAGATAGTCTTATTTCACAAGGTAAATTGTGATATACAAATAATAGTAAGGGCTAATGTTTTTAAGTATGAGGGATATTCTGAAATGGCATATGATCAGGGAAGTGGGGAGAATATGGAGGGGTGTGGTGGCTGTCATAAAACAGCCATCGGAGGGCAATGATTTGTCTAGGGTGGAATTGTCAAGGTCTAGGAACTATCTCGACAGTTCGTAATCTAAAGTTCCAATGCTATAAATTTAAACCATGGGTAGTGTTCTTGTCAGAAACTAAAATGAAGAAGGAAAAAGTGGAGAAAATCATAAGAAAATTGAAATATGACTATAGGGAATACTGTGATCCAGTGGGTAAAGTAGGGGGATTGGCGGTGTGGTGGAGAGAAGGATGTCATTTACGGTTGGGCTGGTAAGCAAGCACATTATTCATCTAGATAATGTGAGATTTCAAGGAAAGATAATGAGTAGCATCACGATGGTGTATGGGCCGATAGAAGTGCAATAGAAAATTCAATGGTAGTGTGAACTTGAACAATTAAAACCAGATGACTCCATTTTATGGCTCATATTTGGGAATTTTAATGAAATGTTATATTCATCGGATAAAGAAGGGGGGAGAGAATGTTCCCAGAGGGACCTAGATCAGTTTCGTAGCTTTATGATGAATTGTGATATGATAGAGATCGATTTCAAGGGCAATAAATATACTTGGATGAATTGTAATATCCTAATTTTTGATTAAGGGCTAATCATAATTATTGTGAATAATTATGAATTTAATTGGCATTATTATGTGTTTTATGACAATATTAATTAATATGTCATAATTGGTGGAAAAATAGGAAGATTGGAATTATTGGCCATGAGTTGGTAATTAAGGGAGAAATTAATTACTAACTAAGAGAAAATGAAATGTGTGAATAAATGGCTAATGGATGGATTAGATAAGTTAATTGGTAACTTATTGTGTGAGCATGACTTTCTCTTGGCAAAGTGAAAGAGGTAAGTGAGACTAATCTATCTATCTAAGTTTTATGCCAAGTGGTTTAGTTTGGAATTTCTGGAAATTTTGGCCTTTAATCTGAAAATGAGAGTCATTGGGCTTTTGGCAATGGTATGTTAGTATGAGTTTTGGGATAGATAGATTGAATTGGGATTGAAATGGTATGTTTGTATGATTTTAGAATTTAGATGATTATGTTGCCCAAAATCAAAGTATGATAATAGAGTGAGATTTGGATAATTTTGATGATTCCATTGAATTCCTTGGGTGTTTTTGTGTGGGAGTAGTTTTGGTAGAAGTTTTGGGTCTATTGGGATCACTTGGGCAGTTGTTGGGAAGAGCTGTCAGTTTTCCTGTGTTTTCTGGTTTCTAATAAAATCACTCGAGTGAGAGTAAGTTCACTCGAGTGAGGGAAGAACATCACTCTAGTGAGGGTGGGATCACTCGAGTGCGTTAGTGTATTTTCCCCTCTGGCCTTCGGTTTTCATGTTGTACTTCCGGGCGAGAGGCAAGAGTATTGCCTCACTTGCAAGTGCTATAGGTTCTCACTCGAGTGAGCCTCCTCTCACTCGAGTGAAAGTGTATCTAACACCATAAACTCTCATCTCGGGTTGTCACTCGTGTTCAAAATTCAAGAGTACGCTTTAACACTTGTGAGTGTTAAGTTCTCACTTGAGCGAGGTCTTCTTCACTCGAGTGATCCTCTTCTTTGAAAGTTCTTATGCTCTCGGGCAAACACTTTCTGTTCTCACTTTCTAACACTTGAGGTGCAGTCCATACCATCACTCGAATGAGGCCTTCTTCACTCGAGTGTCCGTACCAACACTTGAGTGAGGCCATCTTCACTCGAGTGCAGCAGTGAAAAATCAGTTTTTATGCTTCCAAAAGGGGATCTTTGGGGTAGTTCTTCTAACCCTTTAGGAGTTTTGTTAGGGGTATTTAATGACTCTAAAAGAGTAATATTGATAACCAAATTAAGTGTTATAAAGTGAATTAAGTCTTGGACTAGAGTATAACTCTTCGTCCCTAATTATAAATATAGGATTTGACATTTGCCCTATTAGGGAGAAACCGGTGCCAGGACATGTCCGGAAGGATCAAGATAGTGACTCTTCTGTCATGTTGTGTATGATACTTGGTATGTATGTTTATCATTGTGAATGTGATATCGACCATAGGGCATTACAGCGTGAGCAGTTCAGCATGAGCCGTCGTAAGGGGGCAATGCTCATGATACCTACCCTGGCCGTTGTATCTGCCGCTGTAAGTGCCGAGGCTGCGTCATGGAATCGTGGATTCCCGTTTGAGTATCCAGTCCGTGGGGCTGCATGTTGTGAAATGTTTTATATAGATCCCAGCTATAGTGATATATGTGATATGTTCATGTGGATGTGCAATATAGCAAGTAGTTTAGCGTGTGCCGTCGTAGGGGGCGATGCCTATGATACCTACCCCAGCCGTTGCAACTGTTGTTGGGATTGCTGTGTGTTGTATGGATGATTTACTTTCATGCTTTGATGTTGTGCATATTATGAGTGATTTGTTACTACGGGGATTCTTTAGAATCTCACTATCCCAAAAATATAAATTTTTAGATAGGGCTAAAGGATACAAGGGAAAGCGGGCGACGAAAAGTAGTTAGAGCTCCGGGCATGAAGTTTTACTTTTGGAATATTTGGTTATCATGTATAAATTAATTGGATGTTTTTGGAAACAATTGTGTATATATTAAGATTCATAGTGTAGTTTTGTGTAATCCCCAAGTAAAAGGGAAAAAGTTATGGGCTTTGTGCCTTTGTAGACCCTTTATTAATTAATGGAACCCGATTGTGTCAGGAATTTATGCTGTACACTGATATGTATGAATGAAATCAACTTGTACATGCCATTTGTGTATTGAAATGTGAATAAGAGACCACTGTGAACCGGTTTTGAAAAAGTTTTTCAAAAACCCTGATTTTGGGAAATTTACTTTCTTTAAGTCCCAAATCGCCTTTGGTCTCTAATTCCACATTAACCATGTGTTTGTAAACTTAAATCTCGCCCTTAATCGTGAAGGGGGTTACATGAATAATAGAAGTGCTAAAGAGTTCATAAGGGAAAGACTGGACAGAGAAGTGTCAAATGCCAATTGGAGAATGATGTTTCAATAGGGACAAGGTAAGGTGCTAGAGGCAATAGGGTCTAACCACTACCCAATACTGATTGATTATGATTATACGGAAGTCAAAACCCCTATGCTATTCAGATTTGATGTTCGATAGCTCAGTCATCCCAATTTATTGAAGATTATCAAAGATAATTAGAGGGGATCAGAGGATAGAAAGGAATTGAACGATCTGGTAGAAATGTTGAGTAAATTGAGGGACATTCTAGGGGAGTGGAGCAAGAGAGAGTTTAACAATAGTCATTATCAAATTCATAAATTAGTACAAAGGGTTCAGGTTTGTTTAAATGCAGACTAGAGTGATGAAATTGCAAAAGAGGTGATTGATCTGGAGAGAAAAATCAGTGTTTTATGGGAGCAAGAAGAATTATTCTGGGCTCAAAAAGCAAGGGTGGATTGGATAAAATGTGGAGATAAGAACTCCAAGTTTTTTTCATATGACCACAATTCAGAAACGATGTAGAAACAAGATCAACCGTGTAAAAGGAAATAATGAGGAATGGCTTGAAGGGGAGCAAGAGATAGGAAGGCACTTTGCCCATTTCTATGACACTTTATTCACCTCAGCAGGAGTAAGGGACTTCACGGAAGTATTGGAATGCATGGAACCTGTGATTTCTGATGAGGAAAACCAGCTGCTATGAAAGAAATTTAAAAGGAAGAAGTGAGAAATGCTGTGTTTTAGATGGGAGGACAGAAGGCACCAAGACTAGATGGATTCACTGGGATCTTTTATCAAAAGGTGTGAGATATCATAGGAGATCAGGTATGTGAACTAATCTCAAAGTTTTTTAATAACGGTTTTCCGTTGAATGAGATCAATGTAACTGATTTAGTCCTTATTCCCAAGATAGATAGTCTTGAAAATGTTAATGATTATAGGCCTATAAGTCTATGTAATTTTGTGTATATCAAACCACTGCTAGATAGAATCATATATGAGAGCCAAAAAGCATTTGTTCTAGGAAGACTAATTCAAGAAAACATAGTTATGGTGCATAAAGCTTTCCATCATATGAACTTAAAGAAAAAAAGAAATTGTGAGGTTGCCTTAAAGCTGGATATGAATAAGGCATATGACAGAGTTGAGTAGGACTTCCTGTGTGCAATGATGACTAAAATGGGGTTTAAGAGGGAATGGGTGGATAGAGTTCTTTGGTGCCTTAATTCTGTGCAGTTTTCAATTATGTTGTTAGGTAAGAGGATGGCTAATGTAATTCCTCATAGGGGACTTAGAAAGGGAGATCCCTTATCTCCGTACCTCTTCATCCTTGTTAATAATTATTGTCTAGGCTTATTGAAAAAGGGAAAAGGGAGAATAAAATTAGAGGTGTGTTATTAGGAAGAGGATGCCCAGAGATATCTCATAGTTTCTTTGCGGATGACTTAGTATTTTTCCTCAGGGCTGATTTGGAGTACTGTAGGAACTTGAAAAATATTATCAATCTCTATTGCGAATCTTACGAACAAGCAATAAACTATAGAAAATCATGCCTATATTTCTCACAAAATACTCCGAAATTAATTCGAGAAGAGATAGGGCATATTTTTCAGGTTCATGCAGTTGATGTGCCAGGAAATTATTTAGGGGAGATCAAAATCTCAGGCTCTTAATTTTGTGATCGATCAAATGGAGAAAAGAATCCAAGGGTGGAGGAAGAATTTTCTGTCAGAAGCAAGTAGGGAAGTGCTTATAAAATCAGTTGCTAATTCATTACCGGTCTATTCCACGTCTTGCTTCCTATACTTAAAAAATGTGTTGCAAAAATTGGATAGTTTAGTGTCCAAGTTCTGATGGAAAAGTAATAGGGATACAAGAAAGATTTATTGGATAGCAATTGAAAAAATGAAAAGACATAAGATGGAAGGGGGTATGGGGTTCAAAGATTTTGAGGTCTTCAATCTAGCATTGTTAGCAAAATTGGGATGGAGGATATTAAAATACCCTAACCAAATTTGGGCAAGAATCTTAAAAGCTAAATACTTTCCTAGGGGAAATTTTCTAGATGCAAAAAAAGGGAGGGGAGCCTCATGGCTGTGGTCTAGCATTTTAGAGGGGAGAAAAGTTTTAGAAGATCATGTGTTATTGTGTATTGGGGGAGGAAGAGAGACTCGTATATGGCAAGACCCTTGGCGAAGTGATCTACCCAGAAAAAGATTATTCTCCTATTGTCCTCATGAGTCATTCAGAAATTTAAAAATGGTAGATTTAAGGGGTAAGGATGGCTGGAATCTTTTGCCTATAGAAGAATGGATATCGGATGGGGAAAGAAAGGCTATTTGCAAAAAAATAGTAGCATCAAGAGATAGAGAGGATAAATGGGTATGGATGGGGGGAAAGAGAAGTGTGTACTCAGTGAAGGAGGGGTATGGGGTGGCTAGAAATAACATTTTGAGAAGAACAGAAAATATACCTACTTCCTCATACTGTGGGCAGTGGAAAGTATGGAAGGAATTATGGAGCCTTAAAGTCCCATACAAGATCTGAAATTTATGTGGAGAGTGATGTCAAATGCCTGACCTACTTTACAGAATCTTTTTAAAAGAAATTGTTGTGTGGTGGATATTTGCTTGTTATGCCATGAGAAGCCTAAGTCCTTGGATCATGTTTTATGTACGTGTGAAGGGGCAAAGGCTACTTGGTTTGGCAGTAACTTCACTTTTAAAATGAATAGGGATACAAATAGCAACATGGGACAGTGGGTGAGTTCATGTTTGGAAGAGTCAGATTTTGATCCTTGGTAGAAGGCGCTATTTGCAATGACATTGTGGCAGATTTGGAAAGCTAGAAATGCATATATCTTTGAAAATGTGAAGCCTGATCCAATTTTCAATTTTGTGCAAGTAGGGAAAAATTTGTAGGAATATTGGGAAGCAAAGGGTTGGGTCAAAAGGAATGAACATGAAGATCATAATGATTTAATTGCTGGAGTTGTGCGAGTTGCATGGAAGAAGTTGGAAGGTAATATGCTTAAAATTAATACTGATTGTGCGTTTCTATCTAGGGAGAACAAAGCTGCCATAGCATTTGTGGTACGGGATTCGAATGGATGGGTCCTTGACGGGGCTTCTAGGATCATTGATGTTGCATCAGTCTTTATGGCTGAAGCCTGGCTGGTATAGAAGCTATAAGATATGTACATGAAAACCAAATTGATGATGTATGCTTTCAGTCTAATAACCAAATGTTGGTTAAGTGTATTAACAATGACTCCCTTTCTAATGATTGGAGATGTTTGAATATCCTTGACAATATACAAGAATCAAGGAAACTAATTCGGAACCATTCGTGAAATTGGATTTCCAGGGAAGTGATTTTAGTAGCCGACTGGGTTGCTAAAGCTTCAATCAAAGGATCATGTTCCGATGATTGGGTCTTTCATCCATCGGAATAGCTTCGAAGATTGATAGATGATGATCTGCATTCATTTTTGCGAGAACCTGACTGATGGGGTTTTAGATGTATATTTGTGTTAGTAGGATAGATGTGTTATTAGTTTTTGTTGGAGCTTTATTTTCTTAGCTGTATTATGTAATGGACGTTCGCATGGTTTAATGAAGTATGTTATTACTGATAAAAAAAATCATCATGCCATTATATTACATTACATTCTTTTATAAAATCACTACTACAGAATATATATTTTACGTCCCTAAAAAACGTCCATTTTTAAAAAAGGGACGTAAAAAATAAAAACAGTGGCATTTTTATAATTATGGGTGAGAACTGAATAGCTTTAGACGTCCCCAATTCAAATAGGGACGTCTAAAGTGTGACTTTACAGATTTTAGACGTCCCTATTTGAATTGGGGACGTCTAAAGTGAATTTTTTTTTTTTTCACTTTAGACGTCCCCAATTCAATTAGAGACGTCTAAAGTATGTAAAGTTACACTTTAGACGTCCCTATATATATTGGGGACGTCTAAAGTTTTTTAAAATTTTTTTTTTAAATAAGGGACACCCTTTGGCGTCCCTCATATATATGGGGACGCCAAAGGGTCCCTAACATATATATATATATATATATGTTAGGGACGCCATTTTGGCGTCCCGCAACAAGGACGCCCTTTGGCGTCCCCATATATATGAGGGACGCCAAAGGGCCAAAGGGTGTCCCTCAGTAAAAAAAAAAATTTTAGAAAAAACTTTAGACGTCCCCAATATATATAGGGATGTCTAAAGTGTAACTTTACATACTTTAGACGTCCCTAATTGAATTGGGGACGTCTAAAGTAAAAAAAAAAGGATAACTTTAGGCGTCCCTAAATTAAATTGGGGACGTAAAAAACAATTCAAATTTTTTCTGACAGTCTTTATTTATCAGCTTTATACTAGTTTTACATTCATCTTTCTCTTCCCATCGCTGTAAACATAAGAAGAGTCACTATCACTACGCATTTTAACTCTTGCTTCTTCTTCTTTATATGCCCTTTTTACTCTTACTTCTTCCTTTCTCTCTCTTTTTTTCACTGCCAGATCTGCTATACTTTCTTACCATCTTTTGTATTTTATCTTCTTTCTCTTTTTTCTTTGAGTTTCCCTTCTATTTTATCTTCTAACTTGTGTTGTTATGGCTTGCAAATCAGAACTCTGAAACATGCTTCATGACCACATTCCCGCTGAGAAAACGAGGTTCATCTCTCCCTGTCGGTCTTCTCTATTCATTATTACGAGAAAATAAATTTCAATAATAGAAAGAGATAAGTTTTTTGTAACTAATTCCTTTTATTTTCATCTTCTGCCTATAAGATTTCAGCTTTGGAGTTATTATTGTGTAGATTTTGGATTTCAGATACTAGATCTGTAATTTTATTGACGATGATATATGATTTCTGGTTTTAAATACTATTTAGTCCAGATCTGTAATATAAACGATTTTTTTTTAAAAAGCACTTTAGACGTCCCCAATTTAAACTAAGGACGTCTAAAATCCAGACTTTAGACGTCCTTTTATCTACGGACGTTATTGCCATTTTTTACTACATCACTCATATAGACGTCCCCTTATTTTCAGACGTTAAAAGTCCTAAAAAAAACGTTAAAAATGTTTTTTTATAGTAGTGAATCTTCGATTCTATGAATCGAACGTGTACTAAAGGTTCAAGCACATGGGGTTGATATTTGTTTCCTCGATACTCTTATCCATTGGTCCCACAGTCCATCCACCAACCACAATTCCACCAATCCCAAGACACTTTGTTCATGTCTAACAAATTTGACCTCTGTTCCTTCACCAACCTTCATTGCCATCCATTCAAGTTAACGAGAAAACCGGTCAATGAATTCGTCGAGATAGTAGTCTAATAGTTAGTAGTAGTTCAAATCAAGGTTAATTTTGAATTAGATAGGTCATTATTAAAATATCATATGAATAAAAAACATTAATCTATAAGTAAATAGAATATTTATGTATAAATCACAAATAAAAAAAAAAGAGTAACTAAAGTACAAAATGATGGACTACTATGTTCTTAAAAACTTAAAAATGATATCATTTTAGAGTTAATAAGAAAAGAAAAAGATATAAAATCTAACCTAATTGATTCATCCAAAATTATTGACCAAATTTGTGAAGGGACTGATTTACTAGTTCATTGGTCTAGCCGATCAGCTACGTTGAGTTTTAATGCCATGCTAATATTCACATCATCCCCACAAGAATATCATATCACTAATTGAATTAAAGTATATATGCAAATGCTAATCTAAAATCAACCACCTAACCATTCATAGACTAATCACCTAAACTTTACAATTGAACACCATAATGACTAATTCCTCATACAAGATAGATAAAGTTCAAACATTATTTAATTTTACGTTGAAAGACATTAAAATTTAAAATTATATTCATATTGCAAACTTTTAAAGCAATTACAGTACATAACAAAATTAAGATTAGTCAGACTCAACACCATCTTGCATCTCTTTCTCGTACCTGCCACTTTTTCAACACAAAATATATACTGAGATAGAAAACACCATCTGAGTTATCTTCTGATTATTTTCTGCTTTCCAATACCAAAATTTTATCATCAAATCGATTTATAAAAGAATTACGTACATCGCTCTTTGGTGATTATTCTAAGAGAAAACTGCTTCATATTTCCATTGACAGGTCTAAAGAAATGACATAAATATAATCTAAAATATTCTCTTAGGTCTTAAATATATGATTTAGACAAGAGACTTGCTTTGATCATAATTATAATACATCAGCTCATTCTATCTCCTAAATTTATGATTTATCCCAAAATATTTCTATTAATTGCACATATTATAAATGTTTCCATCAACGAGTAATTCTAATTTACTTGCTTAATTAAAAGAGAGTTCTTAGGCTAGCCAACACCCATTTATTATAAATAACTAACTTTACTAAATTTTTTAATATCCATTAATTAATTATCTATCTCTTATATAAAGGACATGAGGTAATACATAATTTTAGTTTTAACAAGGGGCATTATTTATATATCACAATTAGTATGCTTTGTCTTCTTAAACTTCTTGCAAAACTCTAAATCCATGCTCAGCTTGTTTGTCGTTATATTGTTGGCTTGTTAATTATTATATAATCCCATTGACTTCAAACAATTTAATATCCTCAAATAGGACAACTATGATAATTTAATACAAGTAAGAAGAGAAAGGCAGGAAGGACATACAGTCAGGAAAATGAAAAGTTCAAGGAAGTTGGTTTGTTCCTTTTTGAGTTCAATACTTAAAAAGGGCTAATTATAATTATTGATGAACTAAACGTCGTCAACATCAAAGCAAAAGTTTTGAAAACACCATGAATTCATTTTTTAATCACTAAGAACATAGATTATACCACTAATTCCAAAGTCTTTGCAAGCGGAAAATTTAGAACCTTATCTGTATGATGTTATGATATGAGCCCATGCTTCTTTTGGGGTCCCTGAAGGGACCAAAAGCAAATTTCATCCACTCATGTGACATCCCTATCTATTTTGGAAAAGCCACTAGCTTTGGTCGTCAGCCTCTATTTCCCACGAGCCTCTCTCTTGTTTACTGCTCACTGCACTAAAAAGGACCCCATCTGCGATTCGGGTTGAACCCATTTCCAGCGTCTCAGCTTTAGCCATTTTGCAACTGTGTTCTGGTGAGTGTTTGTTTTTGCTTTTGTCTATTACCTACCACTGTTCTTTCTATTGAAAGAAGGCAAAGTTAAAATGGAAATGTATGATCTATATGACGGTTCGCGAGTGATCTTTCTGGCAGATAAACTGTTTGCAACACGATTATAACTGATTTCAGCAAATCCCTCATTTTTTACTTGGTTGGTTGATGATGTTTTTAAAAGGCAAAATGTTGTGTTGGTTACATTTGTTATTTTAAATGACGAGGTGCTTTGTGATGTTGCTGGTTGCTTTAGCAGAACTTAGTTCACGAGAGGCATGCTTGAAATGAGTCCTATGCACGGCGATAGTCCAGATATGGTTATTGCCCAGCAAAAAAAAAAAAAAAAAGTCAACTCTTTTAAGGCTTAACGTTTTTTTTTTTTTTTTTGTTAAGTCTGTAAACCGTGGGAAACAACACAATCTTTTGTCCTTATATATGATTTCTAATAATTGACGAAAGGTGCTGATACTGTTTGGTCTAGTATTTTGATTTTTGATATTTTATAGAAACAAACATGAAAAAAACTTTATGATTCCATAGCTTCATTAGATACTAGCGAATAAAGTGGCATAATCATGTCTTCTTTGGATAGCTTCATTAGATCATGTCTTCTTTGGTTAGTAGTGTAAACAAGGAAGAATTGAAAAATTAGAGTAGCAGTTATTTTGGCCAGGGACAAGGTTCTATCATGCTATATCTATAGTTGCTGGCGAAAAATAGAAAGATTATGCTATATCTATATATCTATATATAAAAAAATGTTGAATTAAGCCTGAACTCAATTTTTTTTTTAAAAAAAAATATAAATGAACTCTTGATCAAGTTGTTTATATAAAGAGGTTTGACCTGGCTAGCTAATCATTATTTTAGCTCATTTTCTCAAAGAATTATTTTTGTTAGTTTTACGCATCTAATCTGATGTTTTGCAATATGGCATATTAAAGAGCATATTAAAAGGCCAATTGTGAAGCTGTCTTTAAAGTCAAATCTGATTCATTACTTTTGGAGGGAGAGGGTGGAGGGTTTTGATGGCTATACGATGTTAAGTAGCAGAAAATGGCAGACTCAGCCACCCTCTGCATATCAATAATATCTTAGCAGGATTTGGTGATTGCTTTTGAGAATGATCTTGTTTGGTATTCATTTGAAGAACAACTAATAAACATAATGCTTTCAAACTAAATGCTATATATCTTGTACTCAATCTCAAATATAAAATCATAATTATATATCTCATGGCTTCATTATGTTCAGTAAGGAGCAGAACATGGCACAGATTTTGGCTCCCTCCACACAATGGCAGATGAGAATCACAAAAACTTCTCCCAATGCAAGCCCCATTTCATCAAAAACATGGCGTTCTTTGCTGTTTAGACAAAATAAGAAAGGCGCATCTACCAGCTCTTCTAAATTCAGAGTGTTGGCAATCAAGTCTGAAAATGGTACTATCGACAGGCTAGAGAATCTGCTTAATTTGGACCTCACTCCATTCACTGATAAGATTATTGCGGAGTACATTTGGTATTTCATACCACTTTCTTCCTCTCCCTCTCTCTTATACATGCTTTTCTTTGTCTTTATATTCACCTTTGAATTAAACGTTATGGGTAGTTTTATTAATAACAAAACTATCCACTCATGAATAACCATTTCCAGTTTTATGCTTCTGTATGAATTACTGGTGTTTGCCAATGTCATATTATTTTGTGGAACAGGATTGGGGGGACAGGAATTGATGTGCGCAGCAAATCAAGAGTATGTTATTTCTAATGCTGTGAACATACTACATTTCATCTTAGTTGACTTTTTCCCAATCTCATGCTTTTATGTGGATTTTATATCAATTTCAGACTATACCAATGCCCGTTGAACATCCCTCTGAGCTTCCTAAGTGGAATTATGATGGATCGAGCACTGGACAAGCACCTGGCGAAGACAGTGAAGTAATCCTATAGTACGACTCTTTGAACTTAGACTCCTTTTGACATTATTCTATAATCTATGCTATGACAATTTCTCTTACATTTCTGACTTTATTCAGTCCTCAAGCAATTTTCAGAGATCCTTTCCGTGGTGGTAACAATATTTTGGTAAGAGCTTGGACATCTCAAAGGGTCCAATGTTGATTTATTGAAATATAATTCAAATATCATTAAGGTAATTTGTATTATTCTGTTTTGCATAGGTAATTTGTGATGCATACACCCCAGCAGGAAAGCCTATCCCCACAAACAAGCGGCACCGAGCTGCTCAAGTCTTTAGTGACCCAAAGGTCATAGCTGAAGTTCCATGGTATTTATTCTTCTTGTTTTCATTGTAATACTTCATTACATGCATAGAGGAAAGGATAAGCATACCATTGTGGTAACGAAATGTATGCTTATATGGGGCAATTTTTAAAACAATATTAACCAACTATTATTTTAATTTGAGAGTCCTGCTGCTTAGCATGGAGCTCTTCCATGCATAAAACTAAAGGCATGTTCTTAGATATTACCTGTTTAATGATTTATAGTCCAATGCATACGGCATACCCCTTCTGGCAATGTCTAGTTGTTTATGCATGGGATTTTCCCTTTACTTGGTCCATTCTATGAACCTTAGATAACTGAACCTTGTAGTTAACTGTTGAATCATGATCTTGAAGAAGAAAACATGCTAATGGTTTTTGTTGATTGTTCTAAGGTTTGGAATAGAACAAGAGTACACTTTACTTCAAACAAATGTAAACTGGCCTTTAGGCTGGCCTGTTGGAGGTTATCCTGGTCCTCAGGTAATGCATTTCCTGCATCTACTGTCAACTTTCATAGTGATTTATGGAATTTTGATAATTTTTAACATGAGCAGGATCTAATTGCTCCTTAATCTATTAGGGTCCCTATTATTGTTCTGCTGGGGCAGACAAATCATTCGGTCGTGATATATCAGATGCTCATTATAAGGCTTGCTTATATGCTGGAATTAACATCAGTGGTACCAATGGGGAGGTTATGCCCGGGCAGGTCTTTCTCCCACCATTCTCTTTCTTTTATGGCTTATGAAATTTTTGAGCTTATTCTTTGCCTTACGTTTTCTTTCATGAATATTCCAGTGGGAGTTCCAAGTTGGTCCTAGTGTCGGTATTGATGCTGGTGATCATATTTGGTGCGCAAGGTACATCCTTGAGGTAATTCAGTTTACCTACTTTTAATTATACATACACCTTTCTACCATCTGAAACTGGAAAGTTAAGTTTTTAAATGTATTGGCTGAAGATGTCATGATGTAATAATTCTTTAGAGTCAAGGAAGCTTGATGTCTTGTTATTTGCGTGCTAGTTTGTCTGAGAAATGATATGCAATGTGATTTTTGTTTACTCAAGTCTTTACTCTTCTTTCCCGGTTGGATAGATCTCTGATGGACTAAGAATACTCCCTTTGCTTGTAGCTGGACATTGTTGTGATCTTTTGTGAACAGAGTTATTTGTGTCTGTTCTAGTTACCATTTACTCTGTATCATCTGATAAGTTGTGTTGTTTTTTCCTCTGTTCTGACAGAGGATCACTGAACAAGCTGGAGTTGTTCTCTCGCTTGATCCAAAACCAATACAGGTACTTAGTACTATAATGCTATAACTCATAGCAACTCTTTTTCACTGGTAATCATCTTAATGTTTTTGCATTTTTTGTCAGGGTGACTGGAATGGTGCAGGATGCCACACCAATTACAGGTTTTTGGCCGCGTCCCTATCATGAATTGTGACATTGAGCCCTAGTAACTTGCTAGGTTGCTAAAATGCTGAAGTTTCATGGGTTTTTCAGTACAAAGACTATGAGGGAAGATGGAGGCTTTGAGGTGATAAAGAAGGCAATTTTGAACCTATCACTTCGTCACAACGATCACATTAGTGCATATGGAGAAGGAAACGAGAGGAGGTTGACAGGAAAGCATGAGACAGCCGACATTAACACATTTTCCTGGGTATGACTTAAATTGTTACTCCTCTGATCATACATGTATGACCTAGTTTTTTGTCCAATTTACTCTTCAAACTAGGTCTTACATTCAGGACCGGAGGTAGTAATATATTTTGAATTAACAGTGTAAAAACAACGCAAATTTGATGTTCTTTGGAGCTGTCTCATAAAATCTAACTTGTAGGGAGTTGCTAATCGGGGTTGCTCAATTCGTGTGGGAAGAGACACTGAGGCGAAAGGCAAAGGTAAAGTTGCCGGTTATATTTTTGCAACTTGTAGTTGGTCTTGCTTACCATTAGGCCACTAGGAACAATTAGGCTCCTTAATCTGTCAGCAGTTATGAGATGTACTAATATGCATCATCTAACTTTTAATAGCTTAAGGATTCTGAATGATTGCTAATTCCACAGCTTTTTTGTCCAACTTAAGTGATTTATTTCAAAGTAGTTCTCTTTTAACTAAGCATACCATAAGGATTTCTGGGTTACTCCTGTATTGAGAGGCACTTAGTTCTCGCCCTTTTCTGTAAACAGTTTACCGTCTATGCTTTGCAAAATCACATGCCTTGGTTTCTACCAAATATTTTGATTTTTCCAAAAAAAAAAATTTCAGCATAATACAAGCCGTATTCTGTTTACTAATTGTCACGAGCTTCCTATTCGTTTGCTTTAAACTTATATAACGTCCAGAAATCGTCATACTGAGGCTGTTTAACTTCTGAAATGTACCAGTGTTCTAGATTTTTATTTCTTTGCCTTGCCAAACCTCTTGACTTGTAGGTTACTTGGAGGACCGGCGTCCGGCTTCAAACATGGACCCATATGTTGTGACATCATTACTGGCAGAAACTACACTATTGTGGGAACCAACCCTGGAGGCTGAAGCTCTTGCAGCTCAGAAGTTAGCATTAAAGGTCTAAGTAAGTCCATTGCTTGATGATTGATTACATTGGGTGGACTCAAATTAGCTGATATTGGTTTGTAAAGTGCTGGAATTGGTGTAGAAGGCGATTTTGTCTGGACGTATAAAGTTTGTCGTCTTTGTTATGTGTTGTCTGATGAAATCCTCGTTGGACTGGGATTCTGATTGATTATATATTTAAATAATAAGTTCCCACTAATGTTCGCATTCTCATATTGAATTCTTAGATATCATGAATTCAGATCTTGTATTTCTTAGCCTTACTTTTGTTTATGTCATCCTGGGGTTGTCCCTAAAAAAATTAGAATTAAATAAATAAAAATAATTATTTCCTAAAAAAATTGATAGGTTGTCCCTTGAGCAAGGGGCTGAGAATCTTGAAACCATGATTATGGAATGCAAGCAATTATTCTATGACAAAAGAGAAGAAACATAAAAATGCCACGATAGAGGCAATGAATCTCATTTTATAGAAAGAGGCATCAAATGTCAAAAGGAAAGAAATATTGTCTGAAATACATAACTGAAAACCATAAAATAATAATAATTAATGCAATAAGATCTTCAACCATAAAATTTGAGAGAACAAGCGATTGCAACTTGTTATAACAAGGAATCTTTTTGAAGCATAATACTTTTACCAACACTATCTATCGATAAAATCCTTGAAGAGCTGTAATTCACTTGATAGTTACGTTGATAATTAAGGCAGGGAGAGTAAAGATTCAGTGTATGTAGTAAAAGTGTATGTAACTAAATCATTCCAACGCCAAGAGCATGGATGATAATGTTCTAGCAATTCTCCATTTTTACCCCATCTTGATAATTCTACTATACCATTTTCTGCAATAAGTTGACCATCTTTGTTGAAGCATAATGGCACCAAGTAATCTTTCCAGCTTATCCTATACCAACACAACGAGAAAAGTTTGGTCCAACATGACTTATCCACTCCATACTCTTTCAGCACCCATATGTTAACTTTATCACGCTTGGTTTTAGTGAGACTGAGGCATCCTTCAAGTACTCCCAATTCACAGTGATATGAGTCAACACCACAAGGAATAGGTAAAAACTCTCGAAGATTTCTTGTTCTGATATCAAATGCAATAATTTCTGCAGCTTCTACAGGCCGAGCTAACCAATGAATTGCGCCGTTTGATACAGGACCAAACCTCGAAAGCGTTCCTTTGATGGCGAGTCGGTGAGTGAGAGCAACTTTTACCCATGAATTGGTTCTCACAGAGAAGAGATCAAAGCCAAGAGGAAGATATGATGATACGATCACTATTAAGTAGTCATCAGTGGACTCATCGTAACAAAAGCCAAATGCTAATATACACCAATGTGGACGAGGCAGAGGGATTTTTTTGACATGTTTTGTTGTGGGATTCCATAGATAAAGTTTGTCTTCATTTTGAGGCCCTAGAAGCAGAAATCCTCGGCAAGAAGCTGTTAGGATCCTAACATTAACGCGTGGTTTGAAGAAGGGACAATGAAGATTGAGAATAGCAGAATGGTCATGAGGGGTTTTGTTGATATCTATAGATCGCAGAGATCCGCGGACTGAGAAAAGTACTCGATGGTTGCGTTGTTGAGAAGATCGGTAATAATGCAGATTTGTGAAGGAGGGGTCGGAGATGAGAGAGAGCCATGACTTAGAGACACACTTAAAACGTACGAGAGATTTCACCGGCAAGTGCTGAAGAATCTCCATTATCACATCGCTAGGAAGATTATTATTCTCCATGGCTTCACACACTTTGCTGAGAACAGAAACCTAATCAAATTTGTCCTGTTTAGATTTAATATAATGGTCAAGATTTTTTTTAAATGTTATATTTTTATAAGAAATTATTTTAACAGGCATAAAATCTAAAATAAAGATAATCTAATGTTTTAAAAGTTAGATCATAGTATGGTGGATCACGGTTCAAACGGTCGGATCTGTTAAACCGTTTGGTCGAACCAGTGATATAATATTATTAAAGAAAAATAATATTAGATACAATATAATGATATGAATGTAACAAATACATGCTGAACAATGAGGAAGGAGCATTAATAATGTAGAATAATCATCATAAAAACTTATATATATTGATTAGGTAAATATATTAAAAATTCAAATTATCAGATTACATCCCAATATCTATAATAAAATATTATAATACATTAAATTCAAATATCTTAAATAATATGTGATAAATAATTTAAATGAGAATATTATAAAATAAAGTTGATTAAAAAAATTGCTATTATTTTTTTTTCGTTTGAGCTAAATATAAAACTATGAATTATATTTTATTATATATCAATTATTTATGTAAAAGATTATTATAAGAATTATAAAAAATTAAAAGTATAACACGGGCGATATTTTTATTAAATAATACGAGTGATACGAATATAGTATATATAATAAAAACAAATGCATTGTTTGTTTTTTAACGGGAACACAATGTATTGTTAAAATATTAAGTAATATATAATTTTTTTAAAATATTAAATACAATTTTTTTTTGTCGACAAAATATTAACCACTAAACTGAGAGTAATATTGATAATTGATAATTAAATTTAATGGGTGATCGAAAAATGTGCTGATGGATATTTTTTAAGGTTTTGAAATTTGGACCGGTTATTAGACCGATCGAGATACTGGGTCAAGGGTCAGTGGGTCAGATCGGAGTCAAACCGGGATTAAACCGGTGTCAAACTGGTGAAGAATAAAAAACTTAAAATAATTTAAATTCTCATCATACCTATAAATACTAAATATCAATTCAACACCTTATATTACTAACAAAATAATCATATAGTTATCTAACATTCTATACAATTTTTTTGACACATTCTCATCATAATATTAGTCTACCTCCATTTACATAATTACCAAATATTCCTCCTAACTTGACTTTAATAAAAGTACTATTTAAAAATATTTTATTAAAGAATAACAATAATATATATACAACTACACATAATGGAGGTGGAAAAAACATGATGTGACCGTTCCTCCCCTTCTTAATAGAACAGCATTATTTATTATACATTTTTTGCCATATTATTTATTATATATTTATACTTTATAATTAACTATATGTTGTGTCGGTAAAAAAACAAAAGAAAAAAAACTATATGTTGTGATGATAGACAGCTGGATCATATAGGAGAATGTGTCATTTGCTTTGAAGTGTGTGTTTGGTAATATCCTAAACCATGGTTTTAAATCATGGTTTGCGCAACCCGAGACAAAACTCCTCTCACACACTTACCTCGTAAGTCGTAAAAGCTATTAAAAAAAGTTAATCCAAACGCACACGAAATCTGAAAAGCAAGGAGTATCAGGTCTCCCAAGAAAACATGTCTTGTCTTTGTATATGCAATTTCGTTTTCTTTTCTTCAAGCTTTTCCGTCTTCGATCTCTAGCAACCACTTCACCTGCTTGAACAGCTTCAAACCCTTGATCTTGTCGTTCATCAACATAATAGCAGCTGCCACCAACCTTCCGCTTGTTCCTATTGCAGAGTCTTTGATCCGTCTTCATTTAGTGACTTCCTTTACGCCTTTTTTTTCTTTCTAGTTTCTTCGCCCACTTCATTTTTTGCAGATCTACTCGGTCTCTTCTATTTTCTTTATGTTTTCTTCTTCTACCACATCGATTCAGTGTTCACTTGCTTCTCTCTTCTATCTCCATCATCTTCAAGCCTTCCTTCTTTATTGCGAGGTGAGGTCCATCTGAAGGGGAAAAAATCAACTCGGCGACTAACCCGAGTCACGTCCGAGTTGACCAAGTCAGCCCCGAGTCAAGAGTAACCCCGATCTGGTGACTTACCCGGACTGGTTTGGTGCCCGGTTCACCGGTTTCAGATCCAAACCAGTCGGTCCGGTTCGAGTCTAATAACCTTGATATTTTCTATGTCTAGAAAACATAAATAAGAGAAAACGTGTAAATTCAAAGAGTCAAAATACATATTAAATTGACCAGCGCCTAGTGGTGTGGCGTAGTGGTCACTAGAGTGGCCTTAGACCACTTACCCCCTCAAGGTTCGACCCGTACCAAATGTAATAATATATATATATATATATATATATATCAAATTCTTTAGTGGAGTAGGCTGAAAGGCGAAAGCAAATATTACATCAGACACAACTTTTTTGCTTTCTCTTTCTACCTATTCTTGTTTATCTCTCTCCTCCCTCTAAAGAAGCTCCTTCTGGTTCCTGCATCGTGATTTTCGCTGCATTTTCTCCGGAATGAAGCTTCAATCGTTCATCTCTCAATGGCCTGGAAAACAATTGTATTTTTCCCATAAATTTTTCTTTTTTCCCCTTCATATCCCATCCTTTGACGTTTTCTTCTGCTCTATTTCTCCCCCTTTCTTTCTTGATCACCTTCTTCTTCTCTAACCCATCAGGCTTTCATCAAACCGCACCGGTTCCCGAATAAATTCTGACTCCCGGCTCAGAAGTTGGCTTCAAACGGCTCAAAACAGCCCAACTCTTCAAACGGCCTAAAATTGCAAAGCAGGACGGAAAAGTGTCCGGCTGATTTTTGGTACGGCTTTCAAATCATTGAGATAATCTTTTAACTATTATTTTTTAAAAAATAATTTTTATATAAAAATTTATTATTTTAAAAAACTTAAATCTGGACCCTTCAAGATTAGGCGTGGATGGTCCATACATACCTTATTAGCTTTCATTGCTCAGCAAAACAATATGAAATTGATTTCACGGGTCCGTAGAAAGCTTCTATCGCCGAAGTAGTTTAGATTAGAATTCTAAGCGAAAATATGCCGAAAAAACAAAATGTTTTATGAGTTTTCTCTAAAAATAATTTCTCAATAGGAAAATAAGTGACATTGATTATTACTTTTCTAGTTCTATTTACAGGGACAACAGACGTTTTTTTTTTTTTTTGCCCTAATAAGTGAAGTCATTGATTTGTTAATACCAACTTACAATTTTACCATTCTTATATTATTGCGTGGACATTTTTTTTCTTGGGTAAATGGGCATAAAATTAGAAAATTTTCAAATTTTAATGGAATTAATAAAATTTAAAGTTTTTCTTGGTTAGGATGAAATATGTTGAAAGTTACTTATAAATAGAATAAGAAGAGAATCAATAACAACAATCACAACAACAAAGTCTTTATCCCACTAGGTGGGGTTGGCTACATGGATTGCATAACATCATTGTGCTCTATCAAAAACCATATCTTTTGATATATTATTTACAAAAAAGTTCCCTCTCAATGACCTCATTGAGTGTTTGCTTTTGCCTTCCTCAACCTCATTTTACAGGACTCCATACTGCTTGATCAACCCTCCTCACGAGAGCACTTAATGGCCTTCGTTGAATATGTCCAAACCATCTCAAACTGTTGGAAATTGTGCCCAAAGGGCCAATCATTGTATTTTGAACATTATTAATTTAATGAAATTTCTCCATTCTGTTATCATATTATTTGCATGTTAACTATGATAATTGTATCATTGGATAAATCATAAAGATTATCCTAAAATGTCCCTGGTCGGTCATCTATAAGGGAGCAAAGATGAAGTAAGACCAGTATGACTTTAATAAGATACGGAGATACGAATCAAAGTCTTAGGCATTTATAAGAGTACAAGGTGTTAGACCGGCCCACTATAAGAAAGCTACATGGATCAAGTCATAAGTTTTTTTCATGTATAACCACGTCACAATGCCCTTAGACCTGAGGTCATCATGGATTCCTACATGAGAGTTGCTAAACTTTGAACTAGTCAAAAGTCACTTTTAACCGGGTGATGATAAAGGCTATGATCGGGCTTGGTGGTTTTTCATGCAGAGGAATATGAATGATCAAGATGGAATTTGTCTCTCACATTAGTAGAGAGATATTACTGGACCCCTCGATGAATGAGTCTGAGAAATGTATGGGCATACTACAATGGAAAGAAGTTTCCATTTCTATTGTTAGACTACTCAAAAATAGAGAAAGTAATGGTTAGGACAAGAGGATGACATTATCCATGCCTCATTCTTGATCGATATATCGTGTGACAAAAGGAACGTGACATGGTTGTATGATAAGTTGCATTGTGTTAACGATCCTCATATGAATTGGGTAGTCATAATGTCTTACTAGAGGTTGCTTGCGACTTTTGGGTTAGTACAGTTATTGGCCCACTGCCAACTTCATATGGGCCTATAGGGTTGCACACAAGAATGACCCAATACGAGATAATGTTTAATTTAGGGTGGACGAATTATATATATATATATATATAATATAAAATTCGTTAATAATATTATATAGATATATATTTTTGAAATACATATCTTATATATATATGTGTGTATATATATATATATGATATTATTATATTGTGTTAGTTTTAAATTTAATTTATTAAGATATATTAAATTTAATAACTAACATTATAGAGATATAGTATCTCAGATTTAATTTATGAAGATAAATAAAATTTAATGGCTCTTTATTTGGATTAAATAAATAGGTTAAATTAAAAATGTTAGACAGATTTAATTTAAATTGAATTTATTTAATTAGCTCATCAAGATAATTAATTTTTGATTAATTTTGAAATTAATGATGATTAATTTTAAAATTTGAATATAACCCTCATAGGTTATAAACTTGATAAAGCAGATATACTCATACGCGCATGAGAATTCAGAGCTGTAAGGGAAACCCTAAAAAAATATTGGAGGCGCTAGCACGCAGTCTCGATTGAAGACCATTCGTGTGGATACCGGTAGAGGGAGCGGACCTAATGTGTTGGCTACTACAGATCGTGAAAACCCTAAGTTAAAAAAGGTACGAGTTCTTTCTAACCCGATTTAAACGCCGTTGATAAATCCTCGATTAGAATCGGTAAAATTTTAAAATTCTTCCATTGTGCCTGCCGATTCTAACACAAACAACTTTCTACCATTTTTTCTTCAATAAAAGCCACTCCAACTCGTTCGCATATATGAGTATTACAAATATTGTCTTTTCTTGTATAATCATACATCCATCTCAAAATTCTCATCTCGGGTACCCTAATTTTATGTTTATGTTATTCCTTTAAAGCCTAACACTCACTACCATATAGTATTGATGGTCTTATAGCAATGCAGTAAAACTTCCCTTTTAACGTATTGGATACTTTACAATCACAAATAACTCCAGTAGCTTTTCTTCATTTATTTGGAAATCCCTTCTTTAAACATGTTAAAAACTAAAAAGTGTACAATCTAATGTTATGATATTGTTTCGGGCAAAAAAAAAAAAAAAATGGTATCGTTAGGAAAATAAAGAGGGGAAGGATGCGTACTGGGTTGGGTTGAGTCCAGGTAGGCGGAGTTCATACAAGAATTAGATTAAAAGAGTGTAATCTGGTTTGCACAACAGTGCACCATAACAGAGAAAGATGGAAGATAGGGAGAGAAAGCACAAAAAGATTCAATTGCTCTAGGTGATGAGGTGTAATATTCTTATTTTTATTTCTAGGATTTAATTATAATTAAGAAATTAGAGGGATGAAAATGTAGAAATAATGGTACTTTATATTAGTGTAAATGTTATAAGATTTTTTTTTTAAAGGGAACAATTGAGGAAGAAGGAAAGGGGATATAAAAAAAAAAGGGAACGGTTGAGGAAGAAGGAAGGGGGATACTAAAAAAACAAACTATATTTAATTGTTAAGGGGCACGTGGGCCCTCAACGAATTGTGAGGCGCCATTAATATTAAGGGGCAAGTGGCCCCTTAAGATCGGTGATTTCTGGTGCCTTGCTTCTCAAATTAAAGATAAATTTGGAATTAAGGTAATTAGGGTTAATTTATTCTATATGCATGTTTTGGGTTGTAAGTTGATTTTTAAATATTATTTTCATCTATATTACTTATATGTGATTTGAAAACTTATGTATATGTTCGAATATAAACTTAGTTAAGTGAATCAATATATTTTCTAATTGGTATATATGAGTGGGACTATTATTAAGATTATTATTGTTATGATAGTTATGGTGTTTATGGTTGGATGTTGTATATGGAATAATAAAACTGTAAATGTTTTTGAATACTATAGTGATCTATTGTTTTTCTGTTATGGGATAGGTTAGGTTGTGTGGAATAGATACAGTAAAATTGTGCCCATCGGCTCTCTCATTCCTAGCCCGGATTTGGAGTTGAGTGTTTTGGTGGACACATCCCTGTTATGGTATATCAATGGTGCCATGGGAGGGGGCAATATTCTTGAAGTGACTAGCTAACATTTGATAATGTATACTAGCACTGATAGACTGTACCACGTTCAGAAGATATAAGGAGGAGCAAGATGGATGAGTGGAGATGGTTCTAAATGTTGAAAGTTATTATGTAACAATTATTTATTGAAAATATTATTGCAATTAAACCTGCTTCTCTAACTTGCAATCCTTTCCTACATAATTTGTAAATTGATTTTGGTTATTGTGACTTTATGTCTCACCTTATCGTTATAAATAATTTTTCAGGCGAGACCTCTAAGTTAGCTAGAGGCCAAGGGAAGCAACCACAGGCATAGGCATTGAGAGCCTTGTAAGTCTTATTTGGTATTGGTGTTGTATTGATTTTTATATTGCCATTATAGGGTCTTATGTTTTTGAAAGACTATATTTACTGTTTGTATAACTGTTTTAGGATGATTGTTTAACCCTTGGCCTGAGGCCTTATTTTGCATATTCTGATATTTTGGTGGATCCACAATCATATCTACGTTGGAAATTGTTTTGTATAGACTTTTGTTGTGGGATTCAGTGTTGTAAAACTTGTAAGTAATGATTTCTTCTGTTTGTTATTTGTGCCCAGAGTAATGAATTCTCTATGGTGGGTTTTGTGCCCTGAACCTCGATGTGTTTTTATGGAAGAAATAGTTTTCAATTATCACTGGTTAATCAGATTTTGTAAAACTATTATGAATAATTGTTGGTTGTGAGAAAGGGTCTTTTCATCAGGAATAATACTGGTAGATGCTTCTATTTATAGACTCTCAGAGAGCTCCTCCTTCTTGCCCACCAGGAAGCATTAACTCCAGCAATAACTCCTTGATTGAATTCCCTAATTAGGAGGTTCCTTTTATCAGAGTTAGGCTTAGGTCAATGTGACAACTAGGACGTGGGGCTCAAAGGTGGGTAGAGTGTTATTTCTCTTACCAGCTGGGGAGGGGGACGAAAGACCTTTTATAAGAGTCTAAATACCTTCCCTCTCAATGTGTTTTAAAATTGTGAGGGGTACTATGACCCAAAGTGGATAATATCGAGAGCAAAGGTTGGAATGTTACACATAAATGTGATTCCATTGGTAATAATTAGGGGTGAAGTTAGGTTAGGCGGCCTGGCTTGTTTCAGGCCTGCACAGGCCTAGCCTGTCAAAAAAAGAGGCCAAGCCTAAGCCTATTTTTCTAAATAGGCTAGGCCCAGGCCTATTAGTAGGCCTTTTAGGCCTATCATGCTGGCCTATTGCTATTTATAAAAAAAAAAAATTAGGCTAGCCCAAATTCACCTACTCTCAATCACTTAGTTTGAATTAAAATTGGGCCGTTCTAGTCCCTCTCAACTCTCAAGACCCAACTCTCAATCGCCCATTCTAATTTCTAAATTCTAACTCACTCTCTCAGAACTCTCAAGTCTCACGGGGTCACGACTCATGATCTCATACTCTCAGCTCAACTCTCAAACTCTCAAGTCTTAATCACTCATTCTCACTCCAGGTCAAAAAATTTGAAATAGGAAATTTACTACTCTTTCCAAAAGTAAAGATTATCAAAGCCTTGGGTCATAACGGAAAAATTAGCAACCGAAAAGAATCTGTTGGTAATCTCTTTTTAACGCAAATTCTGTTGGTAAAAAGCTATCTTAGTGAATGCTGAATTACTTTTCATTTGATTTAAATAAGGGGCAATTACAATGAAATCTCATATGAGAGAAAAAATGAAGAAATGGTCCATGAAGTTGTCAGTGTAAGCTCCTCGACTTGTTAATGGACGCTCTTCGACTTGTCATTAACAACTTCAGGGACCATTTTTTCATTTTTTTCTCTTGTGTGGGACTTCATTGTAATTGTCCCTTTAAATAAATTAACATTTTTATAATTACAAGAATCATATATTTAAAAAAGAGGAAACTATGATGTTGCTTATAAAGTTTTTCCATCCTCTTTATAGCTATTTTTTCATTTTTGGTATATTATAAAAATTATTTTATGATCACAATATCTAGATTTCCGTTTTCTGTAAATTACTAATTATTATATTCTTGGCCTTCTCATCAATCAGGCTGAGCCAGTCGATCATATTAAATTTAAAGAAAGATAAGGAATATATAGAATAGATAATTAGGATAATCTATCTTATCTAAATAAGTGAGATTTAGTTGAATGATGGATTGATGTTAATTCCTCATATTATGAATTTCTTAGTCTTCTAGAGGTAATGGAATGGAATGGTAGAGTGATCAAATTAATTCGATAATGATAATCAGTAATAACGTTATTATTTATGATCTCAAACTTAATAGTCCCCCGGTATTTAATTTAGGAGCTATTTAACTAATTTGGTAGATTAGATATTACTTGATTCTGACAAATGTGATGATTTGATCTCTTTGAAATACTACCGTGTAACATTTTTTTTGCCAATATGTAACATTATGTTACTTATTATTAGAGTCGGTAATATGGGCCCAACTTGCGAGCTCAACCTATGAACCCACAGGTTTTGACGGGTTAGTAAAAATGCGGGCCACACAGGCCCGCACCTCATAGCCCGGGGGTTGGCGAGCAAAAATTTTTATTTTTTATTTACATATAATAATTTTACAAAACTTATAAGTTTTTCACTCCTATCTTGGTACATTCCAATCCAAAGAGAAAAAAATCTTAGCTTCTTCCCTTCTTCTTTAAACAAAATTATTATATCTTGACTGCTTGAGGACGAGTTTATGTTTTGTTTATAAACTTTAACAAATTTGATAACTTTATCTCTTAAATTGTAGATTATGTTTTTAAATTTTTATAAGAGAAATGATTGATACTAGGAAGGTAAATTTAATTACTCATATATATGCATCTTATATTTTCAATCCTCTTTAAAAAAATATGAATTTCTTTTTAAAAAAATGAGGGCCTGCAGGCTGGCCCGCAACCCGCATACTATGGGTTAGGGTTGGCATTTTGCCAGCCCGCAGAAGTACGGGCTGCACAGGCCCGCACCGCCTGGACCGTGGGTTGGTGCGGGCCAGCCCGCAATCCGCTAGCTGGCCCGTATTCCCAGTTATACGTATTATATATAATTTAATAAGTTATATAAATTAGTTTGGAGATAAATAATAAACAGGAGAGATAAGAAATGGACTAAGGTGGGATCAAAACTAACTCCCAAACACTACTACAAAAAGGTTGAAAGGTGGCGCACATTTTGTGGCACTTCTTTAAAGAAGTGCCACAGCTGCCTTTTTTTTTTTCTTTTTCTTTTTCTATTTTAATTTTTTTAAATTTTGGGTACCAACTGTGGCGCCTGGTGGACTAAATGCCACAGTTGGTAGGCCCAACTGTGGCGCCTGCCAAGGCAAACACCACAATTGGGTGCAGCATACCAGCTGTAGCGCTTGGAAAATCAGGCGCCCCAGCTGGTTGTATAATAAATAAATAAATAAAAAATTACCAGCTGTGGGGCCTGGAAAACCAGGCGCCACAACTTCTTCTATATTAATATAAAAAAAGAAGGCTAGCTACCTCGTGCCTTAATGGTTTTAAAGCCTTGTAGTTTTAGGTGTAGGTATTCCAAAAAAAACATTAAAAATGGACCAGCTGTGGCACCTGAAAATCCAGGTGCCACAACTGGTTCAATTAAATAAAAATATTTTGGCGCATGTATTCAAAAAAAAAATAAATAAATAAAAAGGGACTAGCGGTGGCGCCTGGAAATCCAGGCGCCACAACTGGTCTAATACATATAAATGGCGCATGTATTCCCTAAAAAAAACAAGAAGAAAAAGAAAGAGGACCAGCTGTGGCGCCTAGAAATCCAGGCGCCACAACTGGTCTATACATATAAATGGCGCATGTATTCCCCTAAAAAAAGAAGAAGAAGAAGGACCAGCTGTGGCGCCAAGACAGCTGGTTCTATTATATAAAATTTTTTTTTGATCTTTTTAATAGATTACACTATCCACTTCCCACCAATCACAATTCACCCCGCTCCCACTCTTATCTTTTTTCCCCTTCCCGCGCAATGGCCCCCTTCCTTCTCTTTTAATTTATTTTGACTCATCTCACTTTAATTATTTCCTCCTCTCTTACTTTCCCTTTTCATCTACACTACAGCTTCTTGCAGTGGACGACCGTCGCCCCCTCCCTCCATTTCCTATCATCTTCACACTTAAAAACATACCCACATGCACACACGTTTTTATCATCAAATCTACTTCTTTATTTTGTTTCAACTGCCATCCCCACTCCGCCTCCTCCTCACTCAAGATTGCAATACCAACGGGCAACGTGATCCCCCACTCCACTGCACTGATCAATTAAGCTTGTAAGTTCAACATGCTTCTTCCTTTTTTTTTAATTGGCATATAATTTCTATAATTTTTTATTTCAAAAAATTGATATCTATGTTCTAATCTGTGTTTAAAAAGTGGAGAATATATATAATATTTCAAAAGAAGTTATCCAAAAAAATAATATTTCAAAAGAAAAGAAAAACCAAAAGTGGACCATGTCTCGTGATGCCTTTAGCATGTTGATAAAAGATATCTTTACATATCTGGAGTACTTGATTTCATATTAGGCTTAAGCAATTTTAATATTTTTTGCCTGAAAAAATTTTCAATTTCAAAAAACCTTATTTTAGTAATTTAAAAGAAAATAGTATAGTCTATACGCATGATTAAGAAAAATATAATATTTGTATCATAATATAAATTTCTTTAGCTTAACTTTTTTGCCAACAGTTTATAGTTTAACACTGGCCTCAATATCTTCAATTTTGAAAATAAATCTGGACAATTAATATTATTTTGTAAATTAAAATAAAGCAATTTCTTTAGCTAAATTTTTAATTTTTTTTTTTAAAATTACCCTCCTGTGGTGTTTGTTAGAGGAAGTGCCACAGGAGGGGAGGTCTCCTGTGGCCTTGTTAGAGGAAGTGCCACAGGAGCGGGGGTCTCCTGTGGCGCTTGCTAGGAGAAACCCCCTCCTGTGGCACTTCATCCAACAAGTGCCACATGAGGGTTTTTTTTTAAAAAAAAAATTTAAATGCTGTGGCGCTTTCAAGCCCCACAGCTTCTTTTAGTGGCGTCCAGATATGCAAGCGCCACAGGAGAACCCCCTCCTGTGGCACTTCATCCAACAAGCGCCACAGGAGGGTTTTTTTTTTAAAAAAAAAAAATTTAAATGTTGTGGCGCTTTCAAGCGCCACAGCTTCTTTTAGTGGCGTCCAAATATGCAAGCGCCACAGGAGAACCCCCTTCCTGTGGCACTTCATCCAACAAGCGCCACATGAGGGTTTTTTTTTTAAAAAAAAAATTTAAATGCTATGGCGCTTTTAAGCGCCACAGCTTCTTTTAGTGGTGTTCAGATATGTGACATTTCTCTAGCGCTACAGCTAATGTAATTAAGAGCAGTAGCCTTGTATAACTAACACAAAATTTGAAAGAAAATGTCATTAAACATATTTAAATATATATTTATATTCTTTTTTAATTGGCATGTGTGTGTGTGTATTTATTTATTTATATTTTACCTACATCGAAAACTCATATTTCAGTGGTCAAAGTCCCTGGATGAACAACTACAGGGTAGGGCTTTTTCTGCATCATATTAGTAAGTATGCAAACAACTGCCTTTCTCAACATTGGTGTTTCATCTGGGAGGCAAATTCTAGATTCAAAGGAATCTAGCGAGCCTTACACCGCAATTTGATTATTTTAAGGAACTTGAATGTGATTACTTTTGTTACTTGGGACCTTATTGCAATTTTCCCTTAAATAATATGTACTTCCTCTAGTTCTTTATGAAGGAGTTAATAGGGCAGTTAATCTTGTTCCTAAATGTAAGATTTATTTTTAATATTTATCAACTTTTTTCTAATTTATTTCTATTAATACTTCTTTAATAATAATTAAGTAAGAAATCAGATAAAGGGAATTAAAGAAAATGGACAAAACTTACATCCATTCTTTATATCTTATCCATCTAGTTCTCCAATCAACATGTTCTCCGATCAACATGTGCCACCTAGATCCACTAGATACCTCATCAATTAACACCTTTTCTATGCTTCATCTCCGTTAAGCAGTCCCTGGTGCTAAGGAGCTCTCCTTCCGCTCTCTGTTCATGAGTAGCGATATGAAGAGAGGACGGCGGCCAAGGAGAAGCAGTGGAGAAGGAGTTGCAGCGGCCATCGTGAAAAGAGGAAGGTGGCAGTGCGATCGGCGGCCAAAGAAAGTTACACAAACAGAGGACGGAGGCAATCTGCACTTGGGAATCACAATCAAAGAGGAGTAGTGGCGATCTAAGAGAGGAGAGGATGCACTATTCGTTTGCCCTGGTATGTGCTTATTAATGATGCTTTATTGACCCTTAAAACTGTGGAGTCATTCTATTTTTTAGGTTCACTCAAGAAATTCTGCTTGTGATGTGTAGAAAAATTGTTTAGTTGCTTCGGAATTTACTTTTGATCATATTGGGTTTGTTCAGTTGGTAGTGCTGATTATGCTATGGATACGCACCAGAAAGAAAAACTTCACGACAATTTCCATGTTGATGGTGCAATCTCACCATTTTTCTGAGTCAAATACTCATATGTTATAATGGACCAAAAAATTAGAAAAAAAGGAATGAAGCAAGTAAATGGGAATCAATTGATTGCCGCTTAAGCTCCTTAGCGGCAAATATGGGGTTATAGGTAGTGGGTGATTCGCGCTTGTGACTCGTCAACAAGGATGAAGTAGAGAAACGGTGTTAATTGACGAGGTGTTTAGTGAATCTTGGGGGCACATGTTAATTGGAGAATGGGATGGACTGGATATAATGAATTGGATGTAAGTTTTGTTCAATGAAAATACTTTATTATGGTGTCTTAGAAAAAAATATGTCATATTAAGTAACTTAATTAATTCCCTTAATCTAATCAATTAGGCAAATAGGTCTTTATGTTAAGAACTAATGTAATTTGGTACCAGAAAAGCTTGTTCATTCGAGTGATGGTAGGCTATACATATACGTTAGTGTCTAGGTTATTTAGGAACCCTAGAATCACCGAGATTACAACCACTAAAATAAAGTAAATAAATAACCTAAAACTTTAAAATTCAAATTTGACGAGATCTTAGGATCTGTTAGCATCCACTTAAACCGTAATTAATAATTTACTTATAGCAAGGTTTGGCCCAAGGCCGCAGCAGCTGCCCCCTATCCCCCCATCCCAATCATCAATATGATCCTTGCCTACATTTAGTAGCCACTCAACCATGATTGCTTCCAACAAGAGACATCTGTGCTTGGCAAAAATAAATAAAAAATAAACGTTGGATGAAATATCTGTTTATCGGTCAATTAAATAGTGAAATATCTAGTTTTGGTTTTTAAACACCATCACTCGCCTTCCTTAATATCCCAGCCACCTTCACAAGCCTCCCTCTCCCCCAAAAAAGGCCAAACTGTAACCCCCTTCACGATTAAGGCCGAGATTAGTTCATAAAAACATAATTAATGTGGAATTAGAGACCATAGATGATTTTGGGACTTAAACAAAATCAAACTTCCCAAAATCATGGCTTACAAAAACTTTTACAAAATATGTTCATGACGGTCTCATATTCACATTTCAATACTAAATGGCATGTACAAGTTGATTTCATTCACAAATATCAGAGTATAAACAAATTCCCGACACACTCGGGTTCCATTCATTAAATAAGGGATTTACAAAGGCACAAAGCCCACAATTCATTACCCTTACTTGGGGATTACACAAAACTATACTACCAATCCCAATATACACAATTGTTTCTCAAAAATATCCAAAAGATATACATGATAACCAATAACTCAAAATATACATCTAACTGGAGTTCTAACTACTCTTCGTCGCCCGCTTGCCTTTTGATTCTTCTGCCCTGTCTAAAACATGGTTTTTGGGAGAGTGAGATTCTAAGGAATCCCCGTAGTAACAAATCAATCATATAATGTACAATAATAGTGCATGTAAGCAAATCATTAACCACAACAAGCAACTACAACGGCAATTATAACGGCAATGGTTAGTATGACACATGTCATCCCTTATGATTGCTCACGCTGAATTGCTCACGTTGCATTGCATCACAGCAATCCACACAATACATTTCACCACAACTGGGATTCATATAATGCATTTCATACACAAGTCATACAGGCAAGATACACACAGCCCACGGCTGGATTCACAAATGCCGCCCCACGGGTCGGATTCACAATATCCATGTCGATTACGACGGCAGTTCAACGGCCGACCTAGAGATGACCACCGTCAATCCCTACACGGCTCACGCTGACCTGCTCACGCCGTAATGGACCATGGCACATATTTCAAAAATTCAACGATAAGTTATGCATGCCAAAACATCATACATAATATGAGAGAAGAGTCACTACCTTGATCCTTCCGTACGTGTCCTAGCGCCGGTCTCTCCCGAGGAGGGCAAATATCGTATCCTAGAATCATGATTAGGGACGAAGAGTTATATTCTATTCCAAGACTTAATTAATTTGAAACACTTAATTTTGGTTATCATAATTGACCCTTAAGAGGCCACAAATGCCTCTAATAAAAGCCCTAAAAGGTTGGGAAACAATAGGTTAGAGATCTCCTTTCGAAAACTTAAAGTGCTGGAACACAGGGGTGGGCCGCGACCCACCCTTCCTTGGGCTGTGGCCCAAATATGGTCAGAAGGTCTTGGGCTGCGGCCTGCCACTCATGGGCCGCGGCCCGAATCAGGTCAGAAAGGTTTGGGCCGTGGCCAGCCACTCTTGGGCCGCGGCCTAGAAGTTTCCTGACTCTGGGTTGAACTTCGGAAAACCATAACTAATTCTAGAAAAATTGAAACGAGGTGATTCCAAAGCCCAATGAAAGGTATATGAGTCCTCTTTCAAGGAAAAATATAGCCCCTCACTGGAAACCACTACACAAATACAGAATCACCAAAAACTACACTACTCCAAAACAGAGTTCTATTTTCATCCCAAACTTTGGACAACCATATCTCACAGAATATTAAACGAAATGATACAAAATATATGTCCATTTCGAAGCTTGGGACGTGAAATTTAAGACTGGAAAGTTTCATTATTTTCCAATACCATTTGGTCACTCAAAACGCTCGATCAAACTGACAGCGAAAAACAGAGCTTAAACAAGACAGATTTCCAACTTTCTACCAAAGTGTTCAATGACTCCAAAATTAATGACCAAGCTTATTCCCACACAAAATCACTCAAGGAACACAATGGTAACCTCAAAATGACCAAAATCACCACCCAATCACATGCCCTGTTTTGCCCAATGCACCAAAGCTATCACAAAGGTATCAACTTTCACATTTCCAACCTAAATCCATTCTATCAACCCAAAACACATATCAAAGCACTAATTCCATGACAACAACATGCCAACCACACATTGACCCTCATTTTCGAAATTCAAGGCAAAATTTCCAGAAATTTCAAACTCAACCAATGGCTACAAAACCTATATAGAAAGGTTTGTCTTACTCACCTCTAGAACTTTCCCAAAGGGGTTCCTTGATTCACCCAAGTCCAGAATTTCGTGTGGCCACAAACTACAACCAATGAATAAGCTACAACCATAGAAATGTAGCTCTTAACTCAAGGATCAACTTTAATGAAGGGAGTTTGAGCAAAGGAAGGCATTTACTTACCCAAAGATCAAACTTTCTTCTTTCCCTTGCCTTCAACAATGGTGGACTAGAGAGAGAAGGAGAGTTTGAGTGTGAGAGAAGATGAGAAATGACAATAATTCTCCCTCCCCCCATGCTGCAGCGAAATGGAGAAAGAGGAAGAAAGAGAAAATAATATTTTATCCCCCTTTTGACTTTCTCCACAACACTCACCATACCCACTTTTGCCACATGTCAACTTGCTATTGGCTTACACAAATTAAGTCACCAATTAGCTACTTTAATATCTCCATTAGCCATTTTAATCACACATCTCATTTTCTCTTAGCTAGTAATTAATTTCTCCATTAATTACCACTTATGGCCAATATTTCCATTATTCCAAATTTTCAGTAATTATGACATATTAATTTAATATAGCCATAAAACACATAATAATTCCCATTAAATTCATAATTATCCATAATAATCATGATTAACCCATAATCGAAAATTGGGATATAACACAAACCATGGAGAAGCTTCCAGAAGATTTGATGGTAGAAATCCTTCTTCACTTGCTTGTCAAATCTCTCCTTCGTTTCAAGTGTGTGTACAAGTCATGGTTCTCACAAATATCAAACCCTAATTTCACCAAAACTTCATTTTCAGAGATCTTCTTCCCAATACACCTATCGATTCCTTTGGGCAAGTCCTTCACTACAAATATGTTCCAGAGATATCAACGCCTCCTTCCGTGATGGTTCGTCTGTTATCAGGCTTGATTTTCCCCTCCTCCTCAAATCAAACACTCATGTTGATATCATTACTTCTTGCAGAGGCTTTGTTCTTTTCAAGCTCGTCCAAGAACAACTTTTTCTATGGAATCCCTCCACAAGTCACCACAAACAGATCCCAAAACCTCCACTTCCATATATATATACAAATTCGTATGGCTTTTGTTATGATGAATTCACAGATGACTACTTAGTGTTAGTGGTTGCATTTATATGCTATGATGATCCATATGGTTTGTTGGAGATCTTCTCTCTAAGAAACAATTCATGGCAAAATCTTTCTCTCAATTTCCAACTTCCCGATATAGCTGCCATGTCTTTCCCACTTGGAAACGGTTCTTTGTTAAACGGGGCAATTCATTAGTTGATTATGCCTGGTGATATGTCAATTGCAGCAAGAATCATTGCATTCGATATAATAACAAAGAATGTACGAGAAATAGCTAAACCACGTGATGATGATAGTTACATAAACTTTGATTTGGGAGTAGTTGGAGGATGCCTTACTCTAACTTCTCATCGCAAGGACAACATTAACGGTGGAGTTGAGATATGGAGGATGAGAGAATATGGAGTGAAGTCATCTTGGACCAAGTTTGTCTCTTTGTCTTGTTAAAGGAGCTTTGGAATCAGGGGTGGGTAATGCGCTCCTTGTTGCATCCCCATTTTGGGGAGCAGGCATTTCTAAATGTGTTTTTTATGGTTCTTTAAACCATTAGATTCTATATGAAATGAGCGACATTTTGATAGTTTATAGATAAAAAATGGAGTTATTTTCAATTTTTTATGATTTTCTAAAGATTCAGTGCTTAAACTGAAAAAAAATTGTACCATTTTTCTGAAATATCTTTAGAAAATCATAGAAAATTGAAAATAGATCCATTTTTTACCCATAAAACATCAAAATGTCACCCATTTCGTATAGAATCTAATTGTTGAAAAATAGACTAGTCCACCTTTTGTGGATTGGGCCCAAGCCCAATAAGATTGGGGTTAAAGTATAAATAATATAAATGCTTGCGTGGATATATGTAATATTTCCCAAACCATTATGAGTCATATTGTTTAACCGATAGAATATGACTCTACAAGTGGTATTATTTCACCGAAACAATATGTCTCTCAATCGAAAGGATATTTTGTCTCTTCGATGGAAGGATACATCAATAGAGAGGAAGAGGTGCATAGAGCACTATAAATAGACATAAGGGATTCAGTTGTTAGACACTAGAAAATAACATACAGAAACTCTGTCACTTTGATTCCCTATTCCCTCTATTATATTTCTCTCTTCTTCTTCCTGTCAGTGGTGTATTTGTTGTGTGTCATAATCACTTCCGCAACTGTAATCCGATTAGCGTGGGTACAAAGGATTAACAGCCGCACTTCAGGTACGCCCAATAATTCTTACATGGTATCAGAGCCAGGTTAGCCTGTATGAGATTATAATCCCCATATTACGATAATATGATGTGCATGTTATTATTTTCAAATATCTATATGATATTATCTGTAGTCACATATATATGCATGTAGGGACTTATTGATATTTGTTCTTGAGCTTAACATAATAATATATTTATAATGCTTCCGCTGTGTTTCTAAGTTTGAAAGTATGTTCTTCATATAGGCATATAGAGATATAGTATATGTAAATTTAGAACCATAGAACAAAAGAGATCAACTTGTTGTTGGTTCATGATATTGTTTTTGACTAAACTGATTTTGAGGCTTGTCAAATTCAACTTGTTATCGCATTTTAGTTTTGGATTCAAAGTCAAGGATTTTTTATTTCTCTTTTGCCACAATTTTTCACAAAAATCAGTGCCTATATATACTGTTCATCTTGTTTTTCCTTTCGAACATTCCGCCATTGAGATCAATAAAAACTGCCTGCCGTTGTTAAAGCCACCAGGAATAAAAAAAAGCTAGAAACACTAGAAACCATCAAATAAAGGCCCTGGGAGTGGCGGCTTTGCGTTAGTTCGAATTGGTTTGCACCATATCTGAACGACATGCCTTTTGATTTCAGTCAGAAAGGCATGTAGTTGATCTGTTTGCCAGAAAGGCCTTCCCTGTTGAGCGAAAAGACGTCATCTGTTTTTTGGAGAAACAGTTGGCTCAGGCACTCGTGGACAAGTAGGCTGGACTGCGTTTTGTTTTGGATATGAGTTTTTTTTTAGCTTAAGAATCTTGTTTTTCTGGATTTGTTTTCTGGAATTGTTTTTTCCCCTTCTGTTTTAAGACACCAAAGTTTTTTTTATTGATGACTTAATTTTGTTAGTTACTGAAGATTCGACTTGTGACTTTGGGTCTGTGTATTTGTTTCGGTATTTATTTTGTTGTTCTTTAGGTCTGTTTTAAAATGCCCAGGGCCTATGCATTTTGAGTTTAAAGTTGGGATTTAATGCATGGTTTCATGGTGTCCCTGCTCTCTTTATTTCAATTGATTTTAACTCATTAATTGATTCATGGGCTATGCTATTTGTTGTGGGGGTGCGTGGCAAGGAAAATCATGTTTATATATGCCATTATATACGCACATAATTTATCTTGTTTTGTTATTAAAAAAATGCATATCAATTTTTTTTGTGAATATAACAATAATTTATTCGATTATAAAGTTTGGATAAAGTTTCAATTTATGTTATAATGAAACATGATTTAGTTGATTATTCATTATATTATTATATGTTTTTGACAAGTTTTTTAGGAGTTGTTAGTCCTAAAAGTTAGAGTTGTAAAAGTACTATATATAATTCTTGATAGAATTTTAGTGATGTTGCTAATATTTATGTGATGGGAGATACAAACGTATACTCCTGATCATTAATTTAGTAGTATTACTATTTTTTCTGGTTAAGAATAATATAAGTACATGACATTATATACTGTATTGTGCTATATATATATTGTTGATGATATGTTTAATAGTTTGATTCCCTTAGAGAGACATATTGAATGTGAATAGATTTGTCACAAAATTGAAAATGGCAACTAAGAACATCATCACTGAGTTAAATAAAGGGGACAAATTAAATGGTGACAATTGAGATATCTGGCACCGAAAAGTGCAATATATTTTGGAGGAACAAGAGGTAATGGAACATCTAACAACAGTTGTAGCACAACCTGCTACTAGGAATATGGCCCAATATAGGAGGGACCAAGAGGTCTATGAGGCTTGGAAAAAGAAAAATATCATTGCAATAATTACATTGCTGAGTACAATGGCAGATGACCTCATGTGTGAATATGAGAAAAATGAAACAGCGTAAGCCATATGGGTAGCATTGAAAGACAGGTTTGGTGGTACATCCACCTCTAAGCTTAGACGATTAACCATTAAGTTTGATACGTATAAACTTAGGCCAAATGCTTCCATGAAACAACATCTGAGAGCGATGGCATATATGATTAGAGAATTGAAGGAAGCTGGGCATACTGTGTCTGATGAACAACAAGTTCAGGCAGTGATAAGATCATTGCCATCTAGTTGAGAGCACATGAAGGTTAATCTAACCCATAATGAAAGCATCAAAAATTTTAATGATGTCGCTAAACACTTGGAACTAGAGGACGAGCGCTTGGAGGCATACAAGTCCTCTGGCCATGCCTACTACACAGAGGGTGCAGGTCTTTCTAATGCAAAACCCGATTTCAAGAAGGGGAATAAATTCCAAAAGAATGGAAAGAAGGACAAGACTAAATTTGTAAAAGGCAAAAAGGAATTCAAGAAGAAAGGAAAAAAGGGCGGGAAGAAGAAGAAAAATGACTCAAAGAAAGTCAAATGTTTTGCCTGCCAAAAGATGGATCATTTCGCACGGGATTGCACTGAGCGAAACAAGAGTGAAAAGGTACTAGTGGATTATGTAAATTCACATGTTTCTTATGTTTCTAGCACTGTTTTTCTAACAGAGAATATATGTTCTTCTTGGATTTTGGACTTAGGTTCAACAGACCACGTGACAACGGATCGAGGATCCTATGTATAATACTGTCGGTTGTGTAACCCCCTTCAAGAATCAGGCCGGGATTAACGTTTAAGCACATTTAATTATTGAATGAGAAATCCGGAACAAATAAAAACTTTTTAAAACACCTGTACAAATGGATCTCCATTCATTCATTCATTAAAACAAATGGCCTGTTTGGTCTGTTACATATACAATATCAGAGTAAGCACAATTCCCGAAGTTCACCCGGGATAATAACATTAATCCAAAGGTTTATACAGGGCATCATTGCCCATCTCAGTATCCATACCAGGGATTACACAAAACTATACCACTACAATTCTATTCAATATGATTACATTGATCCAAAATGATAACCAATTCTATATAAAACCAAAATATATAGCTAAGACTACCGCTAGCAGTCCTAATCGTCCTTTGCCACTTGCTTGCTTTTCGATCCACTTACCTGTCTAAAAATGTTATTTGGAAAGAATGAGATTCTAGAGAATCCCAGTAGCAACAGTTTATTTATATGATGCATATATACAAAGCAAGTCACATATATCACAATGCAGCAATCAATATTCGAGACCGGGCTTTCGCCACGTTCCCTTCACTATATACGAGGTCAGGCTTACGCCACGCCCCATCACTTTATCAATATTCGAGTCCGGGCTTTCGCCACGTCCCCTTCACTTTCACTGTAATCGAGTCCAGGCTTTCGCCACGTCCCCTTCACTTTCACTATAATCGAGTCCGGGCTTTCACCACGTCCTCTTCACTTTCACTGTACTCAATGACTAATGCAAACATGCAATGCAATACACATGATATAGGATAAAGTGTCACTACCTTTGTCTTTCCTTCCTTGAGCAGGCATAGGCCTTCTATGCTTCGGGCATATATCAAATCCTAAAATCATAATTAAGGACGAAACATTATTCTCTATTCCAATACTCAATTAACTCTTCAACACTTAGATTTGGTTATCAATAATGACTCTTAAGAAGCCCCAAATGCCTCTAATAAAACCCCTAAAAGGTTGGGAAACAATAGGTTGAAGATCTCTTTTCAAAAACTTAAAGTGCTGGAACACAGGGGTTGGCCGCGGCCAAAATATGGTCAGAAGGCCGTGGGCTGGGGCCAGCCACCCTTGGGCCGCAGCCAGCCACTCATGGGCCGCGGCCAAGAAATTTCCTGACTCTTGGCTGAACTTCGAAAAATCATATCTAATTGTAGAAAAATTGAAACGGAGTGATTCTAAAGCCAAATGAAAGGTATTTAAGTCCTATTTCAAGGAAAAATATGGATCATAACTTTAAATCATCACAAAAATACAGAATCACTCAAAACCCAACATTACTCCAAAACAGAGTTCTGTTTTTGTCCCAAACTTTGGAAAAGCATAACTCTCAGAATACTAAACGAAATGACACAAAATATATGTCCATTTTGAAGCTTGGGATGTGAAATTTAAGACTGGAAAGTTTCACAATTTTCTGAAATCATTTGGTTATTCAAAAAGTCCACACTAATAAACTGCCCAGATAGAGTTCACATTGACAGCATTTTCCAACCTTTCTACCAAAGTGTCCAATGACTCCAAAAACATTAACCAATCATAGTCTCATACAATTTTCCACAAGGAACACCATGGTAACCTCAAAATGACCAAATTCACAATCTAACCACATGCCCTGTTTTGACCAATACACCAAAACCAACACAAAGTTCCCAAACTTCACTTTTAATGATTCAAACAATCCATTTGTCCAAAAGACATCACAATATACCATTTCCATGATCACAACATACCAAACTCACTAAGACCCTAATTTTTGAAAATAGGGCAGAAAATTCCAGAAAAATCAATCTCAACCAACAACCACAATCTATATATCAAAAGGGAGTTAACACTCACCTCTTTCACTTTGCCAAAGAGATTTCTTGATTCTTCAACTTTCACAATCTCTTGAGATCACAAACTAACACCAATGAACACATTGCAACCATCAAAATGAAGCTCTTCATTCAAAGATCAATATTAAAGAAGGAAGTTTGAGCAATAGAAGCCATTTTCCTTACCTTTTTGCAAGCTTTTCCCCCCTTATTTCTGCAACAATGGTGAGAGAGAGAAGGAGAGAGAGGATGAGAGAGAGAGATGGAGGAGGAGGAGTGAAGAAGAAGCACAAATGATGACAATACTCCCTCCTTTTCAGTTTTCCAGCGCACAAGAGGGAAGAGAGGAGAGAGAAATGCATTATTTAATCTCATTTGACTTTTCTTTATCTTCCTCTCACACCCACTTTGCCACATGTCATTTTCCTATTAGCTCTCACACACTTAATCACCAATTAATCTCTCTAATCCTTCTATTAGCCATTTGATCACACTTCTAATTTTTCTCTTAGTTAGTAATTAATTTCCCCATTAATTACCAACTTATGCCAATAATTCCATTCTTTCAATTTTCCAACAATTATGACATATTAAATAATATTGTCACCAATATACATTAATTCAACTTTAATCCACTCTAAATCACAATTACCTTCTCAAAAATCCTCATTAGCCCTTAATCAAAATTTGGGGTGTTACAGGTTGCCTGATAGATGTAAGTGATTTTATGTAGGCAACAATGCAAAGACTGAAGTTAAAGGCATTGGAACTTGCAAATTGATTTTGCGTAGTGGAAAGACTTTGATCCTTCATGAAGTGCTTCATGCTCTTGACATCAGATGGAATTTAGTTTCTATAAAATGTCTTGAAAATTATGGGTTTAATGTAAACTTTCATGATAAAGTTACAGACATATTTTATAATTTTGTATTTTATGGTTTAGCTTTCCTTTCAAAGAAGTTCTTTGTAATGGATATTATTGATGATTATAATATACATGATTGCTTTGCTACTTCTGATTCAACTATTGATATGGCTATTTGGCATGCTAGACTAGGGCATATTAATCAAAATAAAATGATTAAACTAGCAAAAGAAGGTTTGCTAGGATCCATATCCAATATGGAAATGTCCTTGTGTGAAAGTTGTCTAGCAGGTAAGGCAACTAGAAAACCTTTTGGTAAGGGAACCAGATCATAACAACCATTGCAATTAATTCATTCTGATATTTGCAGTCTTATGAGTGTAAGGGCAAGGTATAGAGCTTGGTATTTTATCACTTTTATTGATGACTATTCACAATACAGTCATGTCTATTTGATCTCACATAAGTCTAAGGCTCTTGAGTGCTTTAGACGATACGTAAATGAAGTTGAAAATCAAATGGACAATAAAGTTAAAGTAGTATGTACTAATCGAGGACGTGATTATTTGTCTGATCAATTTAAAGAGCTCTGTGAAGAAAAAGGGATAATTAGGCAGCAAACTATCCCTGGCACTCCACAACAGAACGGAGTTGCTGAAAGAATAAATAGAACGCTTCTAGACATGGTTAGGTCAATGATGGCACAGGAAAATCTATCAGTTTTATATTGGGGTGATGCTTTAATGGCTGCTACCTTCATACTTAATCATGTGCCCTCAAAATCAATTACTTCAATACCTTATGAGTTGTGGACAAAATGCAAGCTGCATCTTAGTATCCTTATACCATGGGGTCGGCTGCATACATTCATGATAATTCTCATAAGTATGGAAGGTTAGGTCCTAGAGGAAAGAAATGTATCTTTATAAGGTACTCTGATCAATCCAAAGGATATGTCTTCATAGTTGAAAATAAAGATGGAACAGTGACTGAAATTGAATCTAGAGATGCTACAAGTCTAGAAAATGAATTCCCTAATAGGGGAGACATTGACCGCACTGTATCTCTTTATGAGACAGAGGAATAAACAAGTATAGAACATGTTGGTATGCCTGAATCATCCCAAAATGTCAATCTAAGTGGGAGCTTAGAAAGGTCAACACAAAGACCTAGACAAAAGAAAAGACAAAGACAAGAAGCTCCTACAAGAAAGAGTAACAGGGAAAGTATACCTAAAAGACGTGTCCAAATAAAAAGTGAAGCACTTATTGTTACTCCTAATGGGGATGATGAACCACGTTATGTACAAGAACCCTTATCGAGTCTTGCTAAAGATGAATGGATAAAGGCAATAGAAGAAGAAATGAACTTAATGAAAAAGAATAAAGTTTGGGAATTGGTTAACCTACCGAAGGGCGAAAAGCCATTGGGAACAAGTGGATTCTCAAAATTAAAAGAAAAGTAGATGGGTCAATTGATAAGTAAGAGGCACGATTAGTTGTAAAGGGGTAAACACAGCAGGAAGGTATAGATTATAAAGATACCTTTTCACTCATGGTACGATTTAATTCTATAAGAATTATTCTAGTAATAGTAAACAGTTTGGACTTAGAATTACATCAAATGGATGTTAAAACTGCATTTCTAAATGGTGATCTGGATGAGGAAATCTATATGGAACAACCATTAGGTTTCATTGAAAAAGGAAAAGAGAACAAAGTTTGTAAACTTAAAAGGTCTATTTATGGACTTAAGCAATCATCCAGACAGTGGTATTTGAGGTTTCATAAAGCAATAACCTCTTATGATTTCAAAATGATTGAAGAAGACCACTGTGTCTACATCAAACGGTTTGAGGGTAATTTTATTATATTATCCTTATACATAGATGATGTACTATTGGCTAGAAATAATCTGAATTTGGTTATAGCTATTAAAGAATGGCTTTCATCGAATTTTGAAATGAAAGACATGGGTGAAGCAGAGTATATACTTGGAGTTAAGATCCAAAGATATCGTTCAAAAAGAATCTTATATCTTTCACAAGAAAATTACATTAAAAAGATTCTCGAACGATTCAACATGAGCAACTGCAATTCCTTGGATACCCCAGTGGCTTCCGGTGTAACCTTAAGCCATGAGATGTGTCTCAAAACTGAGTCAGATCAAAAGAAAATGATGAAAGTTCCCTATGCTAGTGCTGTTGGTAGTTTAATGTACGTAATGATGTGTACAAGGCCAGATATCTGCTTGCGGTAGGATTGGTAAGTAGGTTCCAATCCAACCCAGGTGAGCGTTACTGGAAAGCAGTAAAAAGGATCATGAGATACTTAAAAGGTACATCTGACTATGCACTATGCTACGAAGGAAGCGATTTACGCCTGGTTGGATACTCCGATACTGATTTAGGCGGAGATGAGGAAGAGCGAAGATTGACTTCATGTTATACTTTCTTACTGAATAATGGCGCTATATGTTGGAGTTGTAAGAAGCAGACATGTATTGCTTTACATTCTATGGAAGCTGAGTTCATAGAATGCACTACAGCAGCATAAGAGGCTTTATGATTAAAGAGGTTCATTGAACATCTTGGATTTGACAATGAGAGTACCAATCCAGTATTAGTGCATTGTGATAACACTGTAGCCATAGACTATACTAAAGATTCCAATTATCATAGTAAGACCAAGCATATAGACATTAAGTACAATTTTGCAAGAGATTATATAGCAAAGAAAATTATTGATGTACAACATATTTCGACCAAGAGTATAGTCGCTGATCCCCTAACCAAGGAAACATTTGAAAAACATGTAAGGGCACTTGGTGTACACAAAATGTAAAATTTCAGACTTTATGTATTACATTTATGATTGAAGTACTTATCATTATTAGTGTATATGTCTGTGTGAAAGTATACAATATCTAGTATGTCGTATAGGCTTGTGAGGTTGTCTCTCTCACACGAGCAATTGCCTTTGACGCTCAGGAGGGGTAAGCAAAGATGGGACAATTGTATTCACCAGTAAAGTGGCTAGAATGCTGATATGGTAGAGAAGAAACACAAATTATGTCGCCTTGACAATAGTGTAGCATGTCAAGATGAGATCTATAAACATGAATATAAGTATGGATCGAATAATGGATATCCACCTCCATGATACCATAGCCAGATAACAAATTCTTCAATATTGACGTCTGAGTAGAAAGGAAGAACTTGGGTTTAGATGCTGGGAGTGTCTAGACTTAAATCTGTACAATGTTAACAACAAAATGCAAAATGACGTACGCTCTTATGGTATAAAAGTAACACTGTAACATGTGATTCATACCGCATGTGCTAAAGAACCACATACGGGAAGCAAGTAAGAAGATCCCTGCTTAATTGTTGTGTGAGTCCCAGGAAGTTTCTAATTCTTCCAATGATATCCTTTGACTTTGACAATATCATAGAGGTGTGCTTCAGCGTCTACTATTTTAGCATATGTCCTACGATCATGATAGATGCGATCTATGGTATTATGTTAGGAAAGCGGTTGATGTATATTGAAGTGATATCTGGGTGAAAGGAAGATTACTTGAAATATACACAAATATGCTAGTGTCTGAGACATGTCCTTTATGGTATTATTTTTGATAATTTCATAAGTGTGGATGCTATGCGTACTAGAAAGGCAATATGAGTTTTATACTGACTCAAAAGGGATTAGACTAGCCATGTGAAAGTGTATATAAGTGAATCTAGGATATTTAAGGCATAATATTAAAATCAAGCTACACAATGAAGGTTGTCTTGTGCTGGTCTCTATAAAAGGGATTTCTAGTACATACACCTATATGCAGATGTCATGTCTACGCGGTCACGACAAAGCACCTAGTATGAAAGAAGGAAGAAAAAGAGACATATCTAATCCACCAAGTGTGAGTGTGAGATGTTGGAAAATAGGCTATTCCACCTTTAGTGGATTGAGCCCAAGCCCAATAAGATTGGAGTTAAAGTATAAATAATATAAATGCTTGGGTTGATATATGTAATATTTTCCAAACCATTATGAGTCATATTGTTTAAATGATAGAATATGACTCTACAAGTGTTATTGTTTCACCGAAACAATATGTTTTTCAATCGAAAGAATATTTTATCTCTCCGATGGAAGGATACATCAATAGAGAGGAAGGGGTGCATAGAGCACTATAAATAGACATAGGGGATTCAGTTGTTAGACACTAGAAAATAACATACATAAACTCTATCACTTTGATTCCCTATTCCCTCTATTGTATTTCTCTCTTCTTCTTCTTGTCAGTGGTGTATTTGTTGTGCGTCATAATCGCTTCCGCAACTGTGATCCGATTAGTGTGGATACAAAGGATTAACGGCCGCACTCCAGGTACGCCCAATAATTCTTACACTAATGATCCAAAGAACCATGAAAAATATATTTGGGAAGACCCCCAAAATGGGGGCGCATCACCCACCCTGATCCTGAGCTTTGTACGTCAGTTCCATTGTCCCATTATGCTTGACCAAACATGTTGAAATTCTTGGCTTACATTCTTGTTGTAAACCAGTATGATTATCAAAATGGAGTGACGACAATGGAGAACTGCTAGACCATCTTGAACTTTGTAGTCGTCCAACTGAACCCTGGATTTTATACACTGAAACTTTACTTTCCCTCCCTTTGATAGACCAGTTTGATCAAGTACTTGATCTTCACCTAATATATATGGTTTTTTTCATATCAATATGGGACTAACGCTTCATTATATTGTTTGTCATTATACTTCTTGCTCTTCAAAATTTGGAATGAAAACTTGTACTACTTCTACCCTATATCCATTATGACTCTATAGTTTGGTTAGTGGTTGACAACCATGGTTATGCATCGGATATTTTTTTTCATAGGTGGCTTTGAAAAATTTGATTAGGTTTAAATTTAATTTATTAAAATCGCTTATGAATGTAAAATTATCATAAATGATATAAATTTAATAAAGTTATTGTTTATATTTTCATAATTATATTTAATAATAATTATTATAAAATATAATTTAAGTTTTATGGAAATTTTACAAAGCATCGTCCCTCAATCACTTAGTCAAATGTGCAGTAGGAACTCAAAATCACCATTAATTGGGATTTTAAAAAATTGCTAAATGGGGTCTAAGGACTTATAATCACTTATATTTTGGCTCAAATTTGCTTATAAGAGTTCAAAATTTGAATAGTCTTGATTCTCTTTCTAAGAGTCCGGCAAGAATTATGAGTTTAGACAATTCCTGTTTGTCATCTTTGTTATGGTTCCAGTCCTAAATATACACTACAAAAAAATACCCGATTTCTGACGGAATTTGTCATGAAAATTTTTTCATGGCAACTTTCGATGGAATTTCAGACAGAATTTTCAGTCGCAAATTTAACTACGGAATTTCTGATGGAGTTTTTTCCATGACAAATTCCGTTGGAAATTTTCCGACTCCAAATTCCGACGGAAATTCAGTGGCAAATTGCCACAGAAATTTTCCGTCGAAAATTCAGTCAGAAAAAAATTAAATTTTTTTAAATTTTTAAAAATAATATTTATAAAATTAAAATATTAATTATTAAATAATTCTATTTAACATTAATTACTAAAAGTATATTATTTATTATTTATTATTTCATTTTATTTAAAAATAATATATATGTTATCAATATTATATTTATAATTTTATATTAAAAATAATATTTATAATATTAAATTATTATTTATTAAGTAATTTTTAAAAAAATTGTTTAATTAAATATATAAATATTTTTTACGTTTTTATTAAATTTTTCATTATTTTTAATAATATTATATTTAATTTATAATTAATTATATGTATATAATTAATTAATTATATGTGTGTATATATATATATATATATATATGATAATATTATATATATATATATATAATAATAATATGACACAGGTTCATTTCGGCGCAACTAGCAAAGACTTGCGCGCGAAGGCATCGGCAGCTTGAGATCACGTGTTGGAACGGGAGGAGAGGCATTTTCAGGAATTATGAGATGCGGACATGTGGTGGCCAGGGGAGACGAACACGTGGCATTTGGAAATTTAAAAAATAAATTGCGACAGAAAGGAATTCCATCACAAATTTTTTTGTCACACATCTAGTAGCGACGGAACAGATTCAGTCAGAAATTTTGTCGAAAAAGCTAATTCCATGGCAAATTCCATCGGAAATTCAAATTTTTTTTGTAGTGATAAAATCTCATTTTTAGTGCATTATAAACGACATTTTATATTAAGGACTAGAAGTATTAATACTTTTCAAATAATGTTTTCATTCTTTAAATTCTAAGAAATTATGAACTTTGATCTTGTATTTGGCCTTATTATTGTCTATGTCACCCTAAGGCTCACATTGATATGATGCATATATAAATTGAAATTAAATATATTAAAATATTATTTTTGACGAAAAATATAGGCTTTTAAAGAAGCTTGAAATATTATGCCTGCAAGGTTAAAAACATCGTTGTCTTAAAAGCTAATAGTCTATTGCTTTTGTTTCATTGAGTAGCATTGATAGATGCATATCATCCCAAAAGCAAATCAGATTTCTCTCGTCAATATACAAACAAATTGATTTGTGTGCAAAATTTTTTTTTTTGGTTACCTACCCGGTTCACCGGAGCTTTGCCCCGACTACATCAGGATCCGATTCGCGTCGCGCACTTGGCTATGGTGGGAGAATTTCTCAATGGGAATTTTCTGCATACACAAGGTTCGAACCTGAGATATTGTTTAAGCGAAACCAAGTCGCTTACCACTTAGACCAACTCCCTATGATTTGTGTGCAATTTAAACTGCCCGATTAAGCACCAACGTCACACTTTCATTCAAGTTGATGAGCAATTCAAAGTATTAAGGTCCAATATAAACTCTAAAGTAAATCAAAATAACAAATATAATATTCCAACAACCACTATTGTCAGATATACTTAAAGTGACTAATTTTGGGAAATTAAGGAAGCTAAATAAATTACTTAATTATAATCACCTAATATATCTGAAATACTTATACATATCATTGGATATTATATCACTTTCAGTTTGGTAAATTAGTTTGGGGTAAAATGATAAATATAAGAGAAAAAAATGAAAAAAATAGGTTTTATATTTGAGACCATATTTCACTTCTAAACTAACTCTTATATTCAGAATCGTAGGTAGTATTATTTTAGATTAGATTTTTAATTTGAGCGAAAATCATGCCACAAAAACAAAATGTTTAATGAGTTTTTTTTTTTAAATCTAAATAGAAAAATAAGTGACATTGATTATGACTTCTATTTATACCTATTAGGCCCTAGTAGAAGGGAGGACATACCGATCTGGATAGAGTGTTTTGGAAAAAATATGTCATACTAACTAAATTAGTTAGACTAAATTACTAACTTCCTTAAATTAATCAAATTAGTTAAATATGTCTGATATTAAGAACCAGCGTAATTTGGTCCCAGGAAAGCTTCTTTATTCAAGTGATAGTAGGTGATACATATAAGTTAGTGTGTAGGTTATTTGATAACCCTAGAATCACCAAGATTACCGCCACTAAAATAAAGGAAATAATACTTGAAACTTTAAAATTCAAATCTGCTGAGATCTTAAGGATCTTTGGGTCTTAAACCATTATTAATAATTTAATTATAGTCGGGTTCGGCAAGTTGGAATAGATTAGTCCATCCTTAGTGGATTAGGGCCCAAGCCTGATTTAAGAGGGGTTATCATAGAGAGACATGAGTTTATAAGGGGAAATATCCCTATATGTTTTAATAGTTATGTCTATTTTTATATAACCATACGCTTAAGAGTTATATCTATTCATATGTAACTATATGTACACTATATATAGGACGTGAGATTGAGGGAGTAGACAATCTAAATAACATACACAGAATATTGCCCTTTTCCGTCTAAAAGGTTCTCTTATAAAAATGTTCTCTTCTCTTCCTCTCTTTAATGTATTTGTTATATAACGTGATCAGGGTCCATATCGGTATTCCAGTTTCGTGTTGGTACTTTAGCTAGTTAATCGGATGTTAGGTATACCCAAAATTCTTACATGATATCAGAGCAAGATTTTCCTGTGGCATATATTCTGAGTCAAGGTTTGTTTTCCACATGAATGTGTAAATTGGGTTTGCTGTTTATTTTTGCTTCCACGGTATGATTTCATAAAAAGCGTGAATGGCAGGAATGGTCCATTGTTATTTCTGCTTCCCCTGTATGAGGACATGTCCTTAAATTAGTACTTTGTGTTTACATTTTGTTTTTTTTTTTGGGGGACTTATTTATGTATATTTCGGTGACACTCAAAAGTGTTGTTATTCTTCAAACCCAAGATGTTATTTCTTTCTTCGGTGGGCATATACATGATTATTTGGAACATGTTTTGCTTCAAAGAAAAACACATACAGATTGATTATATATAATCTCTAGTTTCATTTATCTTCTTTAATATATCTTTCCCTGGCATCAAAACGGATGCTGTTCTTTGTTTCACCTCGGCGATATGTTTTTTGCATCTCCGGATGTATCTTTACTGTTCATATGCCTCTGCTATATGCAATCATTCGTGGATGCCTTAATTTATTATTTTTTTTCGGGACTTTATTTGGACTAAAATGCTTGGGCTAAAATGGTTCCAGTGATTCTAGTTTGTTTTCTGACTTGCATATATGAATCTGGAAATTTTTGCATGCCTTTGTTTTTTGGTTTCCTTATATTCTTTTTCGTGAAGCATGCTATTCAAAAAAGTAAAAAGATTTGTAAAACGAAGTTTAGGCCCATAAGTCAGTGGAAAAACAATAGGAAACTCCCTTGTATGAGAAAATCAAAACAGACATTTTGTTTCTTGAGATTGGGTCACCAGTAAACTAAAATTTTAGACCATAAAATTGGTTTCATTGTGAAGATCTCAAAAAACAAAACAAAGAGATAGATACTCAGAACGCGAAATATCAATGTCGGAAACGTCGGTTATGTAGGAAAGAAGAGGATCCATCCGGGCAAAGAAAATCCGGTTGGAGGTTGAATATGAAGCAAAACGACAAGCAGTTTTTGCTCTCACAAGTCGTTCACTTGCACCAACTCGTCACCTATCTCCTTTTAATGAAACGGTGTGTTTCACTAATAAAGAAAAAAAAAAACAGAATTGGACTGGCCGGATTGGGCTATTAATCAAATTAGGGAAAAAAAATTTCTTCTGAGCTTCACAAAGTTTTAGACTTTGGTGAAATTAAAAATAAAAAATAAATGTGGGGGTTATGAGCCAGACGTAAGATCCATGAGGCAATTTCAAGATTGTATTTCGGAGTGTCAGCTCATTGAAACCGAAACCATTGGTGGAAGTTTCACTTGGGATCGTAGTTTTGTAAAAGAAAAAATTAATTGGGTCTTTATGAACTCAGAGTGGAATCAGTCTTATCCTCTTACAAGGGTCCATCACTTGTGTAAATTTGGATTGGATCATCGTCCTATTCTGTTGAAATCTTTTCCTTCAGATTACCGAAGGCCAAAAACCCTTTTTCGTTGCCAAGCAGCATGGTTCTTAGAGGAAGGTTTTCGCGATATGGTAGAGGAAGCTTGGAGGGGGGATCACTAGAATGCAAAAATTGCTAACTTTACTAATAAGGCCAGTGAATGGAATAAAAGAAGAGTGGGCAATCTTAGTGAAAGGAAACAGAAGACTCTTCAAAGGCTTGAAGGTATTGAGAGGGTGAGGGCTAGGCGAGATAGCCAGTACTTGATCTAGACTGAAAATGAGTTATGGATAGAGTACAACAAACTTCTAGCCCAGGAAGAACTGGTATGGTACCATAAATCGAGATGTCATTGGTTGAAGTGGGGAGATCAAAATAGCAGATTCTTTCATACTACAGTGACTGTCAGGAAAAGGCGTAATAGGATTGAAGGTATGAAAAAGGTTAATGATGAATACTGGGATATGGACTTAAAAAACACATGCCGCTTCTACAAAAATACGATGGCTGAAGAACATATCGGCTTGAGGGGTCGACCTGGGTTTGCTTAGTTGGAGATAGATGCCTCGGTGCTAGAATCAGGCACGACGGGATGCGTAGGAACTATCAAGGATCAAGACGGTAATTGGATTAGTGGGTATATTAGCAGACTTGTTCAGGTGCCCCCAGTGGTTGCTGAGATCATTGCAATTATTCAGGGCCTTCAAATATGCTGGAACATGAATTTAAAGCATAGTAGTATTTCCAAAGACCGTCTAGAAGCCATTAACTTAATCATGAGGGGTGCTGATAGATATCATCCATTCAGGGATGTAATAGAAGACACACGTCTTTGGATGGCAAAAGAATGGCAAGTCCTCTTTACGTTTGTTCCTAGGGAGGATAATATTCTTGCTGATTACTTAGCCAGATTAGCATATAGTATGTCTGAGAATTTTGTTATTCTTGATCAAGCCCCACCTTTTTTTACGGAGGCGGCGGTTGATCAAGATTGATTGTTGTTTTTTGGTTTTGTATCACGCTGAGAGCATATTTCTTTGTAGCCTTTTTATTGGGCAATGAATTCCAGTTTGCATTCAAAAAAATAAAAATAAAAAAAGAAGAAGGAAGAGTTAATGATGGTGTGTGGGATAGTGGAATATTATGAAAAGGCACGTGTCACTTATGGTTGTAAAGACTATAGCGCGTGTATTACACACTCCATGATCGAGAGTGGGCTTTTTCTTTTTTCTTTTTCCCTAGAATTTCTCATCCCTTCTCCTACTAAGGCCTTGTGAAGGGGCATCTAGCTCCTATTGAGACATTGTTTCTAAAAAATCCTAAATTCATGATCTAAATTTTGACACATAATTTTATTATTCATAAAATATGTTTGGATCTAGTGTTGGTAATTCGGGCTGGCTTGTAGGTTGCAGGCCAAGCCTACCTCTTCGCCCCGAGCCCACCTAGGCGAGTTGGCGGTCTTTTTTTTTATTTCACTCTTTTTTTTAATTCTCACTCTCTTTCTCTTTCACCTACTTATATCACACTTTTTTCTTTTATACATTTGTGTTAGGAAACCAATTTTATTCTTACTTTCCTTTTTTTTTTTTCATCTACTCACATCACAAAAACATATAAACACATCTCTTTTAAATTTAATAATAGTAGAATAAATAAATATAATATGAAAATAAAAGTATCAAATAAAAGGTATGAGGAATTAGTTGAACATGGCATTAAAGGAAAGACGATAAGGGTATTTAGATTTATTTTATAATAAAAATAAAATAAATAAATAAGCAGGCCAGCCCGCTTAGCCCATGTGTTAAGCGAGGCAGGCCGGCATTTAGCTAACTCAAGCCCACCAAAGTTGGCGAGCTGGTGGGTTGAGTTCGTTACCAGCTCTATTTGGATCTATTTTATACGTTTTCAGTGCTATTATATACAACTGGAAAAATGGCCCGGCCCGGCCCTACAAGGCCTGCCCATCACTGGCTCGGGCCGGAGTAAAAAAAAAAAGGTCTCATTTTTTAGGACCGACCGGTTTAACAAAGCCCACAGGTTGGCCCAAGGGCTTCGAGCCAGTTTAATTTTTTTTTACTTCTTATGTGCCTAAAGACTAAATATAAATATCATCAAAACTATGTTAAAATATCAAATATTATCCATATTTAATAAAACACAAATATTAAGACCTAAATCCAATCCAAGTAGACTTCATGAAAGAAAAAAATCATGTACCGAAGCACAAATCTAACAAATGTTCAAGGACAAATTTAAACTTAAAGTCTACCAACTAAAGATATAGATATAGAAAAAGAAAATAAAGAAGAGAAGCTTGAAAAAGTACAGAATTGTTGGGCCCGGCTCATTTAGTTGAAGCATGCGGGCCAGGCCCGTTTAACACCTTTTATATTTCTATATATTTGCTCGAAGACTAAAATACTTAATTTTAAACATAATAAATATTATCAAAACTAAGTTAAAACATCAAATATTATCGATATTTAATAAAGCACAAATATTAAGACTTAAGTTCAAACCAAAACAAAACACAAACATTATCGATGTGTGAGGTCTTAGTGGACTGTGAGAGTGTCTGACTGTCTAAGGGTAGGTTATTAAGTTTGCCCACTAGCCTGTCCAGTTACCCATATGGCCTTATTTAGTTATTAAAAAAAAATATTAAACATGCCTAAAAGGAGCAGGGCTGGCCTATTTAGGCTGAAGGAGGCTCTAAATTATAAGTCTAGCCCGTCTAAATGGGCCGGCCCCCCGGGCTAGGCCCGGTTTCCCGGCTCTACTATTATAGTTATTTTTATATGTTTAAAAAATTCTAAAATATTTGCAGTGATCTATATTATTTTTCTTAAAATATATATGTAATATCCTGAATTGTAATCAAGGATTAATAACTTCAAAGTGATGTAACTAATGATAATTAAGCACTTTTGAAGTATATGTTGTGTAATGTGATATAATGGTGCTTAGTGATGGTTTAGTAAGCATTGCGATAATCAGGGAAAAAATGGTAAATTTACCAACCGATTGGTCAATTACCGAAGAGAAAACTCCTTGGTAATTGAGATCTATGGCTAGGATTGAAAGAGCATTTGGTGGAATCCTATGCATGCAAGTCCATGTGAAATCATGTTAGGAAGAGTAAGATGGTGCCAAGTGGCAAAATATGAACCATAGATGAGGTCAAACTTTCAAACACTCTTCCCTCTCTTTCTCAAGTTGGTGAAGAAGAATGGGAAATGGGAAAATGAGATAATCTTTATCATCTCTCACCTTCTCTCTCATCACCTCCATTTTCGCTGAAGTCAAGCAAGAAAGAGGAAGAGAAAAGTTTGATTTTGGATAGGTAATTGTCTTCTTATGTCTAAAGCCTCTTCATTGATGTTGTTCAAGAGGTTGAGAGCTTGACTTCTATGGTTTCAGAATTTTCATTGGTGGTGTTTAAGAGATTGTGGAGTTTGAGAAGTTGAGGAATCAAGGAAACCACATTTGGGAAAGAGAGAGGTAAACATTTAATGCATTTTGGTATAATTGTTTTGGTCATTGGTTTGGTTTTGTAAATTTTGGATTTTTTGCCCTGATTTATTGTGATTTTAGAATATATGAATTAAGTGATGTAATGTGGTGAAATAGATGCCAAATAGTGTATGGGAGTCAATGATGTTGGTTTGGATTTGAAAAGAGGAAGTTTGGCAAATTGTAGTTTTGGGTGATCTTGTAACCTAGAGATGCGAATGTGTTGCTTGAGTGGGAGTTTGGTTGTTTTGGGTTTACCAATGAGTTCTTTGTGTTAAAATGAGTGAGAATGAGTTTTAGGACAAGTCTTAGGACCATTGGTAGTCAATTGGTCAATTCTGAAAAACCATATCAGTTGTTGTGATTTGGCATCTAATAGGCATCACTCGAGTGATGGAGGATCTCACTCGAGCACGATATGAATTTATGGGTATTTTGATTAGGTCTTCAGGCAGAAACCGCGAGCACACTTCCTGACTTGCGAGTGAAATATGATCTCACTCGAGTGAGCTCGGGCGTGCTCGAGTGAAGGTGTAGGTTTGAGACCTTAGAGATTTTGGGTGCTCTCGGGAAGTCACTCATTGTGCCTCACTTTTTGGTACTCGAGTACACTTGTGGTCATCACTCGAGTACAGCTTCTTGTGCTCGAGTAAGGGTGAGAGATATTGTGAAGTTTGCTCTTGGGCAAATACTTTATGTGTCGCACTCGTTGGGACTCGAGCACGAGTGAGGGCAACACTCGAGTGAGCATGGGCATGCTCGAGTGAGGCAACCCAAAATCTGTGCTCTTTGCCCGGAAAATGTATTTTCAAGGTAGCTTCTCCTAATCCTTTAGGGATATGTTTAGGCATATAATATCACCCTAAAGAGTTTAAATGATAACCAACATAAAGTAGTACGAAATTGGAAAACTTGGATAAGAGATTGACGGGTTGTCCCTGATTTGGTTTATAGGATTTGATATTTGCCGCCCTCAAGAGCCCACGGTGCAGAGGAACGTCCGGAAGGAACAAGGTAGTGACTCTTTCTCTTATACTGTGTGTGAAACATTGTATGTGTGTTTGTCATGCATTGAGAATACTTTATGAATACATTGAGATCGCAGCGAAAGCTGACGCATAGTGATACATTGTGAATATATAGAGATCGCAGTGAAAGCTAACACATAGAGTTTACAGCCATGAGTGCTGTCGTTTGTGGCGTAAGCCATGATACTTGTGATGCTGCTTAACATGATCATATATGCTATGTGTTTGTGCATTGTATTGAGTGATTTGTTATTACTGGGATTCTTTTGAATCTCATTCCTTCCAATGACTAACCTTTCAGACAAGGCTAGTGGCGCTAAAGAGAAGCGGGCAACCCAGAGCGATTAGGACCCCTCGGGGTATATTTGATTGTGGGGTCTCGGTTATCTATTTTGAACTAGGGATTACTGTATATTTTGAGGTGTGAATGTTACCTTTGATTTTGTGTATGTAATCCCTTAGTGGATACTTGTAAACCCTCAGATTATATATGTATAGTACCCGGAAGTTTCCGGGGATTTGGTTATACACTTTGAGATGCGTGAATGTAAATTAATTGCACAGGTAAATATATTCAAATTTTGAAGCTGAGACCAGGGTAGGGAAGGGATTTTAAAAGTTTTATGAAAACCCTACTATGTGGTAGGAAATTGAAATGAGTTTAAATTATCCGACGGTCTCTAATCCCATTTAATTATGTGATATCGAATTATAATTACGCTAACCAAGGCAGGGGGCTACATTTTGGTATCAGAGCTATAGTTCCTGGCAAGGGTAGAGTTTGCTAGGACAGATCCCTTAGTTGGCTTTAGGGATAGAAGATCATCTGTGGATAATTGTTGTGCATGCACATGTGTGTTCTATTGATTTGGATATATATATAGGAGACTTGTGAATATATGTGCATACTATCTCGATTATATTAATGGGGTGAGTTTTTTGTAGAATGAAGAAAACTCGAGGACGCCCCAATATTCTGCGTGTAGACCCAGAGGTGGAGGTCGTCAATGATAATCTACCAGATCCAATGCGAGAATTAATGGGTCTGATAAAAGATCAGCGGGACATGATTACTGAGTTGAGAGAAGAGCTCAAAGCAGAGAGAGCAAAGAACAAAGAGGACCCGGTTCAATCCACTCCAATGGAAACTCAAGAAGAAACCCGTCATGAGGACACTGCTGAAGGGTCAGCTCGACCACTGGAGACCCCACCTCACACTATTCCAAACCAAGAGTCTTATGGAGTACCTGTAAGAGAGGATAGGGATCTTCAGTTTTGGGTTACCAGATTTTGCAAACATCTGCCTCCAGTGTTTAAAGGGAGGTTTGATCCTCAAGTGGTGGAAGATTGGTTGAACCATCTCGAGAAGATATATGAGGTCCTAGGATGCCCGGATGAGATGAAGCCACGCTTGGCAGTCTACAAGCTCGAGGGTGATGTGGACCGTTGGTGGAGAAATATATCTCTCACACTACGTAGCAAAAACGTGCCATTGACTTGGGAATTGTTCCAACAAGAATTCAATGAGAAATACTTTCCCAAATCAGTGCGGCTTGAGAAAGAGACATAATTCCTTAACATTAGACAAGGGGACACTGAGAGCTTTGATGATTATTTGTCCCGTTTTATCCGCTTGTCCCTATATTCCTCCTATCTTCGATACAAGGATGATGAAGAATGGAGTTCAGATATGCTCATTTGTGGCCTGAGGAGAGAGTTGAGGAAACGGTTGGTCACTCACCAGTTCACTAAGTTCAAAAAAGCGGTAGAACAATGCAAGATTATAGAGAACAACTTAAGAGAAGTATATCCTACTAGAGCTACTAGCCATCGTAGTGAACCCAGTAAGGGTGGAGCATCACAGAAGCGGAAGGGTCAAGGATCTTCATCTGGGAGTGGTAAAAAGCCCTACCAGTCTGGGAGCCTTGATCATCAAAGAACATCTTTTACACCGTGGATTTGCCCTCGCTATAATAAGTCACATCATGGTAGAACTTGTGCAGGTCAGATTATATGCTTCAATTGTAAGCGGGTGGGGCATACTACTATCGAATGTAAAGAACCACGACCAGACCAGAGCCCAAAGACTCAGGGCCGAGTGTTCACTATGACCCACAAGGAGGCCCGCAAATCTCCTGAGCTGATACAAGGTAAAATTCTTCTTAATGGCTATCTGTTACAAGTTCTGTTTGACTCGGGTGCAAGTCACTCCTTTATTGCCTATGATTGCGTGAAGCGCTTGGGATTACATGTACATAAATTACCATTCGATTTGGTAGTGTCAACTCCGATGGGTGTTAAGGCCTTGACCATAGAAGCTTGCTTGAGTTGTGTCATAATTGTGGAAGGGCACTAATCTATTATGGATCTAATATGTCTGCCACTTTGCCAATTGGAAATCATTTTGGGTTTTGATTGGTTAACGGAAAATAATGTATTGCTTGATTGTGGGAACAAGAGGATGGTATATCCTGCTTCTTAGAGGGCTGAAGTTGTAGATGCTAGTATGAATTTTCTTTCTACGGCTAAAGCTGAGAAGTATCTTGAAAAGGGTTGCCAGGGGTATATGGTGTTTTTCTCTGTACAAAGGGAAACCAGTGAAACTTTGAGTAATATACCTGTGGTTAATGAGTTCCCTGAGGTATTTCCGGATGATCTTAGCGGATTGCCTCCTGAGAGGGAAGTTCAGTTCCCAATCGACATTGTGCCTGGAGCGGGTTCAATATCTAAGGCCCCATATCGTATGGCCCCAAACGAAACGGCGAAGTTAAAGAAACAAATAGAAGATTTGCTTGAGAAAGGGTTTATTAGACCCAGTGTGTCGCCTTGGGGAGCTCCAGTTCTGTTTGTAAAGAAGAAAGATGGGAGCCTTCGATTGTGTATTCTAGATTTATCCAGACTGCTTTCAGGACCAGGTAGGTGCGTCCATTACCTTAAAATATTTTTTTGTGTAATTTTGCATTTAACAATTTAGATAATTTAGAATGCTAAATACTCTGAAAAAATGCTTCAAGATATTAGATGTACAAAAAAATAGTTTATGTGCTAGACGCATTTGCAAAAATGTTTCAAGGTGCACCACAAAATACTTTTGGGTATTAGATATATTTAGAAAAATATTTTAAGGTGTTGAATGCTCCTTAACCCTTCTTAAAATGTAAAGGTAGAAATATATTATAAAAATTTAAATCCTAAATCCTCGTACACACTGGATAACTTAAAATATTAAATTAAATTTGTATTCTGAACCCGTTAAAAAGGAAGGGAACGCCTGGATAAATCTTGAATGCGAGGGAAGATTCTTTTCCCTTTCAGGCGGCTAGCTAAAGAATGAAGGAAAGGAATTAAGTCTTTTCTTCCTATTGAAGAAAATAATATCAATGCTAACCGCAAGGAATCTGACATATCATGGCTGTCAAAATAAAGGGGTACGTCCATAAAATCTCAGTCTATTATATACTTGTCGATTGAACTCCATAAAAAAACATAAACAAGTTCAGATTTTGTGGGGCTTTTAGCTTCAAGCTTTTATACATAGAGGATCATGGCTCCCGGAGGACAAAGATCAGTAGCCTCCATCCTCTTGGTCCTAAACCTAGTTCTGTACTTCATTGTCACAGCAATTGCTTCCTGGGCAGTCAACCATGGCATTCAAAGGTCTCGTGAAACAGGTAATCATAAGTTCTTCATCTACATCACCCAATGACATCTTACTGTTATATATACACACTCACCTACACACATCTCTGCTGGTATATTTCACAAAAATGTGATAAATTAATGAGCTGCACAAGTTATTGTTGTGACTCTAGATTTTATTATTTTTAATAATTGATATTGAGTTAAGTTTAACCAGTAGTGGTTGGGTTGGGTCGAATAGAAGAGACTTATTTTCCTTTAAATAAAGTCCAAAAGGTTTGAACTTTGTTATTGAGTTATAGTCCCAACTGAACTTGATAATGCTTGAATATAACCTATTGATGATATTTTTTGTTGTGGAAATGCAGCGTCAAATCTGTCGCCTCCAGTACAGTTATTTCCGATATATTTCCCAATAGGGAATGCAGCAACTGGGATGTTCATAATCTTCTCTCTGATTGCTGGTGTGGTGGGATTCACCACTTCCCTCATGGGATTGCAAAATGTTTCCATTTGGGATATCTCTAACTTGTCTGCAGCAGCCACTTCTTCATTCACATCTTGGGCTCTCACTTTACTTGCCATGGGGTCAGTCTTGTCACCCTTATTTATTGTATCCATATATATATATATATATTCATTCACTTGAGGTCATTTTCACATGCTTCAATCAATTACTCTCATCATTTTGCAGTTTCGCTTGTAAAGAGATTCAACTTGGCTGGACTGACTCTAATCTGGTAAGCTCCTTAAAATAGCCTCCTCAACTTTCAAAAACATGAATTTTTTTCCTTATAATATATAAATGGATAGTTACACTTTTAGATATATATATATATATATATGGCACATAGCACAAAGCTCTCATTAAGTGGGGCAAGGGAAGTTTGAAAAAAATATCATATTATTTATGACTTATAAATAATATTTGTTTGGATTTCAAGTTTTACATTGAATATAATATTTAAAATTAAGAGATGGCCAATTTTTCACTTTAGTTATTCTTCATATAACAATAAGAATTCAAACTGTTTGATAAATGCGTTAAAGGTTCATCATTTTTATATAACAATATATTCAAGACTTATTTGTAAAGAAAAAAGGGAAAAGAAAAAAGAATCTCTCAAGGTCATTCATCTGCAATGAGCTCTCTAGAAATTATAGTAAGCATTTACTTTATGAATCTTGACAACAAATTAAGAGTTGGGTAGAGAGATAACAAAGATGTGCATTAATTTTTTGCAGCGATCTTTGGAGATTATCACAATAGTTGTGAGTGGAACACAAATGTTGTGCACTTGTGTTATCCATGCTGGGGTTTCTGGCTAATTCTAATGAGGTATACAGATTGATGGCATATAGCAAGTCGTGGGAAAATATTCTACAAATCAATCACCATACAGAATTAACTTGCTTTACTTTTACCCCTTTTTTATTCTTTTATTTTATGTCTGAGTGATAGTATATATGGATTTGATATATTGTAATTCGTTTGTGAACATTTTCACCACCAGTCACTGCCATATTTCAGTCATGTATTTTGTTTTTGTGTTTGTGTGTGGGGTGAAGCAGTCAAAAAGATGACTGTGAGACAGAAGACCCATCAGAAAAGCACTGCACATGACAGTGATTCGATGAATTAAAAAGTAAATCATTGGAAGAACAAAACGAAGAACAAAAAAAGAGAGTAAATCATTGGGGACGGTAGGATCACGTGAAAAAAGGGGCATTCCGAGAATCGAACTCGGGACCTCTCGCACCCAAAGCGAGAATCATACCACTAGACCAAATGCCCACTGTTGGGGGATGATGCGAGTTAAAAATTATAGATAGATTTTCAACTCCTCATTTAATTATTTTATATTTTGTAAAAATTAGAAAAATAAAAAAAATAATAATAAAAGAATTTTGAAACTGTAAAATTTTAAATAAGTTATTTTCTAAAAATTAAGTTATAAATTATTTATCAATTCTTAATAACAAACATGATTTGAGATTTTATAATTTTAAAATTATTTTTCTATCATTTTTCAAAAAAAAAAAAATTCCATTTTATATGGATAACCATCAAAACTTTAATCCCATTTATAAAGCAAAATAATTGAAATAGTCATTATAATTCATTAGGTTACTAGGTTTTTTTCTTGCCATCAGACAAAAATAATTTCATTAACACAGAAGCAGCAACACAGTGCGAAGTAGAAGTTTGAGAGAAAGGATAAAGAAAACATAAAGCAAATTTTTAATTAAACCAAGATTAAACAAACCAGGGGTTAGCTGTTGTACTTGTGACAGAAGTCTTTCACATCAAATGAGAAAAACATGACGCATGTAATTTCATTAGATTACTAGGTTATTGCCTAATGTTATGATTAGCATGAATATAATTTTTGAATAATGTGGTCCCAGATCCATAATACTGTACAACAAAACAAGAAGAGCAAGTTAAACAAGGTTATTGGGAAGAATGGATACCATTCATAATCTTGTTAAAACAATTTACATAATCCATAATGGTAAAAAACAGCTCATAGCAGAGAATGATTCATGGGCAATAATTTCTATATTTTTCGTTTTTAGTTGTTCACTTGTTCTCTGAGCGTGACTATATTTTTGAGTATTTTCAAATAGAATATCATTATCCGCCGTTTGAAGTTGCGCAGTATTCCTGGGAGCTCTCCACCCTCAGCGGCGGACATAGAAACGCTAACAAGGAAGCATGAAACATTGAAGCTATGCATCGAAGCGTTCCCTGGGAAACAATCAATTGCACTACAAATCGTAGAAATTGTCAGATTGGATTATCACGACACACTTTATCTTCGTTTCATTTCCCTCTTCTTTACAGTTTCACACTCACCCATGAACTGTAAGCATGGCGCTTTTCTTTTGGTCGCTTCCCCACCGTCTCTACCTCTAAATTCTGGTCCTAAGTGTGTAATTTACCCAAAATTTCGCCCAACCCCTTGTGCGTTCCTTCAGGCGAAAACGACCCTTTGGCTGGTGAAGAAGGCGAGGCTTCAAATTAGAGCTTCAGCTGGTGAAAATGGTGACACAGCGAATTGGTCTAAGTGGGTGCCCACCAGCGCTCTAGCTGCTGATAAAGTTCTCAGATTGATTGCTGGTGCCACAGCTAGCCCAATTGGTCAGTACATAGCTTCACCCACCACGTTTCTCCATTCTGTTGACCCCCGAATCAAACTGGTGAGTGACTTTGAAATCTATTCTTCGATTTTGGCAATGAATTGAGGCGAGCTTGTTTATGAAAACGTTTTGATTTTGAGTTGCAGATGAATGGATAATAGCAAGTGTAAAATAATAGTTTAATTTCCTGTCATATGCCTTTATATGCTTAGCAATGACGACTAAGTATTTTTATCTTTTAGGTTTATTGAGAAAAGTATAGCTTTGGTTTGCTACTGCCCAGTATAATTTGTGATATCCTCCTAGAAGCCGTTGATAGAGGACAATGTAATTACCAAAATTGAAACATAAGAATAAGTCAATGAGTACACCAATTTCCATCCGTTTCATAAAATATGAAATGACGATGCATCAATTAGCTGAGGTCTTGAATAAAGCTATTTGAACATGGTAATGAAGTTTTCTTTGATACATTCTGGATTGCTTTTGATATATTCTATAAATAAATGTTGAAGATTTCTCATTATCCATAAACTATGGTGGAATGATCAGCAATTGTTTAACATTTCAGAATCTTTGTCTTACTGAATTTCTTTGAATGTCTCAGTTTTTTTTTTTTTTTTTGTTTGGTTCTGTGTGTGGGTTTTTTTTTTTTAAAAAAAATATAATTAAATCTGGCTAGTTTTACAGGTATGGCTTTTGGCTTTGGTTGTTCTGCCAGCAAGGTCGCATGTAGTCATGCGATTTGGATTAGTTATATATTTGACTCTGCTATCAGTTTGGACTCTGCCAAAAGATGTTTGGATGGTAAGTAATTTGAAACTATTAACTCATCTTGCTTAGGGAAGTTCACTGTGCTAGCTGAGATATAACCCACAATGCCATATGCTTATGTAGATGGTTTGTTTACTGCTTTATAAAATTTATATTTGGTGAGTTGATCATTAATTTGAGGTTCATGGGGTTGTCTGATGCTCTACACGATGTTCACTGTTTTCCCCACTTTGCCTTAATTAATGGTATTTATCCTGTGTTCCCTATTCCAGTATGCTCTCATGGTTGATTGCTTATTTCATGAAATAATTTAACCCATTTGAAATATTACTTCTCTTAGTCCCTGAAGATGGATGCCCTTGAGATTTTACTTCAATTAGTATATTGTAAATGAAGGACCTTTTGCATCAACCACAACATTACCCTTCCCCTCTTTTATCTTGTCATTGATGCTTGTCGACATATTTACAGTTGTTTCCATATTGGGATGATGTGCTAAGTTAAGGAATTTCTTAATTCCACAATTGTGCAGGATCAATTGGGAAGAGTGTATTTACTCTCAGGATTGTTATTCATAATGTTAGGGCTTGGTGCAGATGGTGTGCCCCCACTTGTCCAGTCAAGAACCCCGCCTCCTGCCATGATGGGGCTTCCTGATCTTCCTCTATCTTTAAGAGGTTATTCTTATGTAATTATGAAGTTAGGTCCACTAACCTTTACAAGGAAAGGGTTATCTGTTGCAAGCACCGCGGCATGTTTAACTTTCATTGTAAGTGACTTTCCTCACTTCTGTCTATCCTTTCTTTCACTTTTAACATCTTTGGCACTTAAATTATTCTTGCTTATTGAATTTGGATTGGAAAAGATTATGAACTTTAATTCAGTTACTGCAAAACAATGAAAGCTAGTACATGTTCGTTGTGCTCTTTATACGGAAGTCATGACTTGTGTATGAGAACGGGCTCTTTATTTATTTGCAAGGTATTTCAAAGTGCGAGCCTCTGCCTTGCTACCACAACCCCAGAACAATTAGCATCCGCACTCCGATGGTTTTTGCTCCCTTTAAGGCACATAGGTGTCTCTGTGTCAGAAATTGTGCTTACCCTTCTGCTCTCATTGAGGTTTGTCAGTCTTGTTTTTGATGAGGTAAGAGAATAGTGAAGATTTCTGCATCAATATTATTTGATAATGTAAGGTTTAGTCTTAACTTTTAGCTTTCAATATCATGAATGATTCAGTTGGTGCAAAGGAACAGCGTTTTGAGTTTTGATGTTTCGACTTTCTAAAGGATAAAATTTTTAATAATCAACACTAATTTTATCACATTGCAAGAGAAGGAAGCTGAAAATAGGATTTGGCCAAACTCATGAAATAGGATTTCCCTTCTTTCCCTATTTTGCTGCAGGTCCGGAATGTTGCTTTGGGGATTATATCTCGAAGGATAAATTGGAAACAGCTAACTGTTTTGGAGACAATTGATCGTAAGTAAATACCTATTGCTCTTGGTTCAATGCATCAGCAGACAGTGGAAGGCGTGGTCCTGCTTTTTGATGTTTTACTTTTCACCTTACCAATTGATGGGTATCATCTAAAATTGTCCTGTCATTAATCTTACTTAGTTTGTGTTTGGCAATCTATTCAAAACCAGGTTTTGAATGAAAACGTAGGTTTGGTTGACGAACACTCAAAATTTTTCCAAACCTAGGTTTTGAGAAAAGCTATTTTGTCTGCTTTTTCTCTTGTGTGGGCCCCACCCTCTTTCTCTCATTGGTTCTTTCTCATTATGTGGGCCCCACACCATGAGAAAAAACTATTTTGACCACAATACCCAAACATTCATATTTTATCAAAATCACTTTTTTTTCCATAATCTATTCTCCTCAAAATCTATTCTCCACTTTTTCTTCGAAAACTATTCTCCAAAGGCTAATCCGAACACACCCTTAGATTCTCTAGGCTCAACCTTGATTTTTATGGAATGTCTAAGCATTAGCACCAGCCCCACATAGTGGGATAAGTCTTGTTGTCATCGTCGTCATTGTCATGTATGCATTAGCAACTGATAAGTAGGTAACTGGATCATGATTTGATATCCTGAACTGAATAACTGGAATTGTACGCTCTGGTTTGTAATCCTGGCCTACTATAGCTAAAGCTGAAGAAAATAGCTAAAATTGAAGTCTGTGTTCCTTTCCGTCAGAAAAGCTAGGTTAATGTTTAATGCAGTTTCAATTCACAACTTTTAAATGATCTAACGAAGATATTTCTTCATTGTAATGATTTTTTTTCTTTCCCCTTTTCTTCTTGGGTTCATGATTACAGTTTTTTTTAACTACTTCCGGCGCATATTCAAAAATATCTTCAGCCATGCAGAGCAAATTTCTCAGGTTTGTTAAATTTGCATCTCATTGGCCTCTGCTAATCTTTGTTTGAACATCTTTAGCTTATCATATTTTTAATTCACTCGCCATTAATCTGTTTCAATCATCAACATCGTCATTTAGCCATTTTATCTTTCTGTAATAATTATTTTAACTTGTCTCTAGTTTGTACAGATTCATATCTTAAAACTGTAAGCTGCAAAAACAGTTTAAACATTTTCCCTAGTTGGTTGATTTCAACTAATTAAGGAACATGTAGAAAAACTCATGTCTCAGTCTCGCTCATGTGTTCTTTAGGCAAATCAGTGGTGAAAGATTCTTGAGTTGTCTTTCTGATAGCTGAACAAATAAATTACTGCAGGCTATGATAGTCAGAGGTTTTAAAGGGGACAGTGGCTCTCATAAGATCTACTTCTTGTCGGAACCATCTTTCGGCACGGCTGATATCTTATCGCTCTTGTGCTTGACAGTTCTCATAGTAGCAGCCCTCCTGTCTGAGCGCTACCTTGTCTAGTATAGGTATATATATAATGTTAATCTTTTGAGTTTTGCAAGAGCATTATATATATGCATATGCATATATATATATAATGTTATATGTATACGCATGTATATATGCATAAGTCACTCTTATTCCTCATTTTCTGGATTAGCAGGTGGAAAATGATAATGGAGTTTTCCTGTGTGATCGGAGACAGCCACCCCAGTTAATTATTTGGTTGCCTTATGAAGATATTAAGTAAAGGGGCAGACTGATACAGAGGGGTAAATAAATTTATAGATGATGAGAGAGATTTGGATTAGCACTTTGGTTGTTTGGTTTTTGTTAGGTGAATTTATTCAATGATTTACTCGGCATTTATGATAGTGTTTTTTAGCGTCTGCTTACTCAGCTTATGTATTCAATAATTTTAGGATGGATTTGGGGAAAGTCACCCACCAAAAATTTTATTATTGAGGACTTGTATCAGAAGATCGATATTTTGTATGAAAAAAATTTATAGCACTAATATTTTTTGTGTATAAAAACTCATCAGTTTCTTCTCACGGATAAAATTCCAGAATTTTCAATGAGGGACCTGAAGAGAAATATGAAGACTGAATTGATTTTCATTTAGGCAGATTACGTATATATATACATAGATGAGTCCCGACACACTACTGTATAATCAAGAAAAAAAAGTAAAAAACTAATTATCTAATTTTGTCTATGATTGTGGATCTGACTTCTCTTTCAATTTCGGTGGTCAATCATTCGGTGATTCTACACTCCTCCTCAAGTTGGAATGTAGATATCAATTAAGTTCAACTTGCCAATCAGATACTCAAACCTGTCCTTGGGTAGTTTTTTCGTGAGGATGTCTGCGGTTTGTTCTTTAGAGGTTATATACCTTTGATCAACAATACCCTCATCAACTTTTTCTCTTATAAAATGTCTGTCTATTTTGATATGTTTAGTTCTATCATATTGAATTGGATTATGAGAAATATTGATTGTAGCCATTTTATCACAATAGACATTGATTGGTAGATTTATAGACTTCTTCAAATCTTCAAGAGCACGCTTTATCCATATGCCCTCACATATTCCTAATGCTATAGCCCCGTATTCTGTTTCAGCACTGCTTCTTGCAACTACACTTTGCTTTTTGCTTCTCCATGTGACTAGGTTACCCCACACATATATACAATATCCAGATGTGGATTTTCTATCTTCTCGATCACCTGCCCAATTAGCATCTACAAATAACTCTATAATCCTTTTGTCAGTTTTCTTAAACAACAAGCCATGTCCTGGAGATCCCTTCAAGTAACGAAGGATCCTGTAGACTTCATTCAAATGTTTCTGTTTAGGATCATGAGAATGTTGACTGACCACACTTACTATAAATGCAATGTCTGGTCTAGTATGAGACATGTATATTAGTTTGTCTACCATCCATTGATAGTTCCCTAAGTCCATTGCCTTACCGAGATCTGCATCTTCATCTATTTTATCTACCTATATAGGCGTGTCACTGGGTCTGCAACCTATCATCCCTGTTTCCTTTAGAAGATCGAGTACATACTTCCTTTGAGAGATATAAATGCCTTTCTTGGATCGGGCAACTTCCATTCCAAGAAAATACTTCATTTCTCCAAGATTTTTAGTTTGGAATTCTTGTGTCTGGGTTGTCTTGATTTGAATGATTTCCACCTCGTCATCTCCTGTAAGTATTATATCATCGACATATACAACCAGAACAGTCATCTTACCTTTATAATGTTTGACAAACAAAGTATGGTCGCTCTGCCCTTGAGTATACCTATGTCTCTTCAGAACCTGTGTGAATCTGTCAAACCATGCACGCGGAGATTGCTTTAACCCATATAACGACTTCTTTAACTTGCAGACTTGATTACCTTTTTTTCCTACGAACCCTGGAGGTAACTTCATGTACACCTCTTCCTTGAGTTCTCCATTGAGGAAGGCATTTTTTACATCGAGTTAGTGTAGATTCCAATCTAAATTCACTATAATAGATAATAGAATTCTGATGGTATTCAGCTTGGCTATTGGAGCAAATGTTTTTGTGTAATCCTCCCCATATTTTTGTGTAAAACCTTATGCAACCAGTTTAGCTTTATATTTTTCGAGTGTTCCATCTACTCTATACTTAGGAGTGAATACCCATTTGCATCCAATGACCTTTTTCCCTTGTGGTAGATTTATTACATCCCATATCTTATTTCGCTTGAGAGCCTCCATCTCTTCTAAGATAGCTTGTCTCCACTCAGGTATAGCCATAGCCTCATCAATCGTGTCTGGTATCCTTATTCTATCAAGATGAGAGACAAATGCATTGTACTTAAATGAAAGTGCCTTATAAGAGACAAATTTCTCTATATGATATCTAGTGCTTGATCTAAGTTGTCTAGGTTTTTTCCGCATCGCAATGGGAAGATTAAGATCAGAACCTTCTGTTTCTCTTAGATTTGCTTATGGGATTGACTCCTGGTGAGTGCTAATAAGCTATGGTATATTACCTCTTTTGTGTCGTCGCATGTAGGTATTACCCCACATATTTGTGTCTCCCTTTGGAATTGGCACATTATCAGAGGTATCAGGGTTATGAGGATTATCAAGAATCTCAAAGTTGTTATTAGGAGTATCAAAGATATCAAGAGCAAGTTCTGTGTGGGTAGGTATATAAATTGTGATTGTCTAGTCATCCTTTGGTGTTTCACTTGTCTGAAATTCACCAATTCTCTCCCCCTGAATTGTAGACAAGGCATAAAAAAGTGTATTTTCAAGGAAGGTGACACTACAGGTAACAAATAAACATTTGGAGACTAGATCATAACACTTGTATCTTTTTTGAGAATGAGAGTTGCCAAGGAAGACACACTGAAGGGCTCTAGTGTTTTCTTAGTATGGGAGGTTATAGTATTGGTGGAGAAGTTGAAGTGGCGTTTTGTAAGACAGTGGTCGGCTTGGCATTCAATTAATGAGAAATGTGGCAGTTAGGACAACATCATCCCAATGATATTTAGGAATAGTACTACTAAACATGATGGCTCTGGCAGTCTCAAGAATATGGGGATTCTTTCATTCAGCAATACCATTCTGTTGAGGTGTATCGGGACAAGTATTTTTGTGAACAATGCCATTTTCAGCAAGGAAGGTAGAAAGGGCCTGATTGAAATATTCAGTCCTGTTATTGGTGTGCAGAATTTGGATTTGGGTTTGGAATTGAGTTCGGGTCATGGAGTGGAAGTTAAGGAACGTTTGATACACCTCTGTTTTATCTTTCAACAAGTAGAACCAACTGACACGTGTATGGTCATCGATGAATGTGATGAACCATTTTGTTTTTTATTGGTTTGGTGTGCAGGATGGTCCCCATAAGTCACTGTGAATTGTAGAAAAGGGTTTTGAGGCTTGGTATGAGATTTTTTGGAATGAAGTACGATGATGCTTAGCCTTTTCACATAAATCACAATGAAAATCAGAGGTGCTTTTATTAGAAACGAGGGATGGAAACATTTGAGACATGTAATTTAAATTAGGATAACCTAAACGTTTGTGCCATAACTCCAAGTCACTAGTGCTAGGGAGAGACATTTTATTACTAGATTTATTCTGAGGATGATCACTTTCATCAAGGTAATAAAGACCATCAAGCTCTTTCACTCTCCCAATCGTCGTCCCCGTCAACAGATCGTGAAAAATACAGTAGGTAGCAGAGAAGTTATCTTGCAATGTTCATCATTAGCCAATTTGCTTACGGATAGTAAATTACACTTTAACTTTGGAACATGTAATATGGAGTGAAAAGCAAGTGCAGCGGAGATTTTGATGGAACCAATTCCAGTAACAACAGGTTCAGAATCATCATCAATTCATACAGTTACACCCTTGATGATAGGAGTATAGGATGAGAAGAGAACCTTATTGTCAATCATATGATCTGAGGCACCTAAGTCAACAATCCAACAATTCCCAAGATTGCTAGCTTAAATCTCTTTGAAACTCTAACCCAAGGCTCCAAATCATTAAGGCTATATTTTCCCAAGCTCTCCTTAGCTCAATTTTGGCTTCCTCTATAAGCTTTTATCTAGGTTTTTTGCATCAGCAATTCAAAACGCATAGCTTCTTTTTCGAGTAGTTCGTCGTCACTTCACCGTGGCGTACTGGTAGCAAAAATTGCATTGGATTTTGGGTAGAAAGGTTACTAATTTTTGCTATGGTTTTGTTATGACAAATGGGTGGCGAAATGGCACTGAATTTGCATAGAACAATTATTGAATTTTGCTGTGCTTTTGTTGTAGCAAACTTGTGGCAAGTGCATGCGTTATCTTTTTCCTTTTTCATCCGATGCTTGCATTCTTATCCTTCTTTTCTTAGCTTCCTATGATCTTTTCAAGCTTTCACATCTGGTCACCATCCTCCTACAAAAAGGAGGATTTTATGAGTTACTTAAAACTCTTTAAATAGTAAAAACTATTCATATTTAGCTCAATATTTTCTAAAGTTTAAACATTGTTTCAATAAATCGCATTTGCTTTACAAATGTATATTTTATGCACAAATTGATTCTAAAAAACCTATAAAAGTATGGGAAAATGTGTTGAAATGTATGAATTTCTAGAGATTATCACTCCCCCAAACGTACGCTTTTGCTTGTCTTCAAGCAAACATCACAAATTCTTATGTCCTCACTTATTGCTTCAAGGATTATACAAAATAGGAAATCAAGAGGATTTGCCAAATTGAATGCATCATAGTTTTAAGGCAATTTTTTCAAGAATTCTTTGAGAGTGAGTATGTGAGAGGAGCCACAAAATAATTTTCCAGCTCTTATCTTAGTCACATGCAATACTTCAATCCATGTGCAAACCTTTAACCATATAACCTCACTACCCTTTTTTTCCTCCCTTTCTACTTAAAATCTTACCCTACTTAGTCTCAAAATCAGAAGGACTTTTTGAGCTTGTAACTTGGCTATAGGTTCCGGGTAATTATAAAAGAAAGAGAAAGGGAAATGTATTAAGAAGCTTTGAGATAAATGAAATAAGAAATTTCTCTATTCTTTTTCTCTTTTAATCTCCCTCAAACTTAAGCTAACTTCTTTCTCTTCCTTCCAAGCCTTGTTGATTTCCAACTGATATTCACAATTTTTTTTATAGGTATGTCTACTTTTCTTTTGAACATAAAACTTAGCTTGGTTTCTATACACATTGAGCCCTAAACAAACTTCACCTTCCATACTTACAAGTTGACCATTAAACCACTTTTTTCTTTCAAATTCCATTTATCTTAAAGAAGGGTATGTCATTGTCTTTCAGGTTAAGGGTTAGGAAAGTGAGTTGGTTTTTAGAATGAAAATTTTCCTTGGTTTTTCTAAAAGGCTCAAACATAGGTTCAAAGTGAAAGTGATATAATTTAGGTCAGTTTAAAAGGCTCAAACGCTTTTTAAAGAACTTCCTTTATCATTTTTCAAATCGATATAGGGTAAACCTCAAGCTTTGAAGAACACCAAAGAAGATTTTTAAAGTTGTCTAATTGAAGATAGGGACATAAACTAATTTTACTACATATTCCCTTAATAAAAGCCTTCAAAATACCTCTAACTCCAATAGTGCATTATAATGTTCAATATAATTCTTTAAAAGCTTACCCTAATACCACAATTTACTCAACAAAACATATTAGTCATAATTTCCTCTTAAGCATAATTCCAAGCAAATATCTTTAAAAGCTTACCCTAACTCCAAGCATAATTTCCAAGCATAATTTCCTCTAACTCCAATAGTGCATTATAATGTTCAATATAATTCTTTAAAAGCTTACCCTAATACCACAATTTACTCAACAAAACATATTAGTCATAATTTCCTCTTAAGCATAATTCCAAGCAAATATCCAATCATTGGACCATTTAAGCAATTTTAATAATCAATTCATCAACTCATTCTCAAAACATCATTCAAGCAAAAGACTAAAAAGGTGAAATCTCACATATTTCAACCTTTTCACATCATCTGTACAACCCGCTTCAAAATTGTGTATAATCACAATATACTCAGCTTCACCAAAATTTCAAAATTTCAACTACTCCCCCTAGCTTAAAACTAATAGTGTCCTCACTGTCAACTTAAGTAAAGGAAAGAGGCTATTTCTATTCACATCTGCACAAAACGTCAAGAATAGAATCCAAACAAGATGAACAATGTATAGATAGATATTAGATGGAATTATTAGCAAGCATTAAAAATCAAGAGCCATTTGTAGCTCATGATAAGTCAAAAGAGAGGCTATCAATAGTTCCATCAACACATGTTCAGGCCATCAGTAGCCATAGAAGATGGTGGAAAATGATAGTAAGAGAAGGAAAAGCTAGGGTTCAAAGGTGATGGGAAGGAGATTGGGTTAGCGTTGAAGGGGAAAGGTATAGATGGAGAGTATGTGACCGGTTATGGGGCATGGTGATATGGGAGGACTGGAGATGGAATGGTGTGGTGGGTCATAGGTGATAGTGGCGGTGAATTGTGGAAGGAAGAGTGAGATGGAATTAAGGTGGTTTATAGGGAATTTACTAAAGAGAAATAAACTTTGAAATTCACAAAATAAATTGGGACATATGAGATAGATTCATGAGGGTATAATAGGTATTGGATAAAGAAGAATGGGTAAAATGGGCAATGGACTTTATTATCTATATTTATTAAATATTTGTTTTTGAAAATGTAGCAAAAACACTTCAAAATTAGATAGAGAAGACTTAGAATTTTGCTAGGTATTTGCCACGGCAAAATGAAAACTAAAGCAAAACAAAATTGGGCAAAAGAGACTCAACAATTTGCTAGGATTTTGCCATCGCAAAAATGATAGCAAAAATAGAGCTAAACTAGATAGAAATGACCCAAAAATTCATTGAGGTTTCGTCATGGCAAAATGAAAACAAAAATGATAGACAACAACATTAAACATAACATCCATATCACCCAAAATGCAATCTCAACACCCGATTTCTCAAGAATAACCAATTATTCACATCATATCAAGTAGAATTCATTCAAGCACAGTTCAATTGCAACATGATGTCAAAGAGTAGCGTCAGCACTATTGAATAATAACATATAAAGTCCACAACTACTTTCAGTTGAAGTTAAATGTATACTTCCCTTTGTAGTTCCTTTCCTAGCACACTTAATGTTCTTCTATCTTCATCTCGCCAAGTCCACTATATAGTTTATGAGGGACACCTTTCTCACCTATAAAAGAGGTAAACCAAACAGAAAACCACTAAAACATACTAAAGTAAAGCAAAAATTAAAGGAAAGAGTTTAGAACTTGGGTTGCCTCCCAATAAGTGTTTGGTTTATATTCCTCAGCTCGACTCTTGACTGTTTCAAGTCACATAATCTATAGGTAAGGTGAATACTTGATGGTTCACCTCTCTACAACAGTTCTGCTTTAATCCAAGGGCACAACCTTGAAATCCCTTACCTTTATCATTTCTTAGCCTAACTACACTGGAGGTATATACTTGTACCTTTACAACCTCAATAGCCTATTCAGTAACTCTTTTACATGCCTTTAGGATTTCCAAAAGTTGTTCTTCTTGTTGAATGGCTAATTGTGAAGTTTTACCCAATGATAAATTGTTGGATCCTGAATAGTCATACTGAAAGTTAGAAAGTAGTTTCTTCAAATCAAAAGAGTATGACTCTTTGCAAATGACTTCATTAATGGTTTATCAAGGGAAGCCAACTATATTGGTTCCAATGGTACCTAACTCTTAAGATCAGTTGGTGATGCCCTCAAAATACTCGTTCCTTCTTCTATCTTTTTACCCTTTATTTGAACTTCTAATGACAAGGTGTCAAAAAGCCCATTATGAATTTGCTTCTTGAATTCTTCTTGCTCCACTTACTCAACCATGTCAACTAGGAAGTGTTGCCTTGCCTCATTGGAAGTTTTCATTGCTTGTGCATATTGAACGGAACTTGCTCATCTTCAACTTATATGGTAATTTTACTCTTTTCAACATCGATCAGGGTTTTAAAAGTTGCTAAGAAAGGTCTTCCAAAGAGAATAGGAGTATCTTGGGTTCTCCTCACAATCAATAACATTGAAGTCCATAAAAAAATGAACTTGTCTACTTTAACAAGCACATCCATAATGATCCCTCTAGGGTAAGAAATACTCCTATCAGCAAGTTGTAAAGTAATGGTAGTTGACTGAGCTTCACCTTATCCCAACTTGTTAAAAACAGATAGAGGCATGAGGTTCATACTTGCCCCAAGGTCACACAATCCTTTTCCCAAGAATTTATCCCCAATGTGTCACAGGGATAGGGAAACTTCTAAGATCCTTCAACTTTGGTGGAATCTTCTTGATAACATCAGTAAAGCTTTTGGGTATAGCTACCATCTCAAATTCACTAAACTTTCTTTCCTTAGAAATGACATCCTTAATAAATTTGGCATATTTAGGCATCTTCTCCAAAGCTTCAATGAAGGGTATATTAATGTGAAGTTGATTGAACATTTCAATGAATTTCTTGAATTGACCATCATCTTGATACTTCTTAAGCATTTGGAGGAAAGGAGGCGGTGGAACATATTTTGGAGGAGAAGTGTGGTGCTTCTTCTTCTTTACATCCATATTTTTAGATCAAACATGTTTTCCTCCTACCACATTATCAAGGTTTTCCTAGCTTGTTTTGCCTTTTTGTTATTGTCTTCTTCAACTTCAATTTCTTCATCTAAAACTTCATTGTTATCAATCTTAGAACAGTATAGTCTTTCAACTCTTTACTGATCTTACTTGAAGTTGGCAAGTTCAACAGATTTTCCCCACTTTTCAAAGTAAGAGCCTTGCACTTTGCTATAACATGTCTTAAGATTTGGAACAATATCACTTGGAAGACCATTTCTTTGTTGTGTATTCAAATACGAAGCAATTTGTCCCATTTGGATCTCAAGATTCTTGATTGCCATATCATGAAGAGCAACTGTGCGACTTAAGCCTTCTTGACTTTTGAGAAGTTTCCTCAAGAGTTGACTTGTCTTAGGATCACTCTCTTATGGATTTTGTAAGTGCTCAAAGCCTGGTGGACTCATTGGCTTGCTAGTAGAAGCATAGTGAGTAGTGGGTTCTCACTATGACAAGTCTTCCAAGAGACTATGACCAGTCTTCCAAGAGAAGTTGGGGTGGTCCCTCATACCCTTATTATAGGTGGTAGAGTAGGGGTTGCCATGTGGATACCTTTGATTATTGTTCAAATAATTCACCGACTCCATAGTATGATAACATTTCTTATAGGAGTTGGCCTTTCCACTTAGTTCACAATAAGGACTTGGAGCTTGGATAGCATTCATATGCTTGGAAGTGTTTCTCTCTATCTTTAACTTGAGTTGATAGAATCGTTTGGCCATTGCTTCAAGTTGAGCGGTAATTTCCTTAGACATGTTTGAACCACTTGAAGGACTTGGTTCCTTATATGTTCGATAGCTAGAACATGATTTTTTCATATTGTCACAAGGAACTAGAGGCAATATCCTTATACAACTGTGATATATCACAAACTCTCATCTTGCCAATTCCTCCATTAGAGGTATTGTTTAGCATATTTAAGGTGGCTACATCCAATCTTGCCTCAAAGGCTTTGAGCAATGATAAGTAAAATATTTGCATATTAATTTTCCCTTATATGATTATTTTGTAGATGATATTTGAGCTCACTTTAATAAATTTGGGTATAATTAATTAAAAAAAATAATGATTTTGGCATGAAATAGAATTTCTTGAAAAATACTAAATTAGACCCTCTTTCATTTTTTAGGCAATATTTGGAGCTCTAGATGTCGGATTGGGACGTTCTATATATAGATAAAAAGCTAAGAAAGAGCTATATGTAACCCCCTCACCGTAATTACATCCGGTTTATGAAATTAAAGTGAAATAGAGACTAATAATAAAAAATGACATTTATTATCCCTCATCTTCAAGATGAGGTGTTCAGAAAAACAGTTCAAAAATATATTCAGCCTGGTCTCATATTCACATTCGAATATAATTACTTGAGAAATCAAATCACATAGATAAATATCAGAGTGCACAACTAAAATTCCAGTATACCCCGGGTTACATGTATATATAAAATGGGTGTATAGTTTCCCAAAATAGGGATTACATATCCAAAAATCATATTTACATCCCATATACATACAGTAATCCCAAATCCAGAACGGATAACCAACAATCCAAAAGTAAATGTCCCTAAAAGATCCTAACCACTCCGAGTTGTCTGCTCCCTTTTGAGCCATTCGCCCTGTCTGAAATGTTAGTCATTAGAAAGAATGAAATTCTAAAGAATTCCAGTAGTAACAAATCACTCATACAGGTATAAACACATAGCATGTAAGTTTATCATGTTCAGCAGCAACTCAATGATTCATGGCTTGCTCCACAAACGACAGCACTCATGGCTGTAATCACAATGCACTATGCCCGCTTTCGTGGTAAACACTATACCATCTTTCACTATAATCTCAATGCCAGCTTTCACTGTAATTACTATGCTAGCTTTCGCTGTAATCACTATGCAGTAGCATCACAAGGCATAAAGCATCACAAAGCTCCACAAAGCGTCACAAGGCACAAGGCATCACGAAGCAGCAGCAGCAACACAATGCATGATAGGCATACATACAATACATTTACACAAAGTATAAGAGAGAAGTCACTACCTTGTTCCTTCCTGACGTTCTTTGGCTCAATGGGCTCACGAGTCTGGTAGATGTCAAATCCTATAACCAAATTAGGGACAACTGATCAATCTCTTTTCCAAATGCTTAATTCTATAATACTTTAAGTTGGTTATCATTTAAACTCTTTAGGATGACCATTAGAGGCCTAAACACATACTAAAAGGGTTGGAAGAAAATACCTTGAAAACCCCTTTTTTGGAAGCAGAATATTGATTTTCAGCTGACTCACTCGAGTGAAAACGACCTCACTAGAGTGATAAGAGATTTGTGCTCAAGTGAGAGTAACTCTCACTCGCGAGTGTTTGATAGTGAGTAATAATAATGGTCAGAAAGTGCTCACAACACTAGAGCATGAGGTTTTACACTCTGGTGATGACTCCAAATTCACTCGAGTCCTTAAAAGTGCAACACAGAAAGTGACAACCTGAGAGCACAACCAACTTTAGAGGAAAAAAGCTCACTCGAGCACATCCCTTGGCACTTGGGTGAGATGACTGCACTTGCGAGTGTTAGAACACACTCTTGTTAATTGGTCAGTGAGTGAGGACTCGAGAGCAACCCTAACCATAAACTCACTCTACCACTCGAGTGAGCCCATGCTCACTCGAGTGATCACCAATATCACTCACGGGCTGAGAAGTGCACTCAAGCTTTCTTCATGAAAACCAAGGCAAAACACGAAGGAAAAGAGAATTTATGCTGCTGCACTCGAGTGAGACCCTTACTCACTCGAGTGATATTCATCAGAACCTAGAAACACAGCAACTGACAAAGTTTTTCAGATTTACCAAAACTGATCCCAATGGTTCCCAAACTTAACACAAAGCTCATACCTACTTACAATTGCATAAGGAACCCATTGGTAACCTTCAAAACACCCAAAACACATCCTAATCACAATTCCTGCTCTTGGGTCTCTATGACACACACATTACCCAAATTCATTCAATTCACTTCCAAAATTCAAAACCACATCCAATACTCAAATAACTCCACACTAAACCAATTCCCACATCATCCATCATATAATCAATGCATTCAAACTTGGCATAAAACTAGGGCAAATTCCAAAATTTATCAACCTTAAACAAAAATCACAATATATACACTAAAAAGCACTAAATCCTTACCTCTTTAACTTGCCAAAACCAGAACCTTGATTCTCAAACTTCCAAATTGCTCCAACACCCAAACTACTAACTTTCAAAATTCTGAAACCACCAAGATGACGCTCTTAACACTATGAACAAGATTAGTGAAGATAGTTTAAGCATATAAGAATCATCACTCACCAAAAATTCAAGCTTTCTCTTTCTCTTTCCACCTTGTGTTCGTCAGAAATGGAGGGTAGAGAGAGATGGTGAGATATGATGAAGATGATGATGATTGTAATCCTTCCCTTGCCCATACCCTCCACCGAATAGGAGAGAGAAGAGAGAGAAAAAGTGAGTTTTAACTTTTAGCATCATCCTATGGTCCATATTAAGCTACTTGTCAACATCTTGCTCACTCCTTCCATGAGCTCACATAAGATTAAAGCATAGGATTCCAATCCATAGCCAATAGATCTCAACCCTTGATCTCTAATCACCAATGAGTTTCTTCTTTGGTAACTGACCAATTGGTCGGTAAATTTCCAATTTTACCATTTTACCCTTGGTTTTCACTATGATTATTAAATTATTACTATGAACATTTATATCAAATCCATATCTCATATCTCCAAAAGTGTTTAATCACACTAATTACAATAAACATTAGAGTCATTAGCCCTTAATCTCAAATTGGGTCATTACACTCTACAACTTTTATGATGAGACCAAAACCCAATTCTATCTCCAAGGGTTTCAAATTTTACTTGGAAGTTGAAAGCGGGAATCATCTACTATTCCACCAACCATTCCATCTACCACATTTCATCTACCACTTCATCTTCCTTTTCATCTACTACTTCATCTACCACCTCATCTTCCTTTTCATCTACTACTTCATCTACCATACTCCATTCCTCCCTATATATAGTCATCTTCTCCTTCACATTTTACACACCAATTCATATCCATTACTCTCATCTCTTCTTCACTTACAACCATTTCATATCCATTACTTTCCTCTCCTTTCCACATACACCATTGTAGAGTTAATTTTATGCATTGTATTTAATTCCTGCATGCCTTCTACATAGAAGGCTTAGGTAGTCCTCCTTTATGGATGGTATAGGTTGCCACCAATATGGAAGGTTTTACCTCCTAAAGGGACGACTAGATTTTCCATATTTTCATGAATCTTTTAGTTGTATATTTATGTTTTAGAATTTAATATTCAAGTTTTATGCAATGTTTATGAAGTTTGCAATTTATTTTATTTTTGTTTTTAATTTCATCATGAGCTAAATTTCCATTTTTCTAGGGTGATGACGTAGCTTACTAATAATGGATTGAATCTTAACTTATTAAATCTAGTTTGAATTTCTCCTTCATGATTGAGTTTTAATTATTATTCTTAATGCTTTTGATGGACTGGCCATCTTTTGAATGATTTCAATATACATGTTGAGATAGGAAGGAGTTGCATGTGTATAGATCCTATAATTAAAACCATGACTTGCATATGAAAAAGGAATATATTCATGAGTTGTGTAGTCTTACTGAGTTCCATAAATCTTAATGCATAATTGATTGCTTAAATTTATATAGGAATATATTGGATTAACAATTAATTATAGAATTGCTTGACCTTAGCAGAGGCTAGTAATTAAATTAGGAAAACCTGACTGTCAATCATCTATAATAAATTGGGCTAGAATAGATAAGTGATTCAATCCAGAATTTGTTAAGTAAAATAGGACCCCTAGGGCTTTTTCTCACTGTTGTTTTCATATCATTTGCATTCATATTTAATCATCTTTTATTTTGTACTCTCAATCACCAATTAATCGATCAAATAAATAGATTTAAAATTACTCATTTTGGTACTTCGTGATCAATCCTCGTGGGAACGATACTCTAGTCACTTCGGTATTACTTGATTAAGATAGTGTACACTTGCACTATTTAATAGACTATTTACATTCATAACAAGTTTTTGGCGCCGTTGCCGGGGATTGTTGTCATTAATATCAATACCAAGTAATTTTAATACTAATTTAGTCTTCATGTAAAAATTTCAAAAAATAAAAAAAATAAAAAAAAAATAAAAAATGGATTATTCAAGCCATTTATTTGGTTTAATCAGTGATAATTGTCATATCTTGGTTCTTTTTCTGGAATGCATGTGGATGGAATGAGACATGAATAATCCATTTATTGTGGAGAGTGTCATTCTTATGAGCATTGTCCATATAGCAATACCAGTCATTATTTGAGAGATGATTTCAATTTGAGCCAAACCTATTTTGATCATTCCTTTTGTCCTGGTGGAATTTTGGAGTAACAAGAATCTTTGGATCCATATGTTAGGTATTGTCCTAATTCTCTTTTTTACTCTTATCCACATATTGAAGAATACACTCTTGAGTATAAAGAAAAGTCTGATTTAGAAAGAGTATGTGACAAGTTTGCGGAATCAACAGAGAAATTTTGTAGAAAGCAAAAGGAAATTGCCACTATAGTTAAGTCAAGTGTCCAAAATATTGAAATATATGTGAGTTAAATTGTTTCGTCACTTGAGACTACGAGGCGAGATAATTCTTTAAGTATGTGACCACTTCTTGTGTTGATGATGATGATTATTGTGAGGAAGTTGAGGAGGTGGAATTAAATGAAACTTTAGCTCTTGTGGTATGTGATAAGGAACTTGAAATCACTTTTAGAGAGAACAGTGAATGTCCAATTGAGGTTCCAGTTGGGGAGCCTAATCTTTATGACTTTGATACTGAAACTAATATGAATATTCCAAAAGTTGTTGTTCATGTCTCTCCTATTGAAGTGTTGACTCTTACTTATGAGAGTCAAGTTGATTTTATGGGATGCTCTAAAATTCTGGAAACTCCTAAATCTGTTTGCAAGTACATGCATGTTGTGCTTTATTTAAATTCAGTAAATAATTGTACTCTAAAATTGTCTATGATTGAAAAAGTATAATTAATTACTTTGAATGATCATTTCTTGTGTCTGAAACATTATTGCTTGAAAATAAATGAAGATAAGGTAATCATGGTGTTTGATACTTTTGATTAGTAGTTTGTTTAGGAAGTCTGGCTGAAGACTATAAATTTAGCACTACTTGAGAGGCAACCCAAGGTTTGGTTTGATGTTTTGTTGTATTTTGTAGGACTTTTAATAGCCCCTGATGATGTATTCCCTTTTGGTAGCTACAAATAAAAAACCATTTAAAAAATAATAATAATAAATTTAAAAATATAAAAAAATTAATTAAAAAAATTTGGTTTGGTCTTTGTCTAGCTAAAGACATTAAAGAAGGACGACTATTTGGGAGGCAACCCAAAACTTATTTCCTACTCTCTCATTTTTCTTTCCTACTCACCGAAACACACTACACTGGGTTAAGAATTTTAGTTTTCATCAGTTTCATTTTAAGTTACCATGGAGAAATCTCTATTAAAGCTTAAGAACAAGTTCCCCACTCTTTCCAAAGATTTGCTCAGGAAGATCTATAACAGTCGACTTGAAAGGATGAAGATATTCAAGCGTTTAGGCCTTCCTGTAGATATACACTGGATCATTGAAGCTAAGGTATGTTTAGCAGGTGAGATTCATAAATCATTTGTTAAAACTTTGCCAGGAATGGGAAGAAGTTCTTACTCCAAAAGAAAAAAGAGATAAAAGAATGGATGTCTGCCATAAAGGTGTAAGGTGGAATTGTGATCAACGCTATAGGAGTAAATTTATGGTTTCTATAAATCGAGAAGATAAAATTAAATTTATAAAGGATGGACTGAGTAAGGAGTCACTGGATGATATCATTCAAACTCTTGAGATGCATCCGAGTGGTGATGTTTATCGTATTCTTCTTGATTCAGCAGACATATTCAACAAAGAAAAAGAGCTCTATTGTCTTGGGAATCTGATGTTAAAAGACCCTATTTATGAGTTTATAAGAAAACTAGATAGGAAGAAAATCCTCAATTCATAGAAAGCGTTTAAGCTGTTACTGGACGTAAAACCAGAGGAAGATGTGAGCCAAAATCACAACTACTGTACATAATCATGCTTTTGTCTAATCGTATTATCTTTTCTGTGGCTTTTGTCTAATCTCCCTGAGGCTGAGCCTTCTGTCCCTCCGGTCTCTAGTCCACCTGAGGCACAACCCAAAGATATCTTGTACTCAGTGGATAACCCATAAACAAATGAGACCATTCACATCATCATTGATGATTCACCACCCAAACCTAAACCTGGACCCGCTCCTAAACCTATTCCATCTCCTACCCATACAAAGGAACTCTTTCTCTCCTCATCCTCTGATCATCATACTCCAGAGGTTGAGACCAATCCAGAGGTTGAGACCACCACTATGACCGTCTACCAGCCTTCTTCTATTCCTCCCAGAGATGACATCTATATCCCTCCAGTTAATCTTCCTGAACCAGAATCCTCTAGCTCCTTTGATTCTTCTGGTTCAGATGACTCTTTTGTTCTTTCAGTAAATCCTATCTCCATGGTCAAGCCTTCTAGTCCTCCACTTGATTGATGAAGACAAAAAGGGGGAGAAGAGCTTGAGAATGATTTTGTGGAAGTTTCTGAGTCATTTTGGGTATTTTGGGTGTATATGGGTTTTAGGGAGCTTTTGAACTTTTTATCTTGTAATTTCTTAAGATTAATGCAAGTTTAAGTTATGATTTCATTTCAAGTCCATTTAATTTTTAAAATTATGATACATTGTTGGACTAATGAGTTTGTTGTATATGCAAGGTGAATACTATGATTTCATTCTCTTTTAAAACACTTTGAATCTAAACTTAACAAGTTTTTCAAAATGATCTTTGAATTCAAGAAGTATTTAATTGAGAACTCAATTCCAAAAACCCTATTCAAAATCACCAAGTTTTGTCATCATAAAAAAGGGGGAGAATGTTAGATCTTATGTTTTGATGATAACAAAGAATATTATGAAAAAGATTTGGTTAATAAATAAGTTTGAACAAACTAATAACAGGGAAAATCATCACTTGAAGTAAGCATTGGAGTAATGAAGAAAGGCCAAGAGAAAAAGCTGAGAAACTTGATTAGAAGCAAGTTTTCTAAGGCATTACTCGAGTAAGTACTCGAGTAATGAGACAGAAACTTGAAGTAACCAGAGACACCTTCAAGTAACCTGCCAACAATACTCGAGTAAGTACTCGAGTAATAGTGTAAATGTTTTCAAGTTGCTCTCGGCCTACCAATGTTACTCGAGTAGCTACTCGAGTAACCAGGTAAATCATTTGGAGTTGCTCTCGGCCTGCCAACATTACTCGAGTAGCTACTCGAGTATGCAAACCCATAAATTCAGAAATCATTCCAACATTCATTGTTTTATTTCCTATATGATTAACCTTTCATTATATTAGTATTCTTAGCATATCCACAGATAAACAACAAAGAGATCTTACCAAATAAGGAAAGTCAAATGCAATGTTCAAATGTCACCAACCACCACCTACCGCAAACGTATATCTTTCAAATACTGAAAAGTCAATAGTGGATGCGCACGCTCCAATGGGCATGAAGAAATATGTTCCAGCAATCATTACCAACGTATCTATATATATGGGAACCTCCAAACAGAGAGAAAAACAAGAACACACACACAAACGTATCATCAAGTTCATTACTCTATTTTACATTATACTTGTAATTCTATGCTTCAATGATTCTTATTCACTCTGTGAGAGAGATATTTCATTCAAACTCAATATTTGTTATTGAGGTAACTTAAGGTTGTGGAACCTTGAGTTGGGATTGGATTACAACTTGTAAGGGGGAGCGAGTGTCCAGGCGAAGGAACTTTCTTGTACTGAGGTGCCAAGAACCCACTGAATCTTGGAAGTTATAGTAAAACTCTCATAGAAGCTCTGAGGACTGGACGTAGGTCAAAGTGGTTGTGGCCGAACCAGTATAACTCTCGGTGTATACTACGGTGATATTTCTCCTTACTCTTTATTGCTTTATATTCACCGTCAAGTTTTTATTTGCAACAAAATTTTAGTATCACCCAATTCACCCCCCTCTTGGGTGAAACGCTTGCTCTAATAGGGGGAGGAGGGGAAATTTTTTTTAGTTAGTTAGTAAAACCATTAGATGCATGGGGTGTGGAAAAAATGGCAGAGTAAGGAGTTATTCTTAACTTCTGAGAAACATTTTATTAGTTGCATGTTTTTGTTCCTTCTTATAAAAAAAGAGTAAAACTGAAAAAAAAATCTTCCTGTTTAATTGCTTTGTAATAATCTTGAGAAGTATATAAGTTTTGAGTATGGATCAACTGAATTTAGAGATGTCATAGCATGAATGAACAACTGATTGTTGCAATTGGTGATGAATTTTGAGATTGAATGAGCTGAGTTTGAAAGCCTTTAACCGTGAGCTTTTGAGCCTATAATGATTATTTCTCTTGTGTGTGATATTCACCTATTAAGTTGTCAATCTAGAACTTGCTTTAAATCTAGTTGAAATTACATCTCACATGCACATTCAAAAATGATAAAGGCATTCATTTTGTTTAGCCAAGGCCAAATAGACAACCTTGCAATTATTTCGTTGATAAGCCCCTTTGAGCCTAATTGATTGTTTCTTTGTTCTTAACCCATTAACATGTGCTTTAATGATATATCAAGTGCTTTTACCTAATTCGAGAGATTAGCAGAGCATTTGAAATTTTTGTGAAATGGGCTTTTGATAAGTGTGGGAGTGTATATATCATTAACTTTAGAGTTAAAAAAAAGATAAAAAAAAAAAGAGTATTCAAATTGTAGGTTGTTGTGATGAAATAGATTTATTCAGAAGCTGGCCCATTTTTCAATTGTTCTATTAATTTTTTATATTTATCCCTTCATATCATGTTTTACATTCCTTTTACTTAACCCCATTACAACCTTTAATAAGTCCTTTTGATTTGAATTATGCATGTGAATTAGCTAGTGGAGATTGAGATTAGCAAGCTTATGGTAGTGCAATTTTTTAGGCTGAATTCGAGCGAAACACTTATCCTTAAACACTTGAGAGATTGGGAGAATGGGTCACAATTACGAACTCAATTTATTCATTTTCAAATAAAGTTACCAATTTATATTTTTATTGATTCATGAATACTATGATCTCTTTATTTTTCAATTGTGTTCTTGTTTATGACTTGACACTTCTGATTTTGTTGGAAGCACTTAATGGTCACTCCTTGTCCGAGGACGTTTAAGAGCTAAGTGTGGGGAATTTGATAAGTAAAATATTTGCATATTAATTTTTCCTTATATGATGATTTTGTGGATGATATTTGAGCTCAATTTAATAAATTTAGGTGTACTTAATAAATAGATAATGATTTTGGTATGAAAGATAATTTCTTGAAAAATACTAAATTAGACCCTCTTTCAGTTTTCAAGGAATATCTGGAGCTCTAGATGTTGGATTGAGACGTTTTATATATGGTTAAAAGCTAAGAAAGAGCTCTACAACTTTTATTTCAAGACCAAAACCCAATTCTATCTCCAAGGGTTTCGAATTTTTCTTGGAATTTGAAAGCGAGAATCATCTACCATTCCACCAACCATTCCGTCTACCACATTTCATCTACTACTTCATCTTCCTTTTCATCTACTACTTCATCCACCACATATTTTCTACCACCTCATCTTCTTTTTCACCCACTACTTCATCTACCATACTCCATTCCTCCCTATATATAGCCATCCTCTTCTTCACATTTTACACACCAATTCACATCCATTACTCTCCTCTCTTCTTCACTTACAACCATTTCATATCCATTACTTTCCTTTCCCCTCCACATACACCATTGTAGAGTTAGTTTTATGCATTGTATTTAATTCCTGCATGCCTTCTACATGGAAGGCTTATGTAGTCCTCCTTTATGGATGATATAGGTTTCCACATACATGGAAGTTTTTACCTCTTAAAGGGACAACTAGATTTTCTATATTTTCATGTATCTTTTAGTTGTCAAAGCTTTCCCTCTCTCTCTCCTCTCCCTTTAGGTGGCCAAGAGGGGCTTGGGAGCTCAAAAAACTGATCTCATTCTCTCTCTCCAAAGCTCCCATGGTCATCCAAATTCAAGGAAGAAAGAGAAAGCTTGAGGTGAGTTTTTTAGCTTGCTTGGTGACCTCTTTAGCTTAAACACTCTTTTATAATGTTGTTCATAGTGATGATAGCTTTATCTCTATGGTTTTAGATTTGTGAAAGAAGGTGTTTGAGAGCTTGAAGAATTTGGAAAGTTGTGGAATCAAGAAATAAGCTTGAGGAAGAGGAAGAGGTGAGTAATAGCTCTCTATTGACCTAAGTATTATGGTTATTGAATGAGTTTTATTTATTCAACGGTTTCTAATTCATTGTAATCACATATTTCGAATAATAATTATGGAGGGGGTTACATGTGAAGGTTCAGGTCCTTGGATAGATTGCATTGGAGGTAGATTCTCCGATTCAACTTCAAAATCTTCCAAAAAATACTCTTCAACAACTCCATCAAGAATGACTTCCAAATCAGTTTGCATATGAAGCATGTGTATCTGCAATTCAACTATCCCACAATGAGTATCAACTTATCAACAAATAGGACTAAACTAATAAAAGCAAGAAAAATAACTATAGCTATAACTATACTTAAAAACAAAGCAAATTACGAAAGTGAAACAAGAAGAGGAGAATGATTCAAGCGTAATCAACCACACAATTACACTAATTAACTCAAAAACACTTTAGTTAATAGTCCTAAGCAACTACGCCATTTACTTGTTCGCACCGCAAGTGCACGGGTTGCAAGTAATAGTATAGTGTTGAAATAGTATCGTTTCACAAGGACTATGATGAAAGAAAGCTAACTAATGTAACCATGTTCTTAATTAGGTTGAATGGAATCATTTGAATTTGATCAAGCTGAATAAAGATTTTTTATGAAAATAACAAAGTAAAATGGAGGAAATTGGGAAATTGGGTCTAAACTTCAAGAGGTATAAGTTTAGGATTACTTCTTCTCTATTATATTTCATGAAACTATGCAAATATCCACTTATGTTAGTTAAATGAGTCTATATGCTAGTTAAAGGTTCTAAAATCATCAACCAAGCTCTCTGAAGTCAAGATTGACTTTTAATCTTCATTAAAAATAGTCAATATCTTGTTTATAATTACTGAACACTATCTTTCCAATGCAATCCTTTAATAGACTATGCTAGATTGGTAGTTATCTCTCTATTCTAACAACATGTCATCCATTTAATCCCTAAAATTCAAGTCTAACATGAATTTTCTTAAGTTCTACAATCAAAATAGCTCTCTCAAGCATCTTCCAATTGAACTACTCTAATGATGTGGTGATCAAGCACAAGATAGATAATGCTCAAAGAAAAATCAACATATATACTCATTAACCAACAAAAGTAAGATAATTTAGTAGTTTAAACCCAAACAAAGGGTAAACATAATCCTAAATGAGAGTTTTTAGCCACTCATGGTTTGTACATGTCAAAATCTCAGCTCAAAAATATAATTCATATAAGCAAACATGAGAAAAAGGGAGAAAAAATAAGAAAAACTGAAGATTGTTGGCTCAGATCTATTTAAAACTCCAACCCAAGGCTCCAAATCTTCAAGCCTCTCCTTTCCCAAGCTCTTATTAGTTCAATTTCGGCCTCTCCAAGTCAGATTCGCTGATTCAGCCCCCTCTATCAGCCTTTATTTAGGTTTTTTGCATCAGTAATTGAAAAGCACAACCTCATTTTCCTGCAGTTCGCTGTCGCTTCACTGTGGTGAACTGGTGGCGAAAATTGCATTGGATTTTGGGTAGAAAGGTCATTGAATCCCTAAAATTCAAGTCTAACATGAATTTTCTTAAGTTCTACAATCAAAATAGCTCTCTCAAGCATCTTCCAATTGAACTACTCTAATGATGTGGTGATCAAGCACAAGATAGCATTATGCTCAAAGAAAAATCAACATATATACTCATTAACCAACAAAAGTAAGATAATTTAGTAGTTTAAACCCAAACAAAGGGTAAACATAATCCTAAATGAGAGTTTTTAGCCACTCATGGTTTGTACATGTCAAAATCTCAGCTCAAAAATATAATTCATATAAGCAAACATGAGGAAAAGGGAGAAAAATAAGAAAAACTGAAGATTGTTGGCTCAGATCTCTTTAAAACTCCAACCCAAGGCTCCAAATCTTCAAGCCTCTCCTTTCCCAAGCTCTTATTAGCTCAATTTCGGCCTCTCCAAGTCAGATTCACTGATTTCGGCCCCCTCTATTAGCTTTTATTTAGGTTTTTTGCATCAGTAATTGAAAAGCACAACCTCATTTTCCTACAGTTCGCTGTCGCTTCACTGTGGTGAACTGGTGGCAAAAATTGCATTGGATTTTGGGTAGAAAGGTCATTGATTTTGGCCATGGTTTTGTTGTGACGAATGGGTGGTGAAATGACACTAAATTTGCACAGAACAATCATTGATTTTTGTTGTGGTGAACCTGTGGCAAGTGCATGTGTCATCTTTTTCCTTTTTCATCTATTTCTTGCATTCTTTTCCCTCTTTCCTCATCTTCCCATGATCATTTCAAGCTTTCACATCTGGTCACCATCTTCCTACAAAAAGGAGGATTTGATAAGCTACTTAAAACTCTTTAAATACTAAAAACTATTCACATTTAGCTCAATATTTTCTAAAGTTTGAACATTGTTTCAATAAATCACATTTTTCTTTATGTTTGTAGATTTTATGCATAAATTGATTCCATAAAAAACCTATATAAGTATGGGAAAATGTGTTGAAATGTATGAATTTCTAGAGATTATCAATCATATTTATATGTTTATAGTGGATTTGTATTTAATTTTCTTATTAGAAATTTATTCTTTTTAGTTACAGAAAGGAGTATGAAGAGTGCTAAAAAGACATGTGAAGAGTGCCAAGTTGAGTGGTTTTTTGTAGCTATCACTTATATTTTTGTACACATGTGAAGAGCATTAAATAGTCTAATCTGATTTGTAACTTATTATAATTGAAAATAGGGGATAAGATGAACACAGTTTAAGGTTGCAGATACATGGACGCCCTTCCACTATGACTTGGAAGACGAAAAAAAAGTCTTCCTTTTGAAAAGACATGTATACACATGCTTCTTGTATGTTTCTTTGTGTGATACATGAAAGTTTATTTTTTTTTGTTGATTGTATATTCTTTGTGGTTGTTATAGTTAGTGTATGCAAACTTTTGTCAATGGAATTCATTATGGTTGGGATTGTGAAACTTATGATTATGAAAATAATGCAATCTCATTGTATCATTCTCATAATAGCAAGTTTCACAAGTCCTAACATTGTGAATTCTGTGGACAAAAATCTGCATACACGAATATGAATTATATTGAATCTTGTTTGCCATGCCTTTGTTTTTTAAAGATTTTTTTTGTATAGATGGCCCCTCCTTGAAAGGGCTTTAATCATTATTGAGTGTTGGATAGGAATGTTGATTGTAATTCTAACCCATTGATATATGGGTGTTGTTGATGCTTGGTTCATATTGCGGGACATCCTTATAGTCAATTGTTGCAACCCTTGGATTGGGAGCTAAGTTTACTAACCTTAGGCATTTTGGCTCTTTCGAGAGTTGAGATAGAATATAGCTCTGTCCTACCTTAGTTCTCATACTTGTATAATTAACTATGTTATACTCAGCTTCATTAAATAAGAATATTCTTCTTTGTCAAATGATACTGGGGTAGCGCAGATGTAACCCCTGCCTTGAAAACTATAATTATGATTCGAAATACGTGATTAAAATGAAATAGAGACAAATAATAATCAAACTCATTTAGTATCCCTTCCTTATGGTAGGGTTTTTTTTTCATAAATTCTTTCAAAATTTTTTGCATTATCTTGGTCTCAAAGTTTCACAATTCAAATATAATTACCTTGTGCAGTTAAATCACATTAATATATCAGAGTGTACAACAAAAATCCCAGCAACCCCCAGGTTTCATGCATTAACTTAAAGGTTTATAAATTCCTATTAGGGGATTACACAACTGTCTCCAAAACAATATTTACAAGGTATACAGTGACCCTCTAAAAAATTATGATAACTAATACCAAAATATAAATCTCCTTAAGGAGTCCTATCTGCCTATAGTTGTCTCCTTTTCCTTGGAGCCACTTGCCTTGTCTGAAGGTTAGTAAAAGGAAAGAATAAGATTCAAAACAATCCTAGTAGTAACAAATCACTCATACCAAACATAATCACAAAGCATATAAGTAAATCATCAAGCAGCAACACAGCATAAAACACAACATGCAGGTTGCCACATATGCACGTAATCACACAATCTCATCCCTCATATTCCACCGCCCCGAAGACACGATCCTCCCACCATCAACACTGATGGGCCACAGGCGAAGGTTTCACAAATAGCCTTTTAGTTTTCACATATAGCCTTTCGAATTTCATATATTCTCATCCCCCAAATTCCACCGCCCCGAAGGCACAATCCTCCCACCGTCAACGCCGATGGGCCGCAGGTGATAGACCCACAAACAATGATCAATCAAACATACCATGTATCACATATAGTATAAGGGAAAGAGTCACTATCTTATTCTTTCCTAGTGTGCACTGGCATCGGTTGCTCGCGATTAGAGCAAATGTCAAAGCCTATAAACCAAAATCAAGGACGATAGGTTATTCTGTATTCTAAACCCTTATCTTTATTTCACTTAAAGTTGGTTATCATTTGAACTCTTTAGGTAGCTCCTGGAAACCTAGACATATGCCTAAAGGGTTGGGAGAAACTACCCTGAAGATCCTTTTCAAAAATGAACACGCTGATTTTTGACTCAGACACTCAAGTGAAGAAGACCTCACTCGAGTAATGGAGTGACTTGTACTCGAGCACTAAATACCACTCGTGTGAGTATTTGGCCTAGAGCACACACTGAGACAAAAAGTTGTCACAGCACTCAAGTCTTGACATCAACACTCGAGTGATAGCCTTGTACTCACCCGAGTCCTAGCGAGTGAGGCATAAGAAATGACTACCCGAGAGCAACAAAAACCCTAGAATGAAAAGTGCACTCGAGTACTAGCTCTAGCACTCAAGTGATTACCCTACACTTGCGAGTACCAAAACACACTCTTGACAATTTGACCATGAGTGTTTCCCCAAGACGCAGCCTAAAGGGGCAAAATACATACTCACTTGAGTGAGACCCGACGTACTCGAGTAATAACCCATATACTCGCAGGTGAGGAAGTGCACTTCTGCTTTCTTGGTGAGGAAGTGTGACCAGAACTGAAGGAAAAAGGGAAAATAGGATGTTGTACTCGAGTGACACCCTAGTGCACTCGAGTGAAGCTTATCAAAAGCCAAAACCACAACAATCGATAGAATTTGCCAAATTTTATACCAAAGTATCCAATAGTTCCCAAAATCCACAAATAGTTCTATCCCTACCAAATTTTCATAAGGAACACATTGAGAGCCCCAAAACAATCAAATTCTCATTCTAACAACAAGTTTTAGTTTTGGTCATCACATCCTCATACATTAACCAATGACACCAATTTTCCATCTAAAGTTCCAAATAACTTTTATGGTACCATTGACATAACATAACACTAATTTCTCCACCACACACTACCAATTCATCCATTTCAAAATGGCACCAAAATCAGGGCAAAAATCTAAAATTTACAAAACTTATTCAATGCTCACAATGAATATGTCAAAAGAGAGCTCTTTCTTACCTCTTCCTCTCCCCTAGATTAAATCCTTGATTCCTCAACTTCCAAATTTCTTCAAGTACTCAAACACCACTTTTCAAAAATCTGAAACCATAGCCATGAAGCCCTTAACACTATAAACAACATTAAAGAAGATGAGAGAAGCATTCAAGGCCACATGAGACAGTTACCTCAAGATTTCTTCTTTTTCTTTCCTCTTAATCTCAAACGAAATGGAGGCAAGTGAGAGAAGGTGAGATGATGATGATGATGATGAACCATATTTTCCCCTTATTCCCATGCTAATAGCCGACTTGGAGGGAGAAAGGAGAGAGAAAAAGAGTTTGAAAAGTTGACCTTAATCCCATGGTCCATATAATGCCACTTGTCAAGATCTTATATCTCATTATATGGATACACATGAACTCAAAGCACATGATTCCACCCTATTAAGCACTCAATCCTAGCCATTGATCCTTACATTACCAACGAGTTTCCTCTTCAGTAACTGACCAATCAGTCGGTAACTTTTCTTTTTACCCATTTTGCCCCTGATTATGACAATTATTATCAAATAACCACTAAACATATTTTATCATTCCATTTCCTTATTGATGCACCTTCCCCTACCCATAGGGTTCATTTTAAGCTTTATCACACAATTAAGCTTAAATGTAGGGTTTAGGCACTTATCAGAACACATTTAGATCATAATTCACATTATATACTTCAAAAGTGTTTATTCAACAATAATTACATCAACTTTTGAAGTCATTAGCCCTTAATCACTTTTTGGGATATTACTATTCTCCCCCCGAAAAATAAATTTCATCCTTGAAATTTGTCACATGAATTGAGCTATAAACTCTAGATACCGTTTACGCATGTCAGCTTCCGCTTCCCAAGTTGCCTTTCTCTGTGTCATTCCCTTCCAGATCACCTTCACATACGTGATACTTCGGTGTTTTAGATGTCATTCCTCTCTATCAATAATCTGTTCTGGCTCTACCACATATGTTAAGTTGTCTTGTAGCTCGACCTCTTCATATTCAACAATGTGAGATGGATCTAGTTGGTACTTCTTTAGTTGGGAAACATGAAACACATCGTGAAGCCTGATCAAGTTTGGGGGTAGGGCTACTCGATACGCAACAGGCCCAATTCTCGTAAGAATCTCAAAAGGACCTATGTACCTTGGGCTCAGCTTCTTTCACTTGATAGCTGTCCTGATACCAGTAACTGGGGATACTCTCAGAAACACATGATCACCAACCATAAACTCTAGAGGTCTTCTCCTCCTGTCAACGTAGCTTTTTTGTCGACTCTGCGCTGCAAGGAGCCTCTTTCAATGGTTCGAATCTGTACTGAGGTTTGATCAACAAGTTCTGACCCATAAAGCTTCCTTTCATATAACTCATTCTAGCACAAGGGTAATTGGCACTTCCTCTCATACAACGCTTCATACGGAGCCATCTGAATGCTCGCATGATAGCTATTGTTGTAGGTGAACTCGGCAAGTAGAAGAAAATGATCCCAATTCCCTTTGAAGTTGAGGACACAAGCTCGCAACATATCCTCCAGTATCTGAATAGTCCTCTCTGACTGTCAGTCTATCTGAGGGTGGTAGGCTGTACTAAACCTCAATTGAGTACCCAGGGCCTCATGTAAAGCCCTCTAAAATCATGAAGTGAATCAGGGATCTCAGTCAGAAATGATATTCTTTGGTACACCATGTAGCTTCACAATCTCTCAAATATAAATCTCCGCTAGTTTTTCTGGAGAGTAGTTAGCATTGATCGGTAGAAGTTCATCGACTTCATTAACCGGTCCACAATTACCCAAATTGCATCATAATTCTTGACCTTGGGTAATCCTACAACAAGATCCATGGTCATACTTTCCCATTTCCATTTCAGAATTCTAGGACTGTGCAATAACCTTGGCATCCTTTGGTGCTCAATCTTTACCCTCTGGCAAGTAAGACACATCGCCACATATTTCATCACATCACTCTTCAATCTCAGCCACCAATACACAGATTTCAGATTATGATACATTTTGGTTATACCAGGGTGAAGAGTATACAGGCTCTTATGTGCCTCATCAAGAATCTTTTGCCTCAACTCTGCCTTAAGTGAAACACAAATTCTCTTATTATAACGAACTAGTCTACTAGGCGACAAATCATAGCCTTGAGCGTTTCTCTGTTCAATTCTAGCCAGATTATGTTGTATCCAACCATCTTGCCTTTGAGCTTCTTCAATCTTAACTCTTAAATCACTTTTCCTTTGGGAAACAGTATAATTGGCACAAACAATCTGGTTTGACAGATTCAAATCTCAAAAATCTTCTGTCAACTTCCCCTTTTGTATCATCATTGCTGCCATAAGCACCGTCTTTCGACTAAGAGCATCTGCGACTACATTTGCCTTACCTGGATGGTATTTGATTTCTAGGTTATGGTCTTTCAACAACTACATCCAACGACAATGTTTCATATTCAACTCTTTTTTATCATACAGATACTTGAGACTCTTGTGGTCGTAGTACAGTTCTACCATCACACCATACAAATAATGTTGCCAAATTTTCAAAGCGAACACAATTGCCGCAAGCTCCAGATCATAAGTGGGATAATTCATTTCATGAGGTTTGAGCTGTCGAGAGGCATAGGCTACTACACGTCTTTGCTGTATAAGGATACACCCTAATCCCTGCTTACTCGCATCACTATATACAACATAAGTCAAACTGGGATCAGGTATAATCAACACAGGTGCCATAGTCAATCTCTCATTCAGCTCCACAAAGCAATTTTCACATTTCTCATCCCATACAAATGGCTGATCCTTTCTCATGAGCTTAGTCATTGGTGAAGCAATATGAGAGAAATTCTGAATAAATCTTCGGTAGGCACCAGCAAGACCCAGAAAATTGTGTATCTCAGCAACAATTTCTGGCCTCTTCCAGTCCAGTACTGCTTCCACCTTACTGGGATCCAGGAGACCCCTTTTTACGAGATAACATGGCCTAAGAATTTTACTTTTGATAGCTAAAACTGGCACTTACTCAACTTGGCATAGAGATGCTTCTCAAGCAATATATTTAACACAATTCTCAAATATGCTCATGTTCCTCCTTACTCTTGGAGTATATCAAGATATCATCAATAAACACAACAACGAACTGATCTAGATATTGTCGAAAGACACGATTCATGTAATCATAAATATTGCCGGTGTATTGGTTAGCCTAAATGGCATTACTAGAAATTCATAATGTCCGTACCGAGTTCTGAAAGAAGTTTTCGGAATATCTTCTGCTTTCACTCGCAGCTGATGATATCCTGACCTTAGATTAATTTTCAAAAACACACATGAACCAGCAATTGATCTAAAAGGTCATCGATTCTTGGGAGAGGGTACTTGTTTTTCACAATAATCTTGTTCAGTTCTCGATAATCCATACACAAACAAAAACTTCCGTCCTTCTTTTTAACAAATAATACTGTAGCCCCCCTGTGGCGCCAGAAATTTAGAAAACATGGAGCCACCACCAAAATTTTAAAGATAGGATAACTTTGGAAACCTTTTTAAAAATGGAAATTGGTCTATAAAAACCATTTAGGGTTTGGGACTCGATTGTGTATGGGGAAGATGTTAGGCACCCCACAACACCCATTCATAAGAATGGTTACCCTAAGTTAATATTTAAAAATAAATATGGCCTTTAATTTAATTATAATTACCCAAATAAAAAAAGAAAATATTTACAAAAATTAAATGAAATGAAAACTAAAGAAGAAGAAAAAAGAACATTTATTTACAAAAAAAAAAAAAAAAAGAGAAATATATTTATTTACAAAATTGGACTTGACCTAGGATGAAAACCTAAGGCCTACGTACCCTTTAGAGGGATCAAAGCCCATATAGTTCGGCGGTAGAAAGGCGTGTCACTTGGTTGGTGTTTTTTAGAAAATGTTTATTTAATTTATTTGAGAAAAATATCTTTTTTTTGTTTGGTTTGTGTTTTTTACTTTTTTTTTTTCAAAAGGCATTTTTGTTATTATCTCATATGAAACCAAATTCATTTACTTGAAGAAAAGAATCTGTTTTTTATATGTTGAAACATTTTTATTTGCAAAGAAAAAGAAAAGAAGTGCATTCTCATCATATCATTTATAGTAGAAAATTCAAGATGACAAGAAAATCAAGAAAGACATGGTGAGAGCATGTACCTTTTATGATTTGAATCCCACTACAACAAGAGATAAGGTGATAGAACCACATAATAAATAAGAAGCAAGTATAGACAAAGCAACACATACCTCTTGAGCTCAAACACGAACACGTCTAGCAATGTTAATGTCAACCGTACAAGTGCTCCAATGAATAGATGATTCACGTCCAGAGTGTAATATCATATATTAAGGTAGGTGGAGTGATTCATGCAATTTTTTCTTGCCTCCTTGCTCTCCCAAAACTCTTGTCTCTTTGCTTCAACCCTTATACTCCTATTTATAATCTCAAGGTAGGGTTTTCTTCATAAATGCTCCTTTTTTTTTTTTAATTTTCGTTTTTTGATTTTTTTTGTATTTTATGTTAAGAACTATCTAATTTGACCCAATCACCATCAATGGAGATTTTTTTAAATTTTTTTTTTATTTTTTTGTATTTTCTATTGATAAAACTTCCTAACTTGACCTACTTACCATTAGTGGAGATTTTTTTTCCATTATTCTCCCCTCAAGCAACTTCCTAATTTAAACCTATCAACATAAATGAGATTTTTTTTATGTTTTATTTTTTGTTTTTTATTTATTATTTTCCCTTAATGAATGACAATGTCAATCATATCAATGAGGGGATTTATTTTAATTTTCATTTTTTAATTTGTTTTGTTTTAATGATGATCGCCAATTTGGACATCGATCATCATTAATAGGAGGATTTTATTTTTTTTTCTTGCTTTCATTTTTTATTTCTTTTTTTTTCTTCCAATGATGATTGCCAATTTGGATACCAATAATCATCAATTATTTCTGTATTTTTGATTGGGGCTCGGACAAAATAGGGTGTTCATAGTTGCCCCTCTTTGCTTGTTTCGTAGCTGAGAAAAGTGAGATTCTCGTCTATGAAGCAAGTAAAGATAAGAACACGTATTTTATCCAGCTAAAGAATAAGGTGCCCCCTTGGAACCAAAGAGGGTTTGGACAAAATACAGTGCCCATGCCCTTCTTTACTTGGTTCATAAGGGAGAAGAACGCAAGTGGAGATAGATGATTACCTGGAGTGGAAGTGAAGCGCCTAGTTGCATAAGACTTTGGTGGGGTGTAAAAGAATTGTGACAGCCGGTACTGGGTTTTGAGAGTGCCTACTGATATATGGCTTTGAAAGAAGAGTGCTTGTCGTTACAGGGCTTTAAAAGAATTGTGCCAGCTGTTACTGGGCTTTGTGGGTGCCTGTTGGTACAGGGCTTTGAAAGAATAGTACCTGCTGATACAGGTCTTTAAAAGAATTGTGCCAAGCATTATTGGGCTTTAAAAGAATTGTGTCAGCCGTTACTAGGCTTTGAGGGTGCCTGCCGGTATAGGGCTTTAAAGGGTGCCAGCCGTTACTAGACTTTGAGGGTGCCTGCCAATACAGGGCTTTGAAAAGGGTTCTAGCCGTTACTGGGCTTTGAGGGTGCCTACTGGTACATGGCTTTAAAAAGGGTGCCAGCCATTACTGGGCTTTGAGGGTGCCTGCCGGTATATGTCTTTGAACAGGGTGCCAGCCGTTACTAGGCTTTAAGGGTGCCTGCCGGTACAGGGCTTTGAAAAGGGTGCCAGCCGTTATTGGGCTTTGAGGGTGCCTGCCGTTACTGGGCTTTGAGGGTGCCTGCCGGTATAGGGCTTTAGAAAGGGTGCCATCCGTTACTAGTCTTTGAGAGTGCCTGCCGGTACAGGGCTTTGGAGGGGTGCCAGCCGTTACTAGGCTTTAAGGGTGCCTGCCGGTACAAGGCTTTGAAAAGAGTGCTATAAACATGTGATGCCCCTTGGAGTAGTGTTTATGAAGATGATGACATTGATAATGATGATGAAAGTGATGATGAAATCCTAATGATGATGAAGAGGATGATAATGGCTATGATAATGAGGGGAATATCAAAATGGTGAATTCATGATAATGTTGATGACAGTGATGATAGAATTATAATGATAATGCTGCTGATGATGATGATGATAGTAGTGATGATGATGTTAATGGTGATGTTGATAATGGAGGTAATGACATGCTAATGAGAATGACTGCAATAGTGGTGGGGTTAAAGAATAGCCTGGCAAGTGATATTGCTCCTTCTTTGTCCAGGTGCCTAACCAGTACCCCCTTACTCGTATAGTCTTGTCGGAGGTATGAAGATGTGTATAATGAGATTCACATAAATGCCACAACCTAGAACCCTCAGTTTAGGTTGTGTCCCTTTGTCAACTGTTTGACCCCACAACAAAAATTCCATTTGGGACCTTCACTAATGATCCTGAAATTACATAAGTTAAATGGGAGTAGAAGACACCATGTATATCATTGTGAGTGTTTATCCAGCCAAAAGTTGTGCTTTCATTAAAAAGAGTTACATTTATACATATCATGACACAAAGTTTGACATGCGATTTAAGGGAAAGATATACTAAGGATGAAGATTCATTTAAAGGAAATGATCTTCCAATATTCAAGCAGATACATAATGATGAGCACATATTGGTGCAGGTGTGATGCTATTAGGAGGTCCTTCACTTTCAATTTCGGGTAGTCCCCCTGATGGTGCCTTACTTAATTGCCAGAGATATGAACTTTTCGATAAATGATTACGGAGTATTTCAAATAGACAAAGTAAAGAGAGTCATGGGGCTAGGACTGATAACCTTCTTCAATTTTAATTTAACCTACCCTTTCAAGTTTTTTTTGACTCAACAGCTCCCAATTTGGTGCTCTAATTTTTGCTTAAGCCTCCCTTTCGGGTTTTCAACTTAGTGAACTTTTTTTTTTTGCTCTAACTTTTGCCTAAGCCGCCCTTTCGGATTTTCAACTTAGCGAGTTTTTTTTTGCTCTAACATAGGCCTAAACCACCCTTTCGGATTTTCAACTTAGCTAGCCCTTTTTTCTTTTTGCTCTAACTTTTTCTTAAGCTGCCCTTTCAGGTTTTCAACTTAGCGAGCCCCCTTTTTTTCTTTTCACTCTAACTTTTGCCTAAGCTGCCCTTTCGGATTTTCAACTTAGCAAGCCTGTAACCCCCTGCCTTAATTAGCATAATTAAGATTCGATAATGCATAATAAAATGGATTAGAGACCATCGGATAATTCAAAATTCATTTAAAACTCCCTTTTCATAGTAGGTACTTCACAAAATTTTCAAAACTTTTCTATCTTGGTCTCTATGTTCAAATATCGAATATAATTACTTGTGTAGTTATATCACATTTAAACATATCAGAGTTTATAATTTAACCCCCGGCAACCCCCGGGTTTCATCTATATATATAGGGTTCCAGTTCCCAATTAGGGGATTACGCTGCTATATGTTCAAGACTATTTACAACCCAAAATATTGTACAGTAATCCCTTATCCAAAATAAATGACCAACATGACTCGAACCAAATGTCCCTATAGGGTTCTAACCGCTCCGGGTTGTTCGCTTCTCCTTAGAGCCACTTGCCCTATTTGAAAGGTTAGTCAAAGGAAAGAATGAGATTCAAGAGAATCCCAGCAGTAACAAAGCATTAATACCACACATAAGCACATAGTATGTAAGAAAATCATCATACAATAGCAGCACAAATCACATTCCACCCTCATCCCCTTTTACCACCGGGAAGGTACACCGTCCTAACCTGAACCGTTGTTAGCGACTCAGGGACTGTTGGTGTGGCAGTGCATACACATAGCCTTATAGCTCATATAGCCATCCGGCTTTCACAATTGGCCCGTCGGCCTTCACAAATAGCCTTTCGGCTTTTCACATAATCTCACATATCACACCCCATGCTCATACCCTTTTACCGCCGGAAAGGCACACTGTCCTAACTCAAACTGTTGTTAGCGACTTAGGGACAGTTGGTATGGCGGTGCTTACACATATCCATAAATATCGCAGCATATGAATTCATCACAAATCAATGATATAACACACATACAATGCATCACATATGGTATAAAAGAAAAGTCACTACCTTGTTCCTTCCTGACGTTCGCTGGCACATTGGGCTCACGAGGATGGTAGATGTCGAATCCTATAAACCAAATCAGGGACAACCCGTCAATTTCTTTTCCAATTTTTCTAATTTCATAGTACTTTATGTTGGTTATCATTTAAACTCTTTAGGTGGCTATTATAGGCCTAAACATAAGCCTAAAGGGTTAGGGTAACTATCCTCAAAGACACCTTTTTCGGAAAAAAGAAGCACTATTTTTGGGCTGCCTCACTCGAGTGACGAACACCTCACTCGAGTGATGCCCACAGTTGTGCTCGAGTCCCAGCGAGTGAAACACAGAAAGTGTTTGCCCGAGAGTAAACCTCACAATATCCCTCACATTCACTCGAGCACTGGAAGGTGTACTCGAGTGATGACCTCAAATGCACTCGAGCACCAAGAAGTGAGGTACCGCGAGTGACTACCCGAGAGCAACCATAAATTCCAAAGTCTTAGACTTACTCCCTCACTCGAGCATGCCCATGCTCACTCGAGTGGGATCATATCTCACTCACAAGTCAAGAAGTGCACTCTCACATTTCCACTCGAGAACACCACTGAGAACACCAAAGAAAATAGAAACCCACTAATGCACTCGAGTGAGCTCATCCCTCACTCGAGTGATGCGCATCAGAAGCCAGATACACAACAACTGATAAGGTTTTCCAGATTTACCCATTTCACTACCAATAGTCCTAAAACTTGTGCCAAAGCTCATTCTCACTCATTTGGACACAAGGAACCTCTTGGTAACTACAAAATACCCAAAATCACATCCCAACAACAATCTTGCTCTTAGGTCTCCATTTTACTTCCAACACTCAATCACCAACACTTTCATTTCCATTTCCCTCAAATCAATCCCAATGACTCCAAGGCACAATAGGCTACCAATACAACAATAACACCCTATCTAACTCCTACATTTCACCTAACATCATATTTAGGGTAAAATTCTAGAATTCACATCACTTAACCAAAAATCAAAATGAACACACCACAATGCATTAAATTATTACCTCTTCAACTTGGTAAGATCAAATCTCTATTTTCCAACTTTCAAATTTGTGCAACCTCCAAAACACCTTCTTTCAAAATTCTGAAATCATGGCAAGGAAGCCCTCAACACCTTGAACAACTTTAATAGACATAAGATGAGCATTTGAAGGCATTCACTTACCTAAAACCAAGCTTTTCTCTTTCTCTTTCTTAGTTAGCTTGGGATTGAAATGGAAGTGAGGAGAGAGATGAGAGAGTGAGAGGATGATGATGCAATTCTTTTCCCTTCACACATACACACACACAGCTGACTTTGACAAGGAAAGAGAGAGGGAAAAATATTTGACTTTTTGACTTCAATCCAATGGCCCTTATTTAGACATATGGCACAATCCCATCCTTCCTTCTATGAATTCATATAACACATGCACAAGCACTACCAATTTCTTAATCATAATCCTAACTATTGGTCTCAATTACCAATGAGTTTCCTTTCCGGTAACTGACCAATCGGTTGGTAAATTTACCGTTTCGCCCCTGATTATCACATTGCTTACTAAACCATCAACAAACACATTTACATCATAATTCACATTATTTACTTCAAAAGTGTTTAATTAACATACTTACATCACTTTGAAGTTATTAGCCCTTAATCACAATTCAGGATCTTACAGAGCCCCCTTTTTTTCTTTTCACTCTAACTTTTGCCTAAGCCGCCCTTTCAGGTTTTCAACTTAGTGAGCCTCCTTTCTTTTGTTTTGCTATAACTTTTGGCTAAGCTGCCCTTTTGGGTTTTCAACTTAGTGAGCTATATATATATATATATATATATATTTTTCACATCGTATTTCTTTACAGCATCTGAATTGATTGGTCTTGGTAAATCTTGGCCATTCATGTTTGTCAATATCAATGCCCCTCCAGAGGAAGCCCGATTAAAAACATATGGGCCTTTATAATTTGGAGCCCATTTACCTCTGTCTTCTTCTTGATTTGGTTGGATCTTCTTGAGGACTAGGTCTTCTACTTTAAACCCTCTGGGTCGTAGTTTCTTATTAAAGGCCCTTACAACTCATGACTGATATAACTGCCCATGACATATTGTTGTGAGCCTCTTTTCTTCAATCATATTTAATTGTTCAAATCAAGAACGTATCCATTCTCTTTCATCTAGGTCTGATTCAGCCAAGATTCTCAAGGATGGTATTTCCATCTCAATTGGAGTAATAGCCTCTATGCCATAAACTAAAGAGTAAGGGGTTGTCCCAGTTGAAGTACGCATTGTGGTACAATATTCGTGTAATGCATATGGAAGCATTTCATGCCAGTCCTTGTAGGTCACTATCATTTTGCCGATGATCTTCTTAATATTTTTATTGGTTGTCTCAACTGCACCATTCATTTGTGGCCTGTATGGTGTAGAACTATGATGTTTGATGTTGAACTGATCGCATAATTCTTTAACTGCTGCCCCGTTGAGGTTTGGTGCATTGTTAGTTATGATCCTCTTCGGTAACCCATATCTACAGATGATATTGGTTTTTAAGAACTTGATGAAGGCCTTCTGGGAAATACTAGCAAAAGAATTGGCTTCCACCAACTTAGTGAAATAGTCAATAGCAATGAGGATGAAATGATGACCATTCAAAGCTTTTGGGTTAATCGGCCCGATGACATCGATTCCCTATATGGAAAATGGCTATGGAAATACAAGACTATGCATCATAGTCGGAGGAGCATTAGCTTTATTGGCATATATTTGGCACTTATGACACTTCCTAACATAAATGATACAATCCTTCTCTATAGTTATCTAATTGTAACCGGATCTTTGAGCTTGTTTAGATAATGTGTGGCCATTTGTATGTGTACCGCCTATGCCTTCATGGATCTCTACTATAATCTTGTGCGCCTCCCTCATGTCTACACAATGAAGCAATGTCCCATCAAAGCTCCTCTTATACAGGACGTTATTACTAATAAAAAGCCCATGGTCAATCGCCGGATAGTCTTCTTTTCATTGTGTGTAGAATCTGGAAGGTAAGTACCATGTTCCATATACACCCTGATACTATGGTACCAAGGTTGCTCGTCGTGCTCTCTTCCAATATTGAAGTAAAATGCGGGCGATCTTTTAGTCTCAATCTATATTGGCTGAACTTGGACCCCACAATCCAGTTGGATCATAGCTAGTAAAGTAGCTAACACATCAGCAAAGCGATTCTTTTCTCTGGCCATGTGATGGAAATTGATTACTTCAAAATTTTTGATCAACTCTATCAAATACTCTTGATAAGGGATCAACTTTAGGTCTTTAGTATGCCATTCATCAGTCATCTGATAAATTATGAGAATTGAGTCACCATAGCCTTTTAGGTTTTTTATTCCAAGATCTATGGCAGTTTTGAGACCATTAATACAAGCTTTATATTTTGTCATGTTATTGGTGCAATCAAACCCTAACCTTATAGCAATCAAAAATTGCTTTCCGTCTGGGGATATGATTACTGCCCCTATACCATTGCCATGCATGTTTGCTGCCCCATCAAAATACATTTCCCACTCCTTCGATTTGCTTTCCTCAATCGAATCATCTGTAGCACATATGTCTTCATTTGGGAATTTGAAATATAGTGGCTAGCATTCATCTATGGGATTTTCCGCTAAGTGATATGCTATCGTACCACCCTTGACGGATTTTTGAGTGACGTATCTTATATCATATTCAGACAATATTACATGCCACTTAGAGACTCTTCCAGCTACATGCGGGCTTTCAAAGATGTACTTGAGTGGGTCTACTCTAGAAATTAACCAAGTGGTGTAGTAAAGCATGTATTGCCTCAACCTCTATGTAGCCCAGACCAAACCACAACAAGTCCGCTCGATCATTTGGTAACGTGACTCACAATCATTAAACTTCTTGCTCAAGTAATATATCGCTTGTTCTCTTTACTTAGATGCATCGTGTTGCCTCAGCATGGCTCCTATGAAGTTTGGTCGTATTGTCAAATACAAAATTAAAGGTCGTCCAGGTACAGGAGGAACCAAAATTGGGGGATTTAGCAAATAATCCTTGATTCTATCAAATGCCTGCTGGCAATCTTCATCCCACTTCCTTGTGCAATTCTTCTTTAAAAGCTTGAATATAGTCTCATAAGTTGCAGTCAGGTTGGCGATGAATTATGCAAAGTAACTCAACCACCCCAAAAAGCTTCAAACTTCCTTTTTTTGTTTGAGGAGGGGGCATTTCCCGTATTGCTTTTACTTTGTCTAGATCTACTGTAATCCCTTTTTGGCTTACAATAAAGCTCAAAAATTTCCCATATAAAGCCTCAAAGATGCTTTTGTTAGGATTTAGCCATAGCTTGTACTTGCGTAGCCTTTCAAACAGCTTTCTTAACACCCCAACATGGCTTTCTCCCTCGAAAGATTTAGCTACCATATCATCCACGTATACTTCAAGTTCTTTGTGCATCATATCATGGAAGAGTGTCACCATGGCCCGCTGGTAAGTTGCCCCAGCATTCTTTTGCATGAATGGCATGATATGGTAACAATAAGTGCCCCATTATGTAAAAAATGTAGTTTTTTCTTTGTCCTTTTCATCCATAGGGATTTGGTTATACCCTGAGTACCCATTTATGAACGAGTACCTATAGCTACGGGCCGTATTATCAACTAGGACATCAATATGAGGCAATGGAAAATCATCTTTTGGGCTAGCTTTGTTCAGATCTCAATAATCCACACACATTTGAATTCTGCCATCCTTCTTTAGGACAAGAACAACATTTGCTATCCATTATGGGTATTTAACTACTTCCAGGAAACCTGCTTTTAATTGCTTTATCACCTCATCTCGAATCACTAAGGACATATCAGAAGTGAGCCTCCTCAATTTCTGCTTTTTAGCTTTGGTGTCTAGGAATAAGGGAATATTGTGAGAGGTAATCCCTGAATCAAGGTCTGACATTTATTGATAGGACCATGCGAACACATCCATGAATTCTTTGAAGAGTTCAACTATTTTCTCTCTTTCGGGATTATCTACTATCTTTAGTTCTCTCTTTTCTTCTTATGTGCCCATATTTATTACTTCAATTACATCTTCATGTGGGCACATTCTATTGTCATGAGATTCAAGGATTTTTTGTATACTTGAATGATCTCATCATTATCACACTCATAATCATGCATATCAATGGCAACAAGCGAATGATTATTCAGGGACTCAGAAACCTCTACGTTGGACAAGAGTTCCGAGGAAATCAATTTCCTGGAGGGCAAAAAATGAACAATGAATGAATAGAAGGAAAAAACAAGGAAGAATGGATATAAATAACTAAGTTTTATTCGCATATGATTCTTCATTCATGATTCATATAAGAGCTTGCCTAAAGGCAAATACAAAACATAAAAGGACAACTTTTTAGCTAGACATGTTACTCTAAAATGATAGAATTGAAGGTGTCCTCAAACTCCCAATTTTCCAGAGCTCTTCCAGAATCATCAGCTGAAATCCATGTACAGTTATTTTTTCCTATTGTTGAAATCATTGCAATAGTCGGCTTGTTTAGCACTTCAGAGGATATCAGGAATTTCTTCCTTATATCAAGATTTCAGAGTACTAATCTTCCCTCCCTATCCAATGATTCATATTAGATTTGGCTTCATTTCCACTGCTGGCTGCCATCTGACGACTACATGAGTGCGTGTTGTATGAATGCTTAGGGGGTAGTTGGTTAGGACATTTAGATGGAGCAATATTGTATCACTTGCCTATAAAGGAACAAAATATCATTAGTTTATTTGAACTCACAATTTCAAGCGGGCATAGCGAGTTATCCATGGTGTATTGGCATAAAGGTATTCTAGCACAAGCATCCTCTAGCTTCCTCAGGGAATCTATTATTCCACATAGAGAACTATAGTTGATCATTAGATAAGAGGGACCCTGAGTCCCATCCTAGCCAAGATCTTATCATTGACCATAATGATAAGCATGCAATACACCTTTCCTATAGGAACTTGATTTAAACCTAGTTCTTTTGCCGTTTAACCTTTGTGCCAAATTTTTAGTTGTTAGATAACTTGCTTGTCCTTTATTAAAGGAAATAGAAGGAAGAGTCAGAAAGTATTTCTGAATGCATGCTATGTAGATAATTACATGTGCTTTCTAGCCTTGATATGGGTGATGGACATTGAGATAAAGATTTCACCTCCCTAAGAGGTCCAATACCTCATAGGGAGGATGAAGTGCCCATTAACCTGCGAACGACCCAAGCTATTATGCGGTTAAGGGTTTTATTAAATATTTGTTATGTCCAAGGCTTATATCAAATGAAGCTAAATGTTAATAGATGATGCAAGAATACCTCATGAGACATGAAAGAGTGATGACTTATACTCCAAGTTTTGATATGGGTGATGGACATTAAGAAAAAGAACTGCACCTCCTCAAGATATCTATTACCTCATAAGGAAAATGAAGTGCCCATTAACCTGCAAACGGCCCAAGCTATTACGCGGCTAAGGGTTTTGTAAAATGATTATTATATCCAAGGCCCATATCAAAATGAAGCTAAAATGCCTATGAATGATGTAATGAGTCCTAAAGGATCATCTCTCGTTGAGATGTTTTCTAACATGATTGATGGCCTTTTAGGGTCATGGAGCTTTAGACTAAGGTTGGCTATATAATGCATACACCGTCTTTGTGATGTATCTTTAAGTGAAGTGATGCTAGATACATACTCAGGTGAAGCGACAGTTAGTCACTTGATCCTAGGGGTTTCATTAATTATGCATGGATGACAATAATGATTATCAATAATAAATAAACATATGCCCTTCAGTGTCCTATTTTAGGAATGACCCTAGGTTGGTGGTATCTATCTTAAGAAAGGAAGGTACTAATTAATTGGGTAGGTCGATAATTTCTACTAATAGGTACAATGGTTTCAAGGAGGCTCTAATTCTCACAGATAAAGGCCTCCTAACTTCCCCCATCGTAAAGATGAAGACCCCGTTTAACGAAATTAACCTTCAAGGGGTTCTAAAAACCTCATAGGGATCAACCTCACCAAATGAGTAAAAGCTATGATGAACTCTTCACAGTAACCTCAGGGGGTTCTGAAAACCCCACAGGGAGACCGCTAGAAACTTCTACTCACCTAAGGAACTCACAGACCCGGGTATAGGGCCCAAAATGTGTGTGAGGAGAATAGTATATGTGTTCAGTGTGTGTGGAGAGCATACCAACCTATGGGCCTAGATTCTACCCAACCCTCATCTGCTAACCAGATCACAAGATAGATAGCAAAAGAAAAAAATATCAAACAAATAGATGAATAAGGAATTTAATAAAAAAAACAACCATTCACAAAAAAGCAAATGAGAAAAAGGGTAATTAAAATAAAATTAAGGCCAAATTATTTTTAAACACTTAGCTTAAATGGGCTTGACTCTCAAATGGTCCCCAGTGGAGTCGCCAAGCTGTAGCGCCAGAAATTTAAAAAACATGGAGCCACCACCAAAATTTTAAAGATAGGATAACTTTGGAAACCTTTTTAAAAATGGAAACTGGTCTATAAAAACCATTTAGTGTTCGGGAGTCGATTGTGTATGGGGAAGGTGTTAGGCACCCCACAACACCCATTCATAAGAATGGTTACCCTAAGTTAATTATTTAAAAATAAATATGGCCTTTAATTTAATTATAATTACCCAAATAAAAAAAGAAAATATTTACAAAAATAAATGAAATGAAAACTAAAGAAGAAAAAAAAGAACATTTATTTAAAAAAAATAAAATAAGAGAAATATATTTATTTACAAAATTGGACTTGACCTAGGATGAAAACTTAGAGCCTACGTACCCTTTAGAGGGATCAAAGCCCATATAGTTCGGGGGTAAAAAGGTGTGTCACTTGGTTGGTGTTTTTTAGAAAATGTTTATTTAATTTATTTGAGAAAAATATCTTGTTTGTGTTTGGTTTGTGTTTTTTACTTTTTTTTTTCAAAAGGCATTTTTTTTATTATCTCATATGAAACCAAATTCATTTACTTGAAGAAAAGAATCTTTTCTTTATATGTTGAAACATTTTTATTTGCAAAGAAAAAGAAAAGAAGTGCATTCTCATCATATCATTTATAGTAGAAAATTCAAGATGACAAGAAAATCAAGAAAGATATGGTGAGAGCATGTACCTTTTATGATTTAAATCCCACTACAACAAGAGATAGGGTGATAGAACCACATAATAAATAAGAAGCAAGTATAGACAAAGCAACACATACCTCTTGAGCTCAAACACAAACGCGTCCAGCAATGTTAATGTCAACCGTACAAGTGCTCCAATGAATAGATTATTCATGTCTAACAGTGTAATGTCATATATTAAGGTAGTTGGAGTGATTCATGCAATTTTTTCTTACCTCCTTGCTCTCCCAAAATTCTTGTCTCTTTGCTTCAACTCTTGCACTCCTATTTATAGTCTCAAAGTAGGGTTTTCTTCATACATGCTCCTTTTTTTTAATTTTCGCTTTTTGATTTTTTTTGTATTTTATTTTAAGAACTACCTAACTTGACCCAATCACCATTAATGGGGATTTTTTTTTTTGTATTTTCTATTGATAAAACTTCCTAACTTGACCTAATTACCATTAGTGGAGATTTTTTTTTTCATTATTCTTCCCACAAGTAACTTCCTAATTTAAATCTATCAACATAAATGAGATTTTTTTTTATTTTTTATTTTTCATTTTTTTATTTATTATTTTCCCTTAATGAATGACAATGCCAATCATATCAATGAGGGGATTTATTTTAATTTTTGTTTTTTAATTTTTTTTCTTTTAATGATGATCGCCAATTTGGACATCAATTATCATTAGTAGGAGGATTTTCTTATTTTTTTCTTGCTTTCATTTTTTATTTCTTCTTTTTCTTCCAATGATGATTGCCAATTTGGATACCAATAATCATAAATTATTTTTGTATTTTTGAATGGGGCCCGGACAAAATAGGGTGTTCACACCACGAGGACACACTGGTTCTAATAAACCCTTTCTCAAGCAAGTCTTCAATCTTTTTCTTTAATTCTGCCATTTCATTTGGGCCATATGGTATGGGGCTTTTAAATAGAACCAGCTACAGGCACAATCTCTATTGGGAACTGAACTTCCCTTTCAGGAGGCAATCCGCTAAGATCATCCAGAAATACCTCAGAGAATTCTTGTAATATAGGTATACTATTCAACATTTCTTCTGTCTTTCCTTGGATAGAAAAGAACACCATATACCCTTGGCAACCTTTCTCTAAATACTTCTTATCCTTGGCCGTCGAAAGGAAATTCAGACTGCCATTCACATCATTCATATTCTGAACTCTTTAAGATGCAAGATATACAATCCTCTTATTCCCACAATCAAGTAACACATTATTTGTCGTTAACCAATCAAAACCCACAATGACTTCTAATTGATATAACGGCAGACAAATCAAATCCACAGTGGACTTAAGCCCTTCAACGGTTATAACACAATTTAAACAAGCTTCAATAGTCACATCCTTGACACCCATTGGTGTCGACACAACCAAATCAAATGGCAACTTATGTACATGCAATCCCAGGTGCTTCACGCAATCATAAGCAATGAAGGAGTGACTTGCACCCAAGTCGAATAACGCTTGTAACAAATAACCATGAAGAAAGACTTTACCTTGTATCAGGTCGAGGGACTTCTAGGCTTTTTCATGAGTCATAGCAAATACTTGTCCTTGAGTTCTCAACCTCTACTCTGCCTGTGGCAGCCGACAATCTCTAGAAACGTGCCCTGATCGTTTGTAATTGAAACAAATTATTAAAGCCTGACAGGTTCTAACACAATGCGATTTATTGTACTGGAGACACACCCACTCTATCGAAGATTTTTGAGGCTCACGATCTCTGGGCTGGTAGGGCTTCTTTCCACTACCCTTAGAGGAAGAGGATCCCTGGCCCTTCAGCTTCTGGGAAGTAATACCCTTAATGGGTTCACTACGGCTACCAGTACCCTTGTCCTGATACAGATCTCTCAAGTTGTTTTCAGTGATTCTGCATTCTTTGACCGCCTTGTTGAACTTGGTAAACTGGTGGGTGGCTAATCTCTTCCTCAATTCTTGCCTCAACCCATGGATGAGCATATCTTAACTCCATTCCTCATCATCCATTTTCCATAAATAAGAGACAAATAGATGAAACGAGATAGATAATCATCAAAAGTTTCTGTGTACCCTTGCTTGATGGACAAGAATTCCGTTTCCTTCTCCAGCCGTACCGACTTGGGGAAATATTTCTCATTGAATTGTTGTTAAAACAGCTCCCAAGTCAATGGCACATTTTGACTCTTTAATGTTAGGGTGATATTCTGCCTCCAACGATCAGCATCACCCTCGAGCTTGTAGACTGCCAATCGTGCCTTTACCTCATCTGGGTACTCAAGAATCTCAAAGATCTTTTCCAGCTTGTTCAACCAATCTTGGCTACTTAGGGATCAAATCTACCTCTAAACACTGGAGGTAGGTGTTTACAGAATTTTGAGAACTAGTATTGCAGATCTCTTTCCTCTCTAACTGGAACCCCGTGTGATTCTTGATTTGGTCTAGCATGAGGAGGTGATTTTAATGGTCGTGTCGACCCTTCTGCGGTTTCTTCCCTATGAGTCCCCTCCTGGGTCTCTTCTTGTGTGGACGGACCCTGACCCTTATTTCGTTTAGCCTTCTCTTATCTGAGCTCCTTTCTCAGCTCAGCAATCATATCCCTTTGATCTTTAATCAGACACATCAATTCTTGCATAGGATCTGGTGGATTGTTGTTAACTTCTTCCACCTCAGGGTCTACTTGTTGAACTCTAGGGTGACCTTTTGTCTTTTTCATTCTACAATTAATTCACCCCATTAATCTCACAAATAAAGTATACACATATGTTCACAAAGCTCATATATATCCACATTAGCAAAACAGACATGTGTATACAATAATCATTCATAAATCATCTTCTATCCTTATAGCCAAGACTACGGGAACTATCCTAGCAACTCTACCCTTACCAAGAACTACAGCTCTAATACAAAAAATGTAATCCCCTGCCTTGAAAACTGTAATTATGATTCGAAATACGTGATTAAAATGAAATAGAGACCAATAATAATCGAACTCATTTAGTATCCCTTCCTTACGGTAGGGTTTTTTTATAAATTCTTTCAAAATTTTTTGCCTTATCCTGGTATCAAAGTTTCACAATTCGAATATAATTACCCTGTGCAATTAAATCACATTAATATATTAGAGTGTACAACAAAAATCCTGGTAACCCCTGGGTTTCATGCATTAACTAAAGGTTTATAAATTCCCATTAGGGGATTACACAACTGCCTCCAAAACAATATTTACAAGGTATACATTGACCACCCAACAAAATATGATAATCAATACCAAAATATAAATCTCCCTAAGGAGTCTTATCTGCCCATGGTCGTCTCCTTTTCCTTGGAGCCACTTGCCCTGTTTGAAGGTTAGTTAAAGGAAAGAATGAGATTCAAAAGAATCCCAGTAGTAACAAATCACTTATACCATATATAATCATAAAGCATGTAAGTAAATCATCAAGCAGCATTATAGCATAAAACACAGCATGCATGCTGCCACATATGCACGTAATCACATAATCTCATCCTCCGTATTCTACCGCCCCGAAGGCATGGTCCTCCCACCGTCAACACCGATGGTTTGCGGTTGAAGGTTTAACAAATAGCCTTTTGGCTTTCATATAGTCTCATCCCTCGGATTCTACTGCCCCGAAGGCACGATCCTCTTACCGCCAATACCAATGGGCTGCAGGTGATATACCCACAAACAATAATCAATCAAACATACCATGTATCACATATAGTATAAGGGAAAGAGTCACTACCTTGTTCTTTCCTGGAGTACATTGTACTGGTTGCTCACGATCAGGGCACATGTCAAAGCCTATAAACAAAAATCAAGGATGATAGGTTATTCTCTATTCCAAATCCTTATCTTCATTTCATTTAAAGTTGGTTATCATTTGAACTCTTTAGGTGGCTAGTGGAAGCCTAGACATATGCCTAAAGGGTTGGGAGAAACTACCCGAAGATCCCTTTTCAGAAGTGAACATACTGATTTTTGACTCAAACACTCGAGTAAAGAAGACCTCACTCGAGTGATGGAGCTACTTGCACTAAAGCACTAAACATCACTCGTGTGAGTGTTTGGCCCAGAGCACACACTGAGACAAAAAGTTGTCACAACATTCAAGTCCTGACCTCAACACTTGAGTGATAGCCTTGTCCTCACCCGAGTCCTACCGAGTGAGGCACAAGAAGTGACTACCCGAGAGCAACAGAGACCCTAGAATGAAAAGTGCACTCGAGCACTAGCTCTGACACTCGAGTGATTACCTAATACTTGTGAGTGCTAGAACACACTCTTGACAATTTGACCACAAGTGTTTCCCCTAGATGCAGCCTAAAGGTGCAAAATACATACTTACTCGAGTGAGACTCAACGTAATCGAGTTATAACCCATATCATTCGCAAGTGAGGAAGTGCACTTCTACTTTCTTGGCGAGGAAGTGCGACCAGAATTGAAGGAAAAAGGGAAAACAAGATGCTGCACTCGAGTGACACCCTAGTGTACTCAAGTGAGGCTTATCAGAAGCCAAAATCACAGCAATTGATAGAATTTGTCAAACTTTCTACCAAAGTATCCAATGGTTCCCAAAATCCACAAACAATTCTATCCCTACCAAATTTTCATAAGGAACACATTGAGAGCCCCAAAACAATCAAATTCTTATTCTAGCAACAAGTTTTAGTTTTGGTCTTCACATCCTTATACATTAACCAATGACACCAATTTTCCTTCTAAAGTTCCAAATAACTTTTATGGTACCATTGACACAACATAACACTAATTTCACCACCACACACTACCAATTCATCCATTTCAAAATGGCACCAAAATCAGGGCAAAAATCTAAAATTTACAAAACTTATTCAATGCTTACAATGAATATGTCCAAAGAGAGCTCTTTTTTACCTCTTCCTCTCCCCAATATTAAATCCTTGATTCCTCAACTTCCAAATTTCTTCAAGTACTCAAACACCACTTTTCAAAAATCTGAAACCATAGCCATGAAGCCCTTAACACCATGAACAACATTAGAGAAGATGAGAGTAGCATTCAAGGCCACATGAGACACCTACATCAAGATTTCTTCTTTCTCTTTCCTCTTAATCTCACACGAAAATTGAGGGAAGTGAGAGAAGGTGAGATGATGATGATGAACCATATTTTTCCCTTATTCCCATGCTAATAGCCAACTTGGAGGGAGAGAGGAGAGAGGAAAAGAGTTTGAAAAGTTGACCTTAATCCCATGGTCCATATAATGCCACTCGTCAAGATCTTAGATCTTATTATATGGAAACACATGAACTCAAAGCACAAGATTCCACCCCATTAACCACTAAATCCTAGCCATTGATCCTTACATTATCAAGGAGTTTCCTCTTCGATAGCTGACCAATCGGTCGGTAACTTTCCTTTATATCTATTTTGCCCCTGATTATGGCAATTATTACCAAATCACCACTAAACATATTTTTATTATTCCATTTCCTTATTCATGCGCCCTCCCTTACCTATAGGGTTCATTTTAAGCTTTATCACATAATTAAGCTTAAATATAGGGTTTAGGCACTGATCAGAACACATTTAGATCATAATCCACATCATATACTTCAAAAATGTTTATTCAATAATAATTACATCCACTTTTGAAGTCATTAGGCCTTAATCACTTTTTAGGATATTACAGTAGAAGCATGTTTCATATTTGAGGTCCAGAAGAGTCAAAATACATAAGTATGATAGCCTAGCAGCCAATCTATGGTAACAACATTCAACTTTAGGGATGCTCACAATATGAATCATGCATCAACAACATGCAGATATCGGGCCTAAAATTTCATCTACTAAATCAACACTAAAAAGTCATCTAAGTCCTTTGAAGGTGAGGAAAATGCTGGCAAAAAGAAGTCAACCTTGAAAAAGAAATGTCAAAATAAGATTCAGTAATTATCACATAGTATAGGGCTTAGATTCAGGATTATTAGTTGCAATTATTTTTATATTCATTACATTTGTATTTTTAGGGTTGTTTGTATAATTTATATTGCATAATCTAGCTTTTAGATATAATAATATCCAATAGGGCTTCAGTGAAACAAAATAAATCATACAGTTAAAAATAAATACCCACTTTTTAGACCAGGTATAAAATTACTTGATATAAAGAGTGGGCATTTTTTAATTATAAATGGAAACTTTTTAACATCGGTTATCTAACCAACCGGTATAGAGAAGTAACTTTTAAGACGGTTGTAGGTATGATCTTAATAGGGACAAACTTTTTAAACCGGTCGATACATGACCGGGCCTAAACCCGGTCTAAAAAGCCAATTTCAACCGATTTTAAAAGCCTTTTTTTAGTAGTGAACCCATATCTAGTGTTGGAATTCTTTGAAGCCTGCATTCTTACTTTCTTAAGTGGTTATTTCCTTAAGTGAACTTGTCATTTTCCTTAATAACAGCCATGCCAGGGCAAGTTGCGAACCTAATCCCTTCACCAATCCTTTCCATCCTCCTTAGTTACACAACAACAAGTTCTAAACCAGTTTTCTTTCTCACCGCAAGCTTCCTCACCCTTCATGACGAAATTTTCAACCACAATAACTAGAGAAAGTCGCTAAGGAAATGGAAGGAAGTGTGTGTGAAGTGAGTCAAAAATCGCAACTTCTTCTCTCTAATTTTAAAACTCACTGAGGGATATTTTTATAATTATCTTTTAATTTGAAAAGGACAACTGAGGTACTCATATTGTTTTGACAATATGAATATCGAAATCACTTCTATATTATTTAGTATTTATAATGGTCTTTATGTGAGGTATTCCCTTATATTAACCCTAAATATTTTTGAATATTTTAACAATATTATATTATTTTAATTATGGATTTGATTGGGTTGACCAAGATTCCACTATATTTAGACCTTACCCTTGAACTACTGTCTGAACCACTAATGGCCATTGGCAACTTCGATAAATGGAAAAAAAAAAAAAAAAAAAAAAACAGAGAGAGAGAGGGAGGGAGAGACACACACACAAACACACCCATTAGCCTTTTTGGTGCCATATAGCTCTTGCCCAGAACAAAGCAAACTGAAAATAAAAAGCAAGCATGGAGAGCCTTCCCGAAGAAGTTATATGGGAGATCCTTCTGCGATTGCCCATCAAATCTCTCCTCCGTTTCAGGTGCGTCTCCAAGTCGTGGCTCTCTCTGATCTCTAATCCTCATTTCGCTGATTTGCATTTTCAACGCTCTTCCGTATACAACCTTCGGATCTTTTACTTTTATTCTCCAGAAACACTCTCTTCCAAATTTCAATCCCTGGATCTCAATGCATCGCTTCATGACGATACTGCTTTTGTAAGCCTTCGTTTTCCTCGTAGCTTACCTCCCTATGGATTGCATATTATGGGTTGTTGCAGAGGATTTTTGTTTCTAGAGCTCGATTATGATTCCCAACTCGTCATATGGAATCCTTCAACCTGCGTCTGCAAAAATATCCCACGGATTTGTTCGAAGCTGTATGCGTTTCTGTATGGCTTTGGTTATGATTCATCCACGGATGATTACTTAATAGTGTTGGCATCATACAAACCCAATGCATCTGTTTCTAATACTGAGATTCATATCTTCTCTGTGAGAACCGATTCATGGAAAAAACTTGAGGGATGTTTCACACATATCAGTCCAATGGTTCGGCCCAATCGTCGAACCGGTTCAACGGCAGGTTCGACCTTAAACGGCGCAATTCATTGGTTGGCTTCGTGTGTTCAAGAAGCAGGGAAAGGTTCTTCAGAACCAGCAATAATTGCATTGGATTTAACAGAAAAGAGATTACGTGAACCTGTGGCTTTGCCTGGTGATTTTGAGTATGAAGCATGTGAGTTGAAAGTACTTGGTGGATTTCTTAGTGTGATTGGTACGAATAATAATAATAATCCGAACCAGATTGAGATTTGGATGATGAGGGAATATGGGGTGGAATCATCTTGGAGTAAGCAAATGTGTATGTGTCTTGCTGATGAATTTCTGGATTACTACATTTCACCGATAAGCTTCACCAAAGATGGTGAAGTAGTTGCATTGGGTGGAACAAGATTGATGAAGTTGGATGAGAAAGGAGAAGTAAAAGAATGTTGTGGTGTGGATTTGGATGGGTTTGATGCAGACGCTGTAGTGTATTCTGAGAGTCTTTTCGGCCTCCCCTGTGATCAACAGCAAGAAAACTTGCAACACTAGCTCTGCTCTGGTTTTATCAACGAGATATGACTCCATTTCTATTTAATTTGTTCAGTGAAAAGTTTCTTTAGATAGAAGATTGAATAAGAAAATGTTATTTCTATAATGTTAATGAATATGGCTGAATTGCTGGTTATGGAATTATATTGATCATATTTATTTGTTAGCCAATTAAACAGCATCTGAGAGTTTGATGCTGTTTTTAATTTCATGTGCATTTGGGAGTTTGGATTTTTTTTTATTAATTTTAAAAAATGGGGAAACTAGCATGAGTTATCTTCACCCTAATCTTATTAATAGTTTAAGGTGTTAGATATGTAACGTCCCAAATTTTGATTAAGGGCCAATGATAATTATTGAGAATAATTTGTGAATTAAAGTTTGAATTGTTATGGGTTATGTGACAATTTCAGTTAATGTGCCAAAATCAGAAAAGAAATTGAAAGAATGGTAATTGGTTAATGATTAATGGAGAAATAAATTACTAACTAAGAAATGAAATGAGAAATGTAATTAAATGACTAATGGAGGGGTTAGAGTAACTAATTGGTTACTTGTTTTATGAAAACCAATGAAAATGTGACACTTGGCAAGAGGAGATGATGAGAAAAGGAATGGAAAGCCAAACAATGAATTTTAAAGTATTTTCTCTCTCTTTGCTTCCCTCACTTTCGGCTGAAATAGTATGGGGAAGGGAGCATCTCTCCTTCTTCTTCAACACTCTTCATCTCTCCTCTCCCTCTCTCATGCGTGCAGCCATTGGAGCCAAGGAAGGGAAGAAAAGCTTGTGATATAGGTGGGTTTTTGACCCTTTTAATCACCTCAAATGCCAAAATTCTCTTTTACAATCTTGTTCCTTGGGTTGAGGGTTTCATTTTTATGATTTTATATTTTCTGTTGGAGGTGTTTTGAGCATTCAAGGAAATCTAGAGTTTGGTGAACCAAGGAACACCTTTGAGAAAGTCGTGGAGGTAAGCAAAATGAACATTTCTATATAGGTTTTGTGCCATTTGGTTGAGGTTGGAATTTCTGGGAATTTAGCCCTATTTTTAAAAATGAGAGTCATGGTGTGTTCGAGATGTTGTTGTTATGGATATGATGCTTTGGGATGTAATTTGGATTGATAGAATTGATTTAGGTTTGAATTGTGAAGTTTGAATATTTTGGGAAAAATGGCATTGTGTTGTTGCCTATGTTATATCTTGTGGAAGCAATGTGAAATTGGTCATTTTGATGTCTCTATTAGTTTCCTTGTGAAATTTTGTATGGAAATGAGCTTTGGTTTGAGTTTTAGAACCATTGGAGACTTAATTGCAAAACTGGAAAATGTTAAGTGTGAAATTGTTGTGTAAGTGGTCAACTTTGCATGGTAATTTGAAATGGTAAATGGTTTTAGAATGAGGTGAAACTTTCTAGTTTTGTAGCTCACATTTCAAGCTTTCCATTGATATAAAGTTTGGTTAATTCTGAGTTCTGTGATGAGAGTTATGGTCGGTTGAAAATAGCAAAGAATTAAGACAACTCTTGGCCGCGGCTCCAATGTTTCAGACTTGATTCTGGCCGCGACCCAAAACTTTCGAACCATATCTTGGCTGTGGCCCAATGGTGGCCAACCCCTATTTTTCAGCACCCTGAGATTTCAAAAAGTGGTTTTCAAACTAGAACCTCCCAACCCTTTAGGGCTATTGTTAAAGTCTTTCATAACTACTTAAGGGACTTTAATAATAATCAAATCTAAAAGTTTTGAAGTCATTGAGTATTGAGATAAGTGATAATTTGTCGTCTTTAATTATGACTTTAGGATTTGATATTTGTTGGAGCGTTGAAGGCTTGTGCTTGATCAAGAATGAAAAGAACAAGGTAGCGACACTTTATCTTATATCATGTGTAATGCATTATTTGTTTGGTTTTTATCATTGAATGAGCGAGGGGACATGGTGATGAGCCCGACCTTCAATGAATAGGGGACGTGGCGTGAACCCGGCCTTCAACATGAACGTGGCGGTTAGCCCGGCCTTGAATATTGTTGAGGGGACGTGGCGGTTAGCCCGGTCTTGAATATTGATATGCTGCATTGTGATATATGTTTACTTGCTATGTTTAATTATGCATCTTATACGTAAACTATTGCTATTGGGATTCTTTTAAATCTCACTTTTTTCAATTAACAATCTTAGCCAAGGCCAGTAGATATCGGGACAAGCAAGTAAGCAAGGACGACTATGATTGTCGGTGATAGTCTTAGTTTCTTTTTAGTTTTTGGTTATCATATGGACAGTTGTAAATATATATATTTTGTGGACCATAGATTTGTAGTTATTATGTAATCCCTGGTATGGGAAACTGAGATGGGCTATGATGCCCTGTAAAACTCTTGGATTAATGATATTAACTTGGGTGAATGTCGGGGATTTTGGTAGCACTTTGATATTAAATATGTGATAAATCGAGCAGGCCAATTGTTTTTACTTTGAAATGAGTGGAGATCTTATAGTATAGATTTTGTAAAAAAAAAATTTAATTACCCTTGATCTCTTATTCAATTATAAACTGTGTTTAAACACTAATTACGGCTTTGATGACGGCGGGAGTTACAAGATAAACTTAAATAAAATTGGGATGTTGGAAGAAGAAAAAAAGAATTAATATTAGGATACAATTACACCATAAAAATGTTGGAGGCTACTTTACCCTTAAAAAAAAATCAATAAATACAAAATGAATGAAGTTTTTCATTCAAGTAAATCTTCATATTTATATAAGATTTATCGCTTAAATAAGTTATACATGGATTTATCTTTCTTTAAAATTTATAATATATAAAGAATAAATTAAATTAAATTTTATTTAGAATGAGATTAGAATAAAATAATAATATGAGTTCCAAGTAAGGTATTAAAACTCGGACCGGGTATTGAATCGGTCGGGGTACTGGGTTAAGGGTCAGTGAATCAGACTGGGACCAAACTGGCGAGAAATTAAAGATTTTAAGCTTATTAATATGAAATTCTAAAGAAATTCTTTTTTTTTAAAAAAAAAAATTAGAATCTGGACCGAATCGGTCCATTGGCCAGTTCACCGATTTTTTGGGCCGGACTGGCCGATCTAGTTCGGGTTCAAGAACATGGGTTTCAAGCACCAATATAAAGACTCAAGACAATTCTTATTACGATTTACTACTACTTCTTCCAGTCTTAAATATAAGATATACTTGATTTGTTTTGAAGATATTAAAAAAGTTAATTAAATTATTTTAAAATATTTATATTTATCATTTTTTTTCAAACTGTTTTACCTAACTTATAAACTCATATATAGTTTAATGATACATAATATATAATATGATTAGTAACTCATCTAGCTTTTTTAATCTCTTAAAAAAAATAAACTTTATTTTATATTTAGGATTATAAGAAGTATTAAATACTATAAAAAAATTTATATTACTTTTTTTTTTTTACCTCTCCGCTCAATCTTTTCCATTTGCCGCCTTTTTCCAACCCTAATTTTTCACCGACGTTTCGCGCGCCATGTGTTAATTACTACTACTGCGTAATTTTAAATCCAAATAATTCCTTTTTGAGCAATTGATTGAAAATTTGAAACCGATTTCTAAGGTTCCATTCATCTTCCTCGCAACACAGAACCATTTTCTTCAGAGCAAGACAACGATCGAGCGAGCGAACAATTTCCCCGTCATGGTTTTGTTTCCGAGCCCTAAATCTTTTCTCTTCCGAATTTCTTGAAGGAAGAACCGATTGAAACGATCGAGCGCTTTTTTCCGGCCAGCTTCACTTCATTCCAGAGCAAGAAAAGCCGCTTCCTCTCTCTCCGGTGCTCACTCACACAAAATGCCACGGCAAGAAAGCAGTATTCACCTTCCCGAAGAAGTGATAGTGGAGATCCTTCTTCACCTGCCAGTCAAATCTCTCCTCCGTTTCAGGTGTGTTTCTTAGTCATGGCTCTCCCTCATTTCCAGTCCCCGTTTTGCTGAATTGCATTTTCAAGGACCTTCCAAACACTCTCATCGAGTGTTTGTGTCTGCCGAGCAGCAATTTCAATCCATAGATTTCAACGCTCCCTTTCATGATGATTCTGCTATTGTGAAGCTTAATTTCCCGTCCTACGACCCCTCCTGATCTCGAGATCATGGGCTCTTGCCATGGGTTTCTGTTTCTAGTTGCTGATAAAAAACGAAAACATTTTTTGTGGAATCCCTCGAACGGTGCCTGTAGAAAGATACCACCATTGGATCGAGTCCGGATTGTCTCAGAAGCGTTTTTCTCCTCATCCCTCAACGTCCTAAATCCTAACTGTCTAGATGATCGAAAAGCTCAAAATGCTCCAAATCATTGACCCATTGAAAATGAATCTGCGCTTAGTATGTCCCACGAAAACCTCACGAGTCACTAAGTTCAGTCTCGTCTTCAGCCTTCAGCTTCTGTCCCCTCTTTTGTTTCCTGCATCGCCATGCCTTCCTTGGCTATTCCTCTTCCTCCTCCTCCTCCTCCTTTTTAACTCCCGCAACACTCGGCATTCTCCAATATTGTCTGTGGTGAAATTCCCAGAGGCCCTGCCGGAATCGAAGCCTTGTTCTGAATTCGGTTGTGGACCAAGTCTTTGTCGCTAACTCTCCTCCGCGGCTCTGCCACCTTCTCCTAGAAACAGAGGCCCGTCTGGCATTCTCGATGGATAAACTAGAAATTCTGAGAGATATATATGATCTATGAGAATGAAATTCCTTCTGTAATGAATATTAGGAGTGAACTCACATAAACTGAGCTGAGACTGAACGGAAAAAAAAACATCGTGAATGAAGTTTGGTTAAGGATCTAGGTACAGAACTTGAAGGGGGTCACTCACTGTAGAAAAAACTGCATATATGTGGTTCAACCTTTTCCACTACAACTTTGAAATGACTTATGTTTCTTCTTCCATGTGTGCTTTCACTTACTAGCTTGCTTCTCTGCATAAGAGTAATAATTGTAAATTGTATCTCACTGTTGGGTAGTGGGTTGTATTAGGGGAGCAACTGCATCACAACAACAAAATACCATTTTTCTTTAGAACGCTGATAAAAGTTGATGGATTAAATAGACTTAATTGATAAACCCCATTATTCATTACATTTGAAACATAATCTTATCTCTAGTATATGTTTTTGTGCACGGTTGATACTGATATATTCATATTAGAGAAAAATTTCTGTTATCTCTCTACATGAGTCTCTGGTTTCATGGCATCTGATACGTACATCCCATGCTGCAGGTAGTATTTGTGCCCATCAAGTGTCCCACTCATCTAACTATCTAAGATTGTCAGTGGTCCAAATGCAGTAGCAAATTTTGCGCATAGAGCGGAGGCCATGCATAAATTCCTAATGATGATTCAATAGGGAAGGAGGAAGAGGATAAGCTGCGAGAAATAAAGGTGGGAGAACGAGGAAGAACAGCCATGGAAGGCTGGTGTTGCAGGAGAATGTTGGGAGTGGGAAGAGGTGTAATACCCCGAATTTTGGGATTGGATGCTTGGAAATAAACCTTAAGTGAGTGGACTATTAAACCCCGATTTAGTAGATGACCCAAATTTATTCTCTAATGTTCCTTATATATTTGGGGCATTAAAGAAAATAAAATGGCTAATTTTGAAGAAAGTGATTATGTTTATGGTGAAATCGCCTATGAGGCAGTGAGTTTGTCATATGATTTTGTATAACTAAATGATTAGTAAAAATTATGAAATTTTACAGGATTAAAGTAGACATTTTAAGCTTTAATTTGATAGGTCATATAACTCAATTAGAGCTATACATAAAAAGATATGAATTTTTGAAGTTAGCTCAGAAAAACTGGAAATTTTCTGGAACAACATGCAAAGATTGAAATTCTGGGAATTTTGTGATTCCATTCAGCAAAATTATATATTTTTTCTTGAAATTAGACTCAATAAGTGTTCTATAGGCTTTGGAATAACTCCAATTCGATTTTTTTAGAATTAGTTATGATTTTTTAAAGTTAAGTTAGAAAATCTGCCAGAAATTATTGAAATCCAAAAATGGGAATTATGACATCATCATAATTAAAGATGACATAAGCTAAATGTTATAAAATCATCATCCTCTTCCTCCATCAGCCAAAAACCGTGCAGCACCATGGAGAAAGAGAGAGAGGGAGTTTTAGAGAGAGAAGAGAAGAAAACTCACGAGATAGGTCGATTTCTTCGGTAAATTCGTACCTAACGTGTATAATCCTTCTCCTAAGCTTCTCTTCTATGTGATGTAAGGTATTTGAAGCAAAAATCTTGGTGTTTTGAAGTTAGGGTTTTCAACCACAAGAAGGAAAAGCTAGTGGGAGTTTGAGGTAACTTCCAAACTCTTGTATATTGACTATTCTGACTGTTGTGGACAATTTAATCGGTGAAATTTTACCGGATTGTCATTGGTTTTAAAAATGGGAAATGGGTGTGTGGGGCTGTTATGCTGCCCAAATTGATACTAAATGGTAGTTGTAATATAATGGAATAGTCAATAAAGTGGTTAGGAGTAGAAAAGAATGCGTTTACGGAGCCGAAATCGAAAAACCCCGATTTTCCCCGGAAAACCCATATATTTCGGTTAGGGCTGTAAATGGGTCATAGAGTTAGATTTTCAATGATTTGATGGTTCCATTGAGTTCAGGAGCGAAAATTAGGTGGGGTTACAGTTGGGCACTTTTTCGGAAAAGGCCGATAAAGCATAATTACGAAAACGCCCCTAAAACACTGAAATAAGGGCTGCCAAGGGCAATTTCGTCTTTTGGCAGTGAATTTGGTAATTCCGAGTTCGAAAATGGATTCCTTGGGCGAAAATGTGTTAGGATAGCCCAGGTTAGAATTTCGAGAAAAGTACAGCCGGACCGGGTACGATGGTGCAGGGTCCCCGGGGGTATTTTAGTAATTTTTCAAGATAGACTCATATAACCCCTAGAAACATTATGGAAGTGTCTAAATGGTATATTTGGAATTGTATGATCGAATATGTAGGTCAAGCTGTTGGCACGCTTTACGAGGCACGCGTTTCGAGGCGGAAAAGGGTTAGGGTAGGGGACTTACCTTACTTGCATCTATTTGATATCTTTGCTTGTGTAATGATGTATGTGATTGCTTTACTTGATTGAGTAGAGCATATCTGAATAAATGAAGCTTTGTTTCCTTTTTCGCTGTGGCCATAGTCTTGTTGTATGAAACATTGAGCATGCAGAAATGTCATTATGGGGCATACATCTAGATAAAGCTAACATGTTATACACATAGTATCAATCATGCATGCATTATGGTATCTGTTTCCTACTGATATTATATCGAATCTCACCCTCCCATACCAACAATTTAGACAGGAGACGACATAAGATATGCAAACAACAATGCAGAGTATCGTACGAGGGGATTACAGTAGTGGAACGAAGACGGGAAGAAGTCTCTATTTCACTGGAATGAGTTTAGACACCCTAGTAGCCTTGTGCGGCTACTTTAATCGTAAATATCATGTACAAACCCTTATGGGGAATTTATGTAATCATGCAATTATTATCAGTATATTTATGCTATTCCTGTGTTGCCCACTAAACCGCATATCGTTTTCCGCAAATACTCTGAAAAAGGTTGAAATTGAGATAAGGGTGTGACATTTTGGTATCAGAGCAAGGATTCTGGCCACAAAATTGTCTACTCAGAGTAAGTGCGGCGGTTCTGACAACAGGATGATATACTGATATGCTTGATTACACAATGGTAGGAACATCGAAGTAAATTACTTTGGCAAGTTTACAAGCCCCTGAAAGGTACAGACACGCCTAAAGGAAACAGTGGAATACCCGGAAGGCAGTACATGTCACCATACCAGTGAGAGGATGGTGTAAGGATGACATAAACACTAAGGCAGCGGATCCAAGTAAGGCCAAAGTGTGGAGCCTTATCCTAAAACAGAATCACCAGTTAGCTGAACAGTGACCAGCCACAGTTGTGGGTAGTTAAGTGACATGAAGAAATGCCACAACAGACGAGACAGAGATAGATCCGGGTTTCATTACCGATCCCAGAGTTGGAGCGGTATACGTGATGCATGGTTTACAACTGGATAGAGGATTATGGGAGTGGGGATATCCTTGTGAGTCCACCCTCGACCCTGAGGCATGTACCTCTAGGCCAGGTGATCTGGTATTAGTAAGTGGGGTCCACTCAGAGATTGGGGGTGTGACACTAGTTCAATGGTAGCATAGTTCTCCACGGCGCTTAACTTAACCCTTAGGGTGAGTGTTCGAATCCTGCGAAAGCTGAAAGAAAGGCATCAAAAGGGGGAGTGCCTTTATCTTTTTGAGTCCATCTTTGGCTCTGACGACTAGATAGTCCAGTCATCAGATTGGGGTCCAGTCAGAAAGAATAAGGATGTGACAATACAAAGGCGAGCGGGATATTCGATTGAGTCCAGGTACCGAGTTTACCTTGGAATGGTGCGATGCTGGTGCGATCTAGTGCAACTATGACAATAACAAAACAAAATTGATGAATCTGAAACCATGTCCCTTGGGCCTAGATTAGGCTTACCGATAGGGGGTGGATTTACTGAAACTGATAAATAGTGCTTATGGTTATATCAAACATGGTGCCTACGGGTACATTGAACTGAATTATGGAACAAGTTGGGGTTGCAACAGTGGTTGGCTCTGAACATTTCCAACCGAACTGAATTACGGAAACTGTGGTTGTGATACGTAGTATTTTGAATCTTGTTGAGATGCTTATATCAAAATTTCTTGGAACTCAACATTATGTATGGGATAATGATTTTGAGAGGAGCTTCAGAGAGATGATGATGAAAATTTATTAAAGTACTAACACTGATAATCCTAGATCCATAGTGGGCCTTTGGTGTCTTCACTGATGCCAGATGGCATGAATTGGGAAGGGAATTGAATCCCCAAATGCGTAGATCAAGATGAGAATTGATGCAAGCCGAGTGAGGGCATACGTATCTCGTCAGCTGAAGCTTCAGGAATTGAACTATTCTATCCATAATCTTGAGTTGATGATAAGAATGTTTGCATTGAATCTAAAAATGTTGCCTTTATGACGTAATTGTGGAGTTATACTGCGAACACAAAGATTGAAAGTTCTGATCGGAAAGGGCTACCTATGGTGAAATTTGATCGGAGAGGGCTACCTACGGTGAAATCTGATTGGAGAGGACTACCTAAGAAAAGTTCTGATCGGAAGGGGGTTGACCAGGTGTATGGGCGCTTGTGTGAAGCACCGAGTACAGAACCCTAGAGTGTAGCCACCATGACAACGCATCGTAGAGTGCAACCACCATGACGACGAACCCTAGAGTGCAGCCACCGTAACTACAGGTACACCAAACTGTATATTGTTATTATGATTCAGATCGATAACAAGTGGTATGTAATAATCAAGGATCATAGTAATAAGCTGCAAAAGATGCAGCAGAACACAGACCAGGGAAAGATTAGAAATCCAATATTATCTAGGAAAGGCCAATGTAGTAATTATAATCTCTCATACACTATGTGATAGTTAATATGTTATATGTTCTGTATTCTGTGATATGAACACGTGCTTAGGGCACATTACCTAGCTATAGTCTGGGACTCAGCTGAGGTACATGAACATTACCTGGTTGTGGTTGGGTGCCCAGTCAAGGTACATGAATATTATCTAGCTGTGGTGCGGGAAGTGTATATGTACCATCCGATGGGAAGTGTATATGTACCATTCGGCCTAGTAAGGACCCAACTATGATACACGATTTACTTAGCTGTAGTCGGTGACTCAGCTGAGGTACACGTAAGGGTTTCAACTGGATGGTTGGCCTTGAACTTTGTGTACACACACAGATTGATGTGATTTTCATTTTACACTATATGGTGCATGACACATTTATCTATCACATTTTCTATGGATGATTGTGGGTTACTATGAAGGCCAAATGGAATCTAACTGAGGTAGTAAGATAAGGGTGGGCAGGCAGTGTAGCCTCACCTATATTGTATTTAACAGTGTGAAGCATCAGAATGGGCAGCGGAAGTGTGATGAATCTAGGTGCAATTTTGAAACTTACAAGAAGGGTTGATGTTCACACCATTGTTGATCATCCCAAAACATAATATGGCCTTGATGGTCAATAGTGTTATAGTATATGTGCTGAACAATATTACACCCTGAGTGGTGTACAATATTACATCCTGCGTGGCGTACAGTATGATGACCTGTATGGTTAACAATCACACAACATTTGTAGTTTGTGGTGACACATGTGCACTGAAATTGGGATGAACCCTAGTGTAGTAGGGCAGAATGGTGGCGAATACCTCTCAACAGCACCAATGATAACAATCCCAGATCCATAGTCGAGCTTTACTATCTACATAGATGCAAGTAGGCATGGATTGGGATGTGTTTTGATGCAACAAGGTCGAGTAGAGGCATGAATATCTCTATGACTGTAGCCTTACAGAATGAATCATCCACTTGTGATATAGTGCAAACAGTGGATGGTGCACACAGTGAATAGTGCACATAGTACGACAAGTGAATAGTGCACATCGTATGGCTAGTGAATAATGCACACAGTACGGCAAGTGAGGGTCAAATAGTCATTTGATTCTGAACACCGAACAGGTAGGCATAAATTACAGAAAGTGTACAGATTTGTACAGGGTGGTGACACTAGGATATTCAGTGTTGTGCAAGTAGAATGACATAAACTGCAAGGCTAAATACAATGGGTAGTGTTCCAATAAGGCAATGAGGCTTAGAATAATATACTGAGTGTCCTGATGGACGATCAGTACAATAATGGGTTGGGTGGCCTATGAGTACAAAACAAGAACTAAGGAGGTAAGACCCAATGTGCAAGGTTGTATAGGGCGGTGTCTTTAAGCTATAAGACCTGTGTATCTAGTGTTGTGGTTGATGCCTAGCGCTATGACATTGGACTGGTGTGTCCAAGGTAATCTTTTGAGGTTGACAGAACATTCAAACCATATCAGGTTGTAGCGGAGGCATTAAGACCAGTGTGACCAAGCGTTTTGGTGTCCAATGGTACCAGTCTTACATGAGGTGCGATATTCTACCATGGGAGGAACCTAACTAAGTGAACCATAGCCGGCTCACTAGCCCAACAAACCTCGTTAAGGGGGTGAGGGACATCCAATAGGCCTCATTAAGGGGGGTGAGGATTGGGCCGTTACAAAAAAAAAGTGATTGTGTGAATTCGGGTGAACTCCCGAAGAGGCTGTAAGGCCTATGGAACCAAGTGCTGTGGGAACCTGTGTTTGATTACAGGCTACCTACTGTGTACATAATAGATGATGAATGCTGAATGCTATTTGAGATTAGTAATGGAAGTATGACTACGGTGTTACATGGCTTTTGAGCATGCATATGATAATATAATGAGATAGGATTAATTCCTAAATTGTAGACGTTCAAATTTTGAGGACGAAATTTATTGAATGGGGGGAGAAATGTAATACCCCGAATTTTGGGATTGGAGGCTTGGGAATAAGCCTAAATTGAGTGGACTACTAAGCCCCGATTTAGTAGATGACCCAAATCTATTCTCCAATGTTCCTTATATCTTTGGGGCATTAAAGAAAAGAAAATGGTTAATTTTGAAGAAAGTGATTATGTTTATGGTGAAATCGCCTATGAGGCAGTGAGTTTGTCATATGATTTTGTATGACCAAATGATTAGTAAAAATTATGAAATTTTATAGGATGCAAGTAGACATGTTAAGCTTTAATTTGATAGGTCATATAACTCAATTAGAGCTATACACAAAAAGATATGAATTTTTGAAGTTAGCTCAGAAAAAATGGAAATTTTCTGGAACAACATGCAAAGATTGAAATTCTGGGAATTTTGTGATTCCATTCAGCAAAATTATATATTTTTTCTTGAAACTAGACTCAATAAGTGTTCTATAGGCTTTAGAATCACTCCAATTCGATTTTTCTAGAATTAGTTAAGATTTTTCAAAGTTAGGGCAGAAAATCTGCCAGAAATTGCTGAAATCCGAAAATGGGAATTATAACATCATCATAATTAAAGACGACATAAGCTAAATGTTATAAAATCATTATCTTCTTCCTCCATCAGCCAAAAACCGTGCAGCACCATGGAGAAAGAGAGGGAGTTTTAGAGAGAGAAGAGGAGAAAACTCATGAGATAGGTCGATTTCTTCGGTGAATTCGTACCTAACGTGTATAATCCTTCTCCTAAGCTTCTCTTCTATGTGATGTAAGGTATTTGAAGCAAAAATCTTGGTGTTTTGAAGTTAGGGTTTTCAGCCACAAGAAGGAAAAGCTAGTGGGAGCTTGAGGTAACTTCCAAACTCTTGTATATTGACTATTCTGGCTGTTGTGGACAATTTAATCGGTGAAATTTCGCCAGATTGTAATTGGTTTTAAAAATGGAAAATGGGTGTGTGGGGCTGTTATGCTTCCCAAATTGATACTAAATGGTAGTTGTAATCTAATGGAATAGTCAATAAAGTGGTTAGGAGTAGAAAAGAATGCGTTTACGGAGCCAAAACCGAAAAACCCCGATTTCCCCCGAAAAACCCATATATTTCGGTCAGGGACGTAAATGGGTATTAGAGTTGGATTTTCAATGATTTGATGGTTCCATTGAGTTCAGGAGTGAAAATTAGGTGGGGTTACAGTTGGGCACTTTTTCGGAAAAGGCCGATAAAGCATAATTACGAAAACGCCCCTAAAACACTGAAATAAGGGCTGCCAAGGGCAATTTCGTCTTTTGGCAATGAATTTGGTAATTCCGAGTCCGAATTCCTTGGGCGAAAATGTGTCAGGATAGCCCAGGTTAGAATTTTGAGAAAAGTACAGCCGAACCGGGTACGATGGTGCAAGGTCCCCGGGGGTATTTTAGTAATTTTTCAAGATAGACTCATATAACCCCTAGAAACATTATGGAAGTGTCTAAATGGTATATTTGGAATTGTAGGATCGAATATGGAGGTTGAGTTGTTGGCACACTTTACGAGGCACGTGTTTTGAGGCAGAAAAGGGTTAAGGTAGGGGACTTACCTTACTTGCATGTATTTGATATCTTTGCTTGTGTAATGATGTATGTGATTGCTTTACTTGATTGTGTAAAGTATATTTGAATAAATGAAGCTCTGTTTCTTTTTTCGCTGTGGCCATAGTCTTGTTGTATGAAACATTGAGCATACAGAAATGTCATTATGGGGGCATACATCTAGATAAAGTTAACATGTCATACACATAGCATCAATCATGTTTGCATTATGGTATCTGTTTCCTATTGAAATTCTCTCGAATCTCACTCTCCCATACCAACAATTTAGACAGGAGACGATATAAGATATGCAAACAACAATGCAGAGTACCGTACGAGGGGATTACAGCAGTGGAACGAAGACAGGAAGAAGTCTCTGTTTCACTGGAATGAGTTTAGACACCCTAGTAGCCTTGTGCGGCTACTTTAATCATAAGTATTATGTACAAGCCCTTATGCGGAATTTATGTAATCATGCACTTATTATCAGTATATTTATGTTATTTCTGTGTTACCCATCGAACCGCTTATCGTTTTCCACAAATACTCTGAAAAAAGTTGAAATTGAGATAAGGGCGTGGCAAGAGGAGAGAGAAGCCAAAGGTTGAATGGGCAAGTTGAAGACTTGATAAGCGGAGATTCATTTTGAATTGGTTGATAACTTGGCGCATTTTCAGCTTTTGGATCATCTCAATGGACAAGATTTGGGATGCTGAGGGATAAGGAGAAAAATGGCTTCTGAGGAAATCTGGTATGGCTTTGCTTACGATGAGTCCACTGATGACTACATAATAGTTATCGTATCAGAATTCCTTGCTTTCTTCTCTCTCAAAACCAATTCATGGGAAATTCTTGATGAGGAATGCGAATATACCTATCAAAGTGATGAGCCGACCCTTGGTTCGATCTTAAATGGTGCTATTCATTGGTTTGCCTTGCGTTGTCGAGAACCGGAACCAGTGTTTTACAATCATTGCATTTGATATAAAATAAAAGACTTTAAGGGAGATACCTGTGCCTGATGATTTCGAATATGGTTTGGGTATTTTGGGATCAGTTGCAGGATACCTAACTCTAACTGAGAACTGTGATGTACTTAAGATGTGGGTGAAGAACAAGCATGAAGTGGAGTCATCTTGGAGAAATCTTGGCTCTCTCTCCTGATGAGGTGCACATGGAAGCCATTTCACCATTATGCTTCACCAAAGACGGTCATCTTGTTGCAATAAATAGTATTTTAGGATTGGCAAAATTGAATCACAGAGGAGAACTGCTAGAATATCGGAAGTTCCTTCCTGAGCCACATTCGTTTTATTGTGCAAGCGTATACACTGAAACTTTGCTTTCCCTCCCATCAGTATCATGCGATCATTTAGAGGAGGCACAAGAGTAATGGTGACCAATTAGAAGGTTCAGGTACGTAATGGTCTACCTGTGTTCTTACCATTTGTTAATGATACTATTATGGTTGTGTTCTTATATTTCATATTAAGAATTACATCGCAAAAAATCAATATTGAGATCTGGCAATGGCAATAATTAATTTTGAAATCCAAATTTTTTTTAGACCATCGAATAACATGGTTATGGCAGTTTTGAAATTATCAAATGAAGAGTTACAAAGACCTTGCAAGCTTATAGACGTCTGACAATGATAAAACTTAATATTGATATTTAATTTTTTTTGGATTAGCGTTCTAGAAGTGATTTTATAGTGGACGGGGTAAGTATGTTAAGAGGAGTTTTGTAAGTGCTTTTGAAACTATGTTCCCTCTATAAAATTAAAATCTATATCAACCTTGGAGTTAACTTTTTCATGTTGGTAGCCATTAAGATGTCCTATATCCTTATGTTTTCTTCGAAAGGCTTCACTTCTTTGTCCTAATACTTTTGAATTTGCACTTCAATGTTCAGACTGAGAATAAATTATAGGAACATTCTAGGGGTCCTTACCTTTAGCTGATAGGTCTATATATCTCTATAGCAGTAATGTGCAACTCATATTACATGCTGACATATACTGTTTATATAACAGACTTTCATCTCGTGCAGTTCAAATAGAAATTCTCAAACTCTGTTATTATATATGCGTGTAATATTGTATTTTTATTTTGGGTAAAAATGTGTGTAATATTGTTTCCACCTTTGAACTCTAATTCCAATCTTTGAAGATTCTAAATTTAGTAATCTTGAAGCTAATACAGAGACATCAATTTCTTACCTACCAGCCACCACTCAGTATCTGAAAATTTCAAACGAAGGAAATATAAAATCTAATAATACATGATGTGTTGGAACTTTCAAGGACTCGAGGAAATTTAATTGCCGCTAATACTGTGCATGTGGATGCTGATGCAATATGATTTGTTGGGATTACTTGCATCCATCACTGCTAGATAATGAAACTGAAGCACTTGATTTTTTACATGTTTTGCTATTGAAAAGCACTTGACTATAGTTTGATTATGCTATTTTTTTTTGTTAATTCTTGTAGTAGCTGGACAGTACAGATACATAGCAGCTTATGAAGGTTTTTTTGGTGATGCTGTAGTAGCTCTATTCAAGGTTTTTGAATGTTTTGGATTGGTCCTTGTAATAGGCTGGTAGAATATCACAACATCGCTCCTTCTTTATGAAGAAATAGTATTAGTAACTTGTTATGCTTCTGTTGCAGAGGAGCTGATCTGATCAAATATAATGATGACTTTTTCTACTGATGATCATTTAAGATAAGTAAAATTCATACTACAATATCCATAATATAGTGTGAATAATTTGGCTACAAACACGTCAAAATCAAACCATTGTGTTATAAGCTCCTAGAAAAGTTGTCTTAATATGTCAATCAAGTCATGTTGAATCATGAACGTATCGGGGTTTTGTGGGAGTGATAATGCAGAAGCAGAAAGCGCTACTCTGGGCCTTTGTTTTAAGGCTAAAGACGATCCGTTAAACTAACTTTGTTTCTAATAATGCATCTGATATGGTTTATCAAAGTTATGGTTAATATATCGGATATAGTACTAATATATAATGCGACACTAATTTATATATGGATCCTGTTCTCTAATATATATTTGGATATTTTTAAATTTTTGACAAAATTTATACATACATACATACATACATGCGTATATGAGGCTCAGACTGCCAGATTTTTGTTTTTGTTTGCCAAGGCCTAGACTGAGTTATACTTGTTTGTTTTTAGTAATGCATCGGATATAGTTTGTCAAGGTTATAGTTAATATAATGAATTTAGTACTAATATAATGTGACTCTAGTACATATATGGTTGCTCAGTACTCTAATATATATTTGGATATTTTTATTTTTTTTGAAAAAGTTAAATACAAAATATATTATTTTTATCATTCATCTAAATCCTACAAATTAATGGGAAAATCCCACAACAAGAGTTTAGAAATTAGTATAGGAGTATAGCATAAAGAAGTGTGCTTTATATTTGTAATGATGCAGAAGTGTGAGGAATTTACTTGTCTTCTATGAATTCACGTGGAAATGATAAAAATAGCCTTCACTTTATCTACTCCTCTCTGATTCTCTCCTCTTGTTATCCCATGGCCAAATCTTTCACCCCCTCCTCTTCCCTGACTGTCACCTCCAGCGTTTTCCACCATCTCTGCCTTTAATTGCGCCATCCTCGTCGCCGTTAATGTTTGCGTTGTTGGCCCCAACACCATGCTCCCCTGCGTCTTCCAGCGTTGTCATTGAACGGCTCCATTGATCACCTCTTGTTGAATCAATTCCATAATGTATTGTGCGAGTTATTTTGGGTTTAGACGTGGGTGACTCAATTCTTTTTTCTTCTTGATATAAATTTGAAGAATATTGGAGGGAGACTTTACATTTATGTGCGGATGGCAAGAAGGCAAGATCAATTACAGATCAAGTTTCTTGCTCACTTATCATTAAATATATGAAAATTAGTTACCGTCATGGCCTTGCTAGTTTAGGTAATGACTAGATAAAAAAGGCGGCTTGCATAAGGTTTCCATCATTTGGGGTTTGAATAGTGTCAGATGTACGCAGTTTTACCTTGTAGAGAATGTTTCTAGAATTTGAACTTATGACCTTTTGATCACATAGCAGCGACCTTTAGCATTATTAAATCAGCATCAAACAGGAAAAAAAAAAAAAATACATTGACTAAGATGAAGTTGTCGTTTGCTATTGAACAATTGTTAATCGTAATATGTTCAGATTGACATAATTATGTACATTTCTAATATGATATTGGCAAAATGGATTGGAACATTGTTAATAACGTATCTAGTCTAGGAAGTAATCATTTACAGAAACATGAGTGTGTGAAGTTTAAGAATGACATATTTCCCACAACCTGCATATTTCTCACCTTCCCCAAGTGTTGAAGCTGAAATAGCTAGTTTTGAATTTCAAGTCTGAAATTGGTAAATTGGATTTAGAAGTTGCTAATCTCTACTCAATATAATTTTAGGAATCAAGCATTTCCCACAACATGCCTTTTTCTTATTTTTTTTCCAAATGTTGAAGTTGAAATCGCAATTTGTGAATTTCAAATCGGAATTTGGTAAAATGGGTTTAGTTGTTAATCTCTTCTCAATTTTAGGAATAAAGCATTTCTCACAAGAAGAATTTTTCTCATTTTCCCCAGATGTTGAAGTTGAAATCGCGAATTGTGAATTTCAAATTCGAATTTAGTAAAATGGATTTAGAGGTTGTTAATCTCTTCTCACTTTTAAGAATCAAGCGTTTCCCACAACATGCCTTTTTCTCATTTCGGATTACCAATTAGACATATTATCGCAATTGTAAAGTTTCTAAACTTGAGAAGTCATAAACCATTTTTCAATCGATTTCACTCATTTTGTATTGCCACTTAGACCTGTTATTGCAATAGCAAAGTGTTAGAACTTGACAAGTTATTAATCACGTTGCAATCGAATTTGCCCATTTAGGAATAGCAATTTACAACTCATTTTTGGACATATTTCATTATCAAATCAGAGACTGGAGAAATTTAAATATGAAGAAGCACGAACCAGAATAAAAACAACCTTCACAAACAAGTTTCACACACTGTATACCCCCGTAACACCACAATTACGCAGGCTGCAACTGAATTTTTGTGACCCCCAATGTCAGCATAAACAGATGCATATAAATTTTTTAGCAAATCATATTTGAAGCAATTCTATAGCATATGAGAAATGAGAAAATCTCTTAAAAAGAACTTTTAAAATGTCAAAAGACAAAAAGGTGTTATGAATATTCATAATATTAAAGAGGTGTTAGGACTTGATTTGCCTTTTTTAAGATTATAAAGAAATAACATAATTGTCCCTCTAAGTTTAGAATTAAGAATAGAGTTGGCAAAAAGAAAAAAAGAATTAAGAATAAAGAGGAAGGTGCAATTTCACTAGTTTTGATAAAAGTTTTCACAAGTTAGATAAGGTTTTCATAATTTCTCATAAAAATTTTACAAGTTGCAAATCAAAATTCACAAAATCTGATAAGAGTTTTACAAGTTCGGATAAAGTTTTTACAAGTTCTCAGAAGAATTTCACAACTTCTTTAAAGAGTTTCACAAATTGCAAATTTTGATTAACAATATTTGATAAGGGTTTCACATACAAGTTCTGATCAAAATTCACAAGTTCTCGACAGAATCTCACAACTTCTTTAAAAACTTTCACAAGTTGCAAATTTTGATTCACAATATCTTATAAGGATTTCATAAGTTCTAATAAAGGTTTCACAAGTTTTCAAAAGACTTCCACAACTTCCTTAAAAAATTTCACAAGTTGCAAATTAAAATTCACAAGATCTTACAAGAGTTTCACAAGTTTGGATAAGATTTTTACAAATAATTATTTCAAAGTGAAAATTAAACTCCGAGGGACCATTCTGTCATTTTCTTTTAATTTTGAAATGGACGAATCAGACCCTAACATCTCTTTGATATTATGAATATACGAAACACCTTTTTGTCTTTTGATATTTTTAAAGTTCTTTTTAAGAGATTTTCCCATAAGAAATTCCTGAATCATTGAAAATGAAGAAGCACCTTGAGGTCGAAACTCATTCACGGATCCAGGACTCACTTCATATTCTCAACATGAATCTGTGGGTCAGATGAAGAAGTAGTCTTGGATGCTGATGGAAGACGCTCTAGATTACTTGGATTTCGTAAAGAAAATTAAGCAAGCTCCCATGGAAAATGGAAAGGAAGAGCGATAACGCTTAGCACAGTTGGAACTTACTTAGCTGGGTTCCTTAAGTGTAATACCCCAAATTTTGAGATTCGTGGCTAGAGAATAAGCCTGAAATAAGTGGATTGCTAAGCCCTGGTTTAGCAAGATCCCAAATTGTGATTAAGGGTTGATGACTCCAAAAGTGGAGGTGATTAGTGATAAATAACCCTTTTGGAGAATATAAAGTGGATTGTAGTCATTTGTGTTATGAGCAGCGCCGAAACCCTGTATTTAAGCTTAATTATGGATTAACCTCTAAATTGACTTAAAATAGAGGGGAGGGCGCATTGGTGAAGAAAATGAATGATATGATGTGTTTTGTGGTGATTCAGTGGGAATTACCATAATAGGGACAAAACGGTAAAGTTACCGACCAATTGGTCAGTTACCGAAGAGGAAACTCATTGGTAACTTCGAGATCAATGGTTAGGATTGATTTGTGCAAGAGATCAAGGGGTGGAATCATGTGTGGATGTGCCTATGTGAGCTCATGGTTGATGGATCAAGATCATGACAAGTGGCGAGATGTGAACCCTTGGATCTTGGTCAATTTGTCAAATCATTTTCCTTCTTTCCTCTCTTTAGTTGGACATTTTGGCATCTCAAAAACTGCTGCCTTCATCTTCATCTTCACTCCCTTTCTCTCTCTCAACTCCATTGTCGTCCATGAAAGGGAAGAAAGAGAAATCAAAAGGTGAGTTTTTGGTTGGCTTAATGCCCTCTAATGCTCTAATCACCTTCTATAAAGTTGTTCATAGTGATGAGAGCTTCATCTCTATAGTTTTATATTCTTGATTGGAGGTGTTTGAGAGCTTCAAAAAAAGTGGAAAGATGGAGAATCAAGAAATTGGTTTGGGAAAGAGGAAGAGGTGAGCATTTGCTTTCTTTTAATCTAAGTTTTGTGACTTTTGGTTAAGTACGGTGAATTGTGAATTTTACCCTGATTTTATGGTATTTTCGTGTGGAATGTGAATGGTGGAATTGGATGGTGATTTTTGTTGAAAATGGTGTCATATTGTGGTATTTAGTCATTGGAATTGATTTGGATTGGATTGGATACATTGTGTGCAAAGTTTGGAAATTCTATCCAGTGTGAATTCTGTCTGAGCAGTCTGTTCGTGTGGATGTTTTGATTGGGCAAATGATGTCAGAAAATTATGAAAATTTCCAGTCTTAAAGTTTAACTCCCAAGCTTCAAAATGGACATATAATTTGTGCCATTTCCTTTTGGGAACTGGGAGTTATAGCTGTCCAAAGTTTGAAGTCGAAAATGGATTCTGTTTTGGGCCAGTGATGAAATGTGTGTAATTATATATTTTTGTGGTTGATTTCTAGTAATGACCAATATTTTTCCTGTATAGAGGACTTGAATAGCTTTCATTTGGCTTTAGAATCACCTCATTTCAATTTTTGTGGAATTAGTTATGAGTTTTGGAAGTTCAGCCAAGAAACATGATTTTCTTGGCTGCGGCCAGAAGGATTCTGAGCTGTTTTTGGCCGCGGCCAGTGGATTTGTACGGGCCACGGCTAACCCCCAAAAATCAGCATTTTGGACTTTTAAAGGTGATCTTTGGTCAAATGTTTCCCAAGCCTTTAGGCATATATTTGGGCTGTGATTAGCCACCTAAAGGTTTTAAATGACAACCAACATAAAGTGTTTGTATGTTGAGGAATTGGAAAAGGGATTAACCCTATGTCCATGATTTTGGTTATAGGGTTGGATAGTCGCCTTGATCATGGTTCGATGTTCGTCGGATCATGAGTAGCCGGTGCTGGAGCATACGTGAAAGATAAATGTAGGGAACATATTTCTTCTGCTTGTATTTGATATATGTGTTAGTGTGTTGGTGCATGTCTTAGCTTTGCATGATTATGTGTAATTTGAAGCTATGTTTCAATTTATGCTATGGCCATTAGTATGTTGTTTGAAGCATTGAGCTTACAAATTGTCCTTGTGTTAGCATGAATTATGTGATGCAAGCATGTCATGCATTAAACATTTATCGTACATGCATATTGATATTGTTGTTCTACTGAGATTCTTTAGAATCTCACCCTTCCCTACTAACCTTTTAGGCAGGGTAGTGGATCAAGGATGGAGCAGGCTCCAAGGGTGACGAGGACTCTTTTGAGTTGTCATTATGGTTGTTGATTATCATAGTTGGGAGCATTGTGTACTGGATTTAGTTGTGTATATATGGATGAGAATTTGATTATGTGTATAAGATGGATTTGTGTAATCCCCATATGAGGGCTTGTAATGGGCGAATGTGTCCTATAAAGCTTGAGTTAATAAATGGAATCCTGAATTGCCGGAATTATTACATTGCGTACTCTGATATATTAAATGTGATTTATCTTTGTGTAGTAATTGTATTCGGAATGTGAATGTGAAACCAGGTTAAAATGATTTCAAAAGGTATTTGTGAAAATCCTGTCTGGTATATGGGTTTATAAATGTTATTTGATTGTTATTGGTCTCTATTTCATTTTAATAACGTATTCCGAATATTAATTACGAAAGGGGGTTACATTAAGCATCTAGTTAGGGGTTCAATCTTTGGTGTTATGTATGGAGAGGGTCTCGTGTCAACTTGCTCTTAAACTTGTGTTAGCTTTTTCAATTTGATTATACTCAGTGGCTTTATATATGAATTTTATTATAAAAAAAAATTCTTTATTGAGTTTGATATAAAGTATGAATTTTGATAGATTTAATTTCAATTATTTAGATTTAAAATATATTCAAATCAAACTATTGTCATTTTTTTATATTTTTATTATTTAATTATATATTATTAATGCATATTTATTCATAAAAATAAACATTTACAAATTTATGATTCGAGTCTACAATAAAATTTTAAGTTACAATTACGAATTTGCTTCAACCTGTGAGTTCAACAACCTTAGACGTAAGTATGGTCCAGCACTAATTATTAATAAATAATTTTTGTTAAAAAATCAGTGTTTTTATATATATATATATATATAAATTTATCAGGTTATTTTCACAAACAAAATTCTGAACACAGGACTTTTCGTTAATTTTCACAAATTTGAAAAAGGAAATATCAGTAATAAATATTTTTTTGTCATGATTTTCAGTTCAAATCCTAAATATTTATCTTATCCCCTCCCCAAATCTGTTTTGGGAGAATCTCTGATTCTCCAAAATCCAAACTGATACCCTCATAATCCCTATTTCCATATGTGTGTGTGTATATAATAACGCCTGTGTCCTGTTCTCTTTCCCGGATCCAACCATGGAAAAGCTTCCTGAAGATTTGAAGACCGAGATACTTGTTAGCTTGCCCGTCAAATCTCTGCTCCGATTAAAGTGTTCGTCCAAGTCATGGTTCTCTCGCATCTCTAACCCTAATTTCGCACAACTCCATTTTCAGAGAACATCTCAACAAAAACAACTCACCCATCGATTCCTTTTTCACACAATTTCTTCTTCAGAATTTAGATCCATAGATATCTTCAATCACACATCCTTCCACGACGATTCTGCTTCTGTAAAGCTCCATTTTCCCCTTCATCTTCAACCTATCACTCATTTTGCAATCCTGGGTTCTTGCCGAGGCCTTCTTCTTCTTCTTCTTCTTCTTCCACGACGATTCTGCTTCTGTAAAGCTCCATTTTCCCCTTCATCTTCAACCTATCACTCATTTTGCAATCCTGGGTTCTTGCCGAGGCCTTCTTCTTCTTCTTCTTCTTCTCTCTCTCACCACCAAAGAACAAATCTTTTTCTTGTGGAATCCCTCCACTGGTTTCTGCAAAGAGATTCCAGATCCTCGTCGTTCTTCGTCAAAATCTATAGTTCGTCATAGCTTTTGTTATGATGAATCCAATAGTGATTACTTACTTCTGCTTTCTTTATATAATTACTATCATTCCCTTACAGGCTTTGAGGTTTTCTCTCTGAGAACCAATTCATCTGCAAAAGTTGTTAAACTGCCTCCCAATCACAATCTCATGACTAGTTTATCTCTCTCAAGTTGTTCATTCTTAAACGGAGTTTTTTATTTGTTACTTTCGAATAGAAAGCCTCCACGTGAAGCGAATATTCTTGCATTAAATACAAGAACAAAGAATTTTCAACAACTACCAATGCCGTCCGATGATATTTACTTACTACGATCTTGCAATTTGGGAGTACTTGAAGGTTGTCTTACTCTCATTGATTCTAAGGACTTCAATGAAGTTAAGGTATGGGTGATGAGACAACAACATGGAGAGGAATCATCGTGGTCGTCTTGGACTAAGTTAATGTCTGTGTCTAAGCCAATTTATGTGTCCCGTCGTAGTAATTGGGAATTTATTGATTACTTTTTTTCGCCATTATGCTTCAACAAAGATGGTGAACTTGTTGCCGAAGATGGTGATTTAGGGTTATCAAAATGGAATCATAAAGGAGATCAACTGCTTGAATATCGTCGATATTTTGATCCGTATGATCGTAGCATATCTACAATTCTATATAGTGAAACTTTACTCTCTTTTACTTGAGACTAGTTTGATCAGGTACTTCGTTTCATTTTGCCTGCAATTTTATGCTTATATATATACAAGGCTTGTTTTCATATATTTCATATCATTTATTTCAATGATATGTGTGTTTCAATTGTTAGTTTTGCAGGTCTATCGCTGATATGTTGTGCATAGGCGGGAAATAGGCTTGTCTTGTAACAATGCAAGTTAGCCTAGAGTTTGGCCTGTGGCCCGTACAAAAGTCTGTCGGTTAAAAAAGTATGCATTTTTAATTTTCAATCTTTTTTTATTATATTTCTTTTTTCAATTTTCACTTTTTTCCGATTTCTTCTCCTTTTATCTTTCGACCCATTCTTTTTTAATTTTGAATCTTTTTTAATTATATTATTTTTATTTCTAAGCTTTTTAAAATAATTTCTTTTACTCTAACAAATCATATTTTGGGTAAATTCTTGTTACTCAACTAATTACATGGTAAAATCCGTTTATCATGAAATAATTATTTCTTAATGATGACTAAATCATAAAAATAAAAATAAGGATGTTACATTAACATATACTTTCTACACAATTTTACATAATATTATAAATCTATAACAGGCCTTTGAGTTTAAGCCTGGACTGGTAAGGCAAATAGGCCTTCTAAAAGGCCAGAGCTTGCTCATTAGGTTAGGTCACAAGCCCTTGAGAGGTTGCTTATCTTATTTCCACCCCTAGTTGTACAAAATTTCAGTTTTCATATCGATCATGCTTTAGGAATTATTAGTCCAATATATCTTTTTTTGGCCAAAATTAGTCTAAGATATCTCCATCTTATATACGTCACATTCAATTTTATATCAAACTTTTGATAAGCAATATTCCTGTTAAATGCTATATGAAATTTGAATACTGAATCTTTACCTTAATTATAACAAGTTCCAGAGAGGCAGAAATAAGCATGCTCTACTGTTTCTGGCATATTCATTTCGCTGAAAAGAAAAATGACAGCCATCTTTTGAAATTTGAAGTTATAAAAACATACATACATATATATATAGTATATGTACACATTATAGGGAGCAACATATAACCCCTAATATATATAGTTATATACACATTATAGGGAAGTGTGTATCGGTAATAATACCATCATAGTATGTATCTTTAATTGGTATATATTTTATCTTTGAATGAAGGAACTATTGGATCGATGGGTTTGATTTTTCAAAGAAGGACTTTTAGTGATGACTCTAAAAGGCAATAGCTGCAAGTCTGCCTTAGTGGCGACTTTAACCATTGCCACTATGAGGATGCCTTTTAGCTGTGACTTTTTAGTGTCACAGCTGAAAGTCTCACGGTGATCTTCTAGAGGTGCAGCTTAAATTCTCATTCAAAGTCAACTTTTAACGGCTTACTTTTAGTGGCAACTTTCTAGAGTTCCGCTGAAAATCTCACCTTTTTTAGTGACATGTGGCAGGTAAAGTGGTTTGTGATGTGCTATGTTATAAGGAGATTGATGTGGCAAAACTGTTCAGCCGCAATGATAAAGGTTAATATAATTTGGTTACAAACACTTGGGTGTGTGTTACAAGCTCCTAGCTAGAAATTTTGTAAACATTAGGGTGCTAAATGCTTATAAGTGCTGAATGAAACCGGGGAATAACATGAGAGTAATGGTTGTTACTTTATCCAAAGAACAAAATACATACATACTACAACCTACTTTAAGGCATTGTTTGGTTTGAGGTTTTTTGAGAGAAGGGGATCGAGGGGGTTAGCATGTTTGATTGGAAAAAGGGGGGGGGGGGTTTTTTTGTTTTTTAGTGCTCCCTTCCCCTCCTTCCACGACCCTCCAAATTTGGGGTTTTTTGGAAGGGTAAGAAATATCATGTCCTATTCTGACTAAAATGCCAATGTTAATTTTTTATTATTCTAAGTTTACCCATATGATTATAAAATCAATCTGATTGTTACTAGGATCAGCCGAATAAATCAAAAAATATATCTAATAAAATCTATCTAATCAAATCCTATTCTACTAAAATACTACAAATTAAATCTATCTAATCAAATCTTATTTGACTTTAAACTCAATATCAAAACAAGAAAGAAAATTGCGATGACGGCTTTTCTTATTAGTTGAAACATCAAGTTGTCTCTCAATCTCCAAAGTAAGGTATGTTCTATTGTTTTTAACTCTTCGGTTAGATGTTAAATTCCATTTAAACTAGTATGTTGTTATCTGGCTCCTTAAGTAAATGAATTATGCTATTTAACTCTTCTTTCATATTCTTGTTGTGCTTACTATTTCCTTTTATTTTCCCTTTCAGTGTTTGCTATTTCTTGACCATTATTGTTCATAGATGTTTGTGCGTTTTGAACTTAATCATAAGTATCTCAATAACAAAGGATATCGATAATACCCCAAAAATTTGGGATTGGAGGCTTGGGAATAAGCCTAAATTAAGTGGACTGCTAAGCCCCGGTTTAGTAGATGTCCCAAATCTATTCTCTAATGTTTCTTATATCTTTGGGGTATTAAGAAAGTAAAATGGTGAATTTTGGAGAATATAATTATGTTTTCGGTGAAATCGCCTATGAGGTAGTGAGCTTGTCATGTGATTTTGAATGATCAAATGATAAGCAAAAATTATGAAATTTTACAAGATGAAAGTAGACATCCTAAGCTTTAATTTGATAGTTCATATGACTCAATTTGAGCTGTATACAAAACGATATGAATTTTTGAAGTCAGCACAGAAAAACTGTGAAATTTCTGGGACAATATGTAAAGATTGAAATTCTGGGAATTTTTTGATTCCATTCAGAAAACTTATATATTTTTCCTTGAAACTAGACTCAATAAGGGTTCTATAGGCTTTGGAATAACTCTAATTCGATTTTTCTAGAATTAGTTATAGTTTTTCAAAGTCTGGGCATAAATCTGCCAGAATTTTGTAAAATCCGAATTTTGGGAAAATTAATTAATTAAAAGTGGATATGATATAAAGTGATCATCTCCTTTTTCAGCCCCATTTCTGACACCATAACAGACCCTCAGAGAGAGAGAGAGAGAGAGAGAGAGAGAGAGAGAGAGAACTCAGATTTGTAGAGAGAGAAGGGGAGGAAAAAACTTACAAAGGTAAGTGATTTCTTCGGTAAATCGGTTCCTAATGCGTATAACTCCGCTCCTAAGCTATTCTTCTATGTGATTCAAGGGTTGGAAGCTCAAATTTGAATGTTGAGCACCTAAGGTTCAGCCATATCAAGGGAGAGCCAGTGGGAGCTTGAGGTAACTTCCAAACTCTTGTATATTGACTATTATGGCTGTTGTGGACAATTTAATCGGTGAAATTTCGCCGGATTGTCATTGGTTTTAAAAATGGAAAATGGGTGTGTGGGGCTGTTATGCTACCCAAATTGGTACTAAATGGTATTTGTAACCTAATGGAATAGACAATAAGATGGTTAGGAGTAGAAAGGAACGCGTTTACGCAGGCGAAACCGAAAAACCCTGATTTTCCCCTTAAAACCCATATATTTCGGCCAGAACTGTAAATGGGTTTTAGATTTGGATTTTCAATGATTTGATGATTCCATTGAGTTCAGGAGGAAAAATTAGGTGGGGTTACAGTTGGGCACTTTTTCGGAAAAAGCCGAAAAAGCATAATTACGAAAATGCCTCTAAAACACTTAAATAAGGGTTGCCAAGGGCAATTTCGTCTTTTGGCAGTGAATTTGGTAATACCAATTTCGGAAATGGATTCCTTGGGCGAAAATTTGTTAGGATAGCCCAAGTTAGAATTTCAAGAAAAATACAGCCGAACCGGGTACGATTGGGCCGGGTCCCTAGGGTATTTTAGTAATTTTTCAAGATAGACTCATTAACCCCCAGAAACACTATGGAAGTGTCTAAATAGTACATTTGACATTGTAGGATCGAATATAGAGCCTTGAGTTGTTGGCACGCAAATCGAGGAGAAAGATTAGAGGTAAGGGACTTACCTTACTTGCATGTATTTGATATCTTTGCTTGTGTAATGATGTATGTTATTCCTTTACTTGATTGTGTAGATCATATTTGAATGAATGAAGCTCTGTTTCTGTTTTTGCTGTGGTCTTAGTCTTGTTGTATGAAACATTGAGCATGCAGAAATGACATTATAGGGCATACATCTAGTAAAGCTAACATGTCATACACATAGCATCAATCATGCATGCATTATGGTATCTGTTTCCTACTGAGATTCTCTCGAATCTCACCCTCCCCTACCAACAATTTAGACAGGAGACGACAAAAGATATGTAAACAACAATGCAGAGTACCGTACAAGGGGATTACAATAGTGGAACGAAGACGGGAAGAAGTCTTTGTTTCGCTGAGATGAGTTTAGACACCTTAGTAGCCTTATGCGGATACCTTAATCGTAAGTATCATGTACAAACCCCTATGGGGAATTTATGTAATCATGCACATATTATCAGTATAGTTATGTTGTTTCTGTGTTACCTAGCGAATCGCATATCGTTTTCCGCAAATACTTTGATAAATGTGAAATTAAAATAAGGGCATGACAATATCTAGATTTCATAATTATCTTTGTTATCTGAGGATTATAGTTTGATTTAGGATTTAGATTTAAATTTTAAAAAACATGTTAAATTTGATTGGTTAACATATTAAAATTAATAAAATCATCATTTCAAATATATATTTAAGGTTGTTTATCATATATAACTGAGGTACATGGTTCTTTTTTTTTTTTTTTTTTTGGGATTTATAACTTAGAAAATAATAACTTTGATATCTAAATAATGTACTAATGGCATATTTGTCAATATTTAATTAGCTTATCTCTCTTTTTCTTCTAAACCAAACAAGAAACTTCTTTTCCCCTTCCCTCCCATCCAACTAAACAGAGCTTATAACCTCCCCTTACCTCCTCCCACCTTACCTCATTTAACCTCCTCTCTCCTCCTCTCCATTGAACCAAACAAGGCATAAATGCAAACGAAACTTATTTTGATTAAACAATTATGAGACCATCAACCAAACACCTATACTTTGATTAAAATCAACTATGAGATCATCAACCATATTTTTTTTTATAAAAAGGCTCACATGTTTTCAGTGCACTTTCATTAAAATCAAATATGGTTTTTGGACAAATTTTTGGGAAAATATAATTAAAAAGCAGGAAAAAATAGTTTATTACATAACCATAACTTTTTTTGTTTCATAATTGATTTTAGCACTATGAGTGTATGGTAATAATAAGATGACTATGATTTTGATTTCATAATTGATTTTGTCACGATAAGGGTGTGCGTGTTGCATATATTAAGGTCATACAAGATATCTATGAGGGGATAACAACTAATGTGAGAACGTCTAGAGATGAGACAAATGATTTTCCTATAAGGATTGATCTTCATCAGGGATCAGTTAGATGTTCTAATTGAGCTTATACTTGAAGAAATCCTTAAGGCATGCTGATGATATTGTTCTTGTGGCTGAGTCAAGAGAAGAAATTAATTTTAAACTTGAGTTATGGAGAAGAACCTTAGAGTCGAAGGGTTAGTGATTGAGTAGGAGTAGGACAAAATATATGCATTTCACTTTTGATAATATCGAGAAGAGTAAGAAGTGATTTAGAGATCAAAATGAGAGATTAGGTTATTCCGCAAGTAATAAAGTTCAGATATTTGGTATCAATTTTGCTAGAAGATGGTGAAATTGATGGAGATGTTAATCATAGAATTCAAGCAGGGTGGTTAAATGGAGAAAACTTACTGGAGTTATTTGTGATAAAAAAGTACCTGAAAAAATAAAAGGAAAATTTAATTGTACTCTTATTCATTCGGCCATCAATGCTTTATGGTAGTGATTGGCCTTTGAAGGTGCTATATACGCACACATTAGGGGTAGTTGAGATAAAGATGTTGAGATGGATTTGTGGTCATATAAGGAAAAATAAAATTCATAATGAACTTATACGAGGAAGGGTCAAAGTGACAACTATTGAAGAAAAAATAATTGAAAATCGTCTTAGATGGTTTGGACATGTACAAAGAAGGTTATTAGATGCGCCAGTAAGGATGGTAAATCAAGTTGTTTGTAGCCCAGTTAAATGAGGTTATTAAGCGAAATCTCTTAGTTAACAATTTATCCCAAGATTTAGTTTTAGACGGAGTTGAATGGCGTGTTTGATTGCCTAGTGGGATTAAGACTCTATTATTGTTTGTAAGCCCCCATGGCCCAATAATACATAAATAATACTTAATCTTGCCACTTAAGAGATAATATGCAATCAAATAACCATATTATTTAGAAAATTTAATCAAAAGATCATATTTTGTAGATAATCTAATAAAAATATTAAGGTTAAGATGCTAAAATAACTTTCAACTTTTATTAAAAATGCAAAAGTAACTATAAACTATTTTTTGGAGCAAAAGTAACCATAAACTTTTAAAATTGGGGCAAAATAGTTAAATCCAACTAACTTCCATCTATTACATTGGGAAAAATTAATTTTTTGGCCCTTTAAGTTTTGACTCATTTATAATTCAGTTCATGAACTTTTGACTCGTCTACAACTTAGTTCCTAATGTTTCTAAGTCATCCTACATGGCAATAAATGTTAAAATATGGTTAAAAATTATTTAGGTGGATTTTACATAAATTAAAAAGTAAAAAACAGCATTCCCATCCCCACCAACTTGCGTTCCCCTCCACCTTTATTTTCCAGAAATCATTGGGCATCCATGACATACATGACAGATCCTTTAGAAGCTCCTTTCATGTATAAAGTGTGATCGATTTTTTCTTTTTTCTTTTTATATTAAAAGGCCTTTAAAATTATGAGCATCATATAAATGATTTATAATCCCATTTGTTACTAAAAGAGAAAAAGCCTTCTTTGTCGAAGTGGTTGTTTTCTCCCAGCAACCTTCTTTCTTTCATAGCATTTATAATTTTTCTTTTTGTTCTTTTTCACTTGTAATGCTTTGATCACGGTTTAATATATCATTTTGTCTTTTTATCTCTGCGTCTCACCATTTCATCCTATAAAGTTATACATTAGGTAGGTCCACCAAATCTTATTTAGTACTCATAAATCTCAATAAATTTGATATTTAAAAATTTGACATATAAATAATACAATTCAACTTATAAATATAAATATAAATTTATAAATATAAAATGTTAAATTTGATTTGTAAATTAGTATTTATAACTTCACTTGTAAAGATGAATGATTTTTAAAGGTAATAATTAATTATCCTTAGAACCTAGTAATATGATATGATATTTTGGGGAACTCATTTATATATAATTTTTTTATTTGAGACCTTATGTAATTTTTCTTCTTCTTTTTTTCGATACAGCTTATGTAGTTTTTCTAATAAGCCCAAAAACGCTCATATGCATATGATCTATAAGCAGTGTTTAGATATCAAATAGCAATACAAATTTTTTTTTAATTTTTCAATAAAAATCATTTTTACTAATTAAATAATATCTATTTATAATAATTTTAATATCAAACATAAATTTTCCCCGTTAATATTAGATAGATAAATATAAGGGAAAAAAGCATAAAAAGAATTTTAAATTTACAAAATCATAAATCAGGTTTGTCACCAAGAATTGATAAGGAAATGATAAAACTTGATCTAAAAAAAATATCTTATTTAAAATTGTACAAATTCAAAATTATTTTTATGTCTTTTTCCTAAATAGAAGTTGATAAACAACTATAGTGATATCAACGTAGATATATATATATATATATATATATCTTTTTTATCCCAATAATAATTGTTTTGAGGGAAATCCATTAATTACCCTGACGGCTACATCTATTATTTCTGTAAATGAAACCTTCACCAGTAATCGTCACACACATGCACATATTCTCCGATCTCTCAATTTCTTCTTCCTTCTTTTTCCGGCCACCATGGAGAAGCTTCCCTATGACCTGAGAATCGAAATTCTTCTTCACTTGCCGATCAAATCTCTAGCTTGTTTAAAGTGTGTGTCCAAGTCTTGGCTCTCTCTCATCTCCGACCCCAACTTCTCAAAACTGCATTTTCAATTATCTCCCCAACATTACACCTATCGATTCCTTACCATGTTTGTGCTAAACATGGCCGTAATAGTCACCTGCAAATGCGAGCCATAGATCTCAACGCATCTCTTTGTGATGATTCTGCTTCTATAAGCTTCAATTTTCCGGAAAGAGAAGACATAGAGAAAATAGCAAAGGGACATATTGTTGAGTAAAGTGATTACTTGGGCCTGCGTAAGTGATATGGTAATAGGCCTAATATCTAGTGTTTGTAACGGGGCCCAATGTTAGTTGTGCTACTTGCATTTTTCTGATATACTTATATATATGTGAACAGGGACACTCTTTGTATTGTGTGGTTCAGAATGTTATAATCAATAAAATTATAGTTCAGTTGGCCTGTGGTTTGTTAGGTGTTTAACATGGTACCAGAGCCCATGGTGTATATGGTTCAGCAGTTCGGGTCAAGTTATTTCAACCCAGTTTTTCTTGAATCCATGCTCCAGTTCTTTTTTTTTTTTTTTTTTTCAGTCATCAATCTTGCCACGTTTCTGGGCATCAGTTTCTCGATTCTTCTTGTTGAAAGTGTTCGTTCTTCCATAGTGCCTCCGTTCCTCCACCACGATCTGTGATTTTGGTGGCTGTCAAGTCCGATTTCATCTCTGTTTCTCGATTACGCCAGCGTGATTTACAGCCTTCCAAGTGTTTTTTCTCATTATTAGCCCGTTTTCTGTCAAGATTCTGTTTATTGACTCCTATGGCTACCAGCGACGAATCCTTGAAGTCTGCTATCGATTTTCAAAATCCCTTGTATCTCTATCCTTTCGACATGCAGTAGGCGTCTTTGGTCCCTTACTTGCTTAGCGGTACTGCCAATTATCCAAGTTGGAGTTGCGGAATGAGATTGGCTTTCCTTGGCAAGAAAAAGCTTGGTTTCATAGATGGCACATGTAAATGAGAGGCACAGGCACTAAACCTCCGACCCTAATAGGATAGATGTGATGTCGTCGTCTTATCTTGTATCATTAGCTCTGTTGCTAAAGATCTTTCTAATGGACTAACCTTTTCTGCCTCATCTTATTCGGTTTGGGAGGATCTCTGTGGGCGTTTTGATAAATGAGATGGAACAAAGATTTTTGGTCTACATAGGACAATCAATTACCTCAGCCAAGGTTCCATGTCCATCTCCCAATATTATACCAAATTGAAGGATCTCTGGGACAAATACTCTGCCATAGTAGTACTTCTGACCTGTACATGCCCAACCTCCAAAGAATATGCCAAAGTGGTTCAGGAACAGAGATTGTTCCAATTCTTGATAGGTCTTAATGAGACCTATCATCAGGTGCGCAGTCACATCCTCATGTTAGCACCTCTTCCTATTGTTAATCAGTCTTATGCACTTGTATCCCAAGATGAAGACCAATGTGCAATTAGTTTTATGCCTGCTTTTTCCTCTGGTGAAAACACAATCATGCTGGCCAGAGGAGGCTAACTAATAAGGGAGGACGTTTTAGGGGACGTAGAAGGAACTTTAACTCAAACGAATGCTCTCACTATGGTAGACGAGGGCATGTTTGTGACAATTGCTTTCAGCTTATTGGTTTTCCTCCAAACTTTCGCAATAATCGTGGAAACAAACTTCCTGAGGATAGCATAAATCAAGTAAATGCTGACCCTCCAGTGCAGAATTCTCCTCCAACTAGTATCACCACTACTGTGACGCCAAGTTTGAATCATGAGCAGTATGAACAGATTATTCAACTCTTAAAGAAGGACAAGATTCCAAACGAGGGAACTGTGGGAGTGGTTGGCAACACTACAGGTTTGCCACATTCTAACATATAGTGGTGATATTAAGAAGATAAGAATTCCTAATGGGCAGTTACTTCTAGTTACACATATAGGGGACCTAAGATTATGAGATTATATAACTCTTAAGAACGTGCTATATGCTCCTAGTTTATGTTTTAATTTGATTTCTATCTCCCAGTTGACCTGTGATAATAATTGTACTGTATCATTCCATCCTAAGTTTTGTACTGTGTAGGACAACTTGAATGGGAAGTCTATGGAGATTGGTAGAATATATAATGGGTTGTACATGTTGACAGGAAATAAGCTTGTGAAATTTGCTACTTGTCTTGAATCTCATAAAAGTAAAAATTTAGACAACATTAGGACTATGTATTATCAATTAGGACATCCATCGCTTCAAATCCTTAGACATTTACATATGTTTGAAAATAATGTTGATGATATTGTCTGTGACGTCTGTTTGTAATCCAAGCAGCCAAGGCTGCCTTTCCCCGAAAACAATAAAAGAAGTTCAATTTGTTTTCAACTATTGCACTTAGATGTGTGGGGACCCTATAGGGATTCTTGACTATTGTCGATGAGTTCTCTCGAGGTATATGGGTTATTTTGATGAAAAATAAGTCAGAAGTGGCTGGACATTTGAAAACTTTTTTGGCTTATGTAGAAAACCAATTTCAACTTTCGGTTAAAGGAGTAAGAAGTGATAATGGATCCTGAATTTCTAAACAATGAAATAAAATATTATTTGAAGGAAAAGGGATTATTCATCAAACCTCTTGCCCTCATACACCTAAACAAAATGGTTTAATTGAGCGTAAGCATAGACATTTACTTGAGGTAGCTCGATGTTTAATGTTCTAAGCTGGAATTCCTGTCATGTTTTAGGGAGAATGTATCAAAATAGCTGCCTACTTAATCAACAGAACACCTAGTAAAGTTTTGAATTTTAAAACTCCTTATGAGCTTATTCATGGGGAAAGCCCCATTTAGGTCACTTGAGAATATTTGGATGTCTTGTTTTTGCCTTTAATTTGTCTAATACTGATAAATTCAAACCCAAGATTGATCCTTGTGTTTTTCTAGGTTACTCAACTACAGGCAAAGGGTACATTTTATATAATATGAGAAGTAAAGACATAATTGTTAGTAGACATGTAACATTTTTTGAAAACAAACTGCCTTTTAAAGATCACCTGGATACGAATCAAGGGGGAGCACAATCACAAAGTAAGGATTTTTTTCTATATAATTATGATTGTGCTGCAGAATTGAGTAAGCAGATATCCAGTGGCGAAGACATGCATACACAACCTGTTTATGAATCCCTAAATGGGGGGCCTCCACTTGTTGATTTGAGTCATGATGTGACTCCACTTATAGAGAAGCATAATGGAGCACAACATAGATGGGGAGAACTAAACAGAGACCTACACGGATAAGGAAACCACCATCATGGCTAACAGATTATGACTGTATAGGTTTGGAAAATTCTAATCCTCTTATAATTGATAAGATCAATACTGTACAGAATAAGGGACAACATTATAGAAAGGATATTCCCTATCCAATCTGTCATTACTTTGTTATTCTCATATTTCTCCATCCTATTTCTCCATCCTATTAGCATTATCTTTCATGTACTGATGCTATGATTGAGCCAACTATATACAATAAGGCCGTGGAGGATACTAGGTAGGTAAAGGCAATAAACGAAGAAATTCAAGCGTTGGAAACAAACCATACATGGGAAATAATGGACCTACCCCCTGGGAAATGACCAATAGAGTGTAAATAGGATTATAAAGTGAAATATATGGCTGATGGGAGCATAGAAAAATTTAAGGTACGCCTAGTAGCAAAAGGATACAACCAGAGGGAAGGAATTGACTATTATGACACCTGTTCTCCTGTAGTAAAATGGTAACAGTTAGGGTAGTTCTTAAGTTGGCTATAATGAATAAATGGGCTTGCTTTCAAATGGATGTGCATAATGCATTTCTTCAAGGGGACCTAAATAAGGATGTCTATATGCAAGTTCCCCAAGGTTTCACAAATGTTGGTCCCAGTAAGGTTTGCAAGTTGATAAAGTCCCTCTATAGGCTAAAACAAGCCTCTCGGCAATGGAATATCAAGTTGACACAAGCTCTAATTGATAGAACTTTTCAACAGAGTAAGTATGATTATTCCCTTTTCTTAAGAAGGAAAGGAATATAATTTATAATTGTGCTAGTTTATGTAGATGACCTTCTAATCACAGGAAATAGTTTGGAAGGAATAAATACAATCAAAGGACATTTGCATAAGACTTTCAAGATCAAAGACCTAGGTTCCTTAAAGTATTTCCTGGGTCTAGAAGTGGTGAAATCTAAGAAAGGCATTATTCTCAATCAAAGGAAGTATGTCTTAGATTTGTTGGCAAACACAGGGATAAGAGCAACCAAAACTGAATGTACTCTAATGCAGAAAAATTTGAAACTATGTTAGCATCCAAACACAAAGAAAGGGAGGAAGAAGGATTGACAAAGGAAGAAGAAAGAAGATCCATTTTTAAAAGAACCAGAAATGTATCAACACTTGGTAGGTAGACTCCTCTATCTCACTATAACTAGGCCTGATGTATGTTTTCTTGTACAGGTATTATCCAGTTTATGCAGCAACCTAGGAAATCTCATATAAAAGCAGTTATGAGGGTGGTACGGTACCTAAAAGGCGTCCCCGGTTTAGGAGTTCTTTTGTCTTCATCCAGTGACATAAAGCTACAATGCTTTTGTGACCCTGATTGGGCTGCATCTGGTGACTTTAGAAGATCGGCTACTAGCTATATTATTAAGCTTGCAGGATCTCTTGTGTCATGGAAGTCCAAGAAGCAATCTATGGTCTCTACATCATCTGCGGAAGACGAATATCGGGGTCTTGCTAAGACAACTTTAGAGATTACTTGGATCACTGGATTACTATCAGATTTATGAGTTAAAAGAACAGGGCTTGATGCTGTCTTCTGTGACAACAAGGCTACGATAAATATTGCAACTAATCCAGTATTTCACGAAAGGACGAAACACATTGAAGTGGATTGTCACTTTGTTAGAGAAAAACTTCAAGCTAAGTTAATTAGTTTACACTATGTGAGATCATATCAACAGTTGGCTGATATATTAACCAAAGCACTTGGGAATGATATTTTTCATGCTTTGTTATGCAAGTCAGGAGTCTACAATCTATATACTTCCAACTTGAGGGGAGTGTTGAGTAAAGTGATTACTTGGGCCTACATAAGTGATATAGTAATAGGCCCATATCTAGTATATGTAACAGGGCCCAATGTTAGTTGTGCTATTTGCATTTTTCTGATATACTTGTATATATGCGAATAGGGACACTCTTTGCATTTTTCTGATATACTTGTATTAATGCATGACATGCTTGCATTACATACACTCATGCTAACACAATGACATATATGCGTGCTTAATGTTTTGTGCAACAAAACTATGGCCACAGTATAAACAGAAACAGAGCTTTAATCATTCATATATGTTTCACATAATCAATCAAAGCAATAACATGCATCAATATATAGCACAAATATCAAATACATGCAGGAGAGGTAAGTTCCCTACTTTAGACCTTTTTTACCTCGAACCGTGTACTTTGATTCATGTGCCAATCCCTTGGGCTTTCAACTTGGTCTTAAAATGTCAAATGTATCAGTTTAGACACTTCTATAGTGTTTCTGGTGGTTATACGAGTCTATCATAAAAATTTACCAAAATGCTCCCTGGGATCCGGTCCGGCCTCATCGTACCCGGTCTGATTGTAGTTTTTCTGAAATTTTGACATGGGTTATTCTTACATATTTTCACCCAAGAAATCCACTTCCGGACTCAGAATTATCAAATTCATTGTCAAATTATAAAAATACCCTTGATAACCCTTATTTCAGGGTTTCAGGGGCGTTTTCGTAATTATGCTTTTTTTGGCTTTTCCGAAAAAGTGACTAACTATAAGACCACTTAATTTTCCCTCTTAAACACAATGGAACCATTAATTTCATGAAAATCCAACTCTAACCCCTCCAAACTAGCCTTGGCCGAAATTCTCAGTTCTCTAGGAAAAATTGGGGTTTTCCGGTTTTGGTTCCGCAGACGTGTTTCTTTCTACTCTTAACCACTATATTAACTATTATATTAGGTTATAACTACCATTTGGACCCAATTTTGACATCATAACCCTTAGGCCATTACAATTTCCAAATTTTAAATCAAAGACAATCTGATAAAATTTCACCGATTAAATTGTCCACAACAGTTAGAACAATCAAAGATTGAAGTTTCGGAAGTTACCTGAAGCTCCCTCTGGCTTTTCCTTAAAATGGCTAAACCCTAACACACTTTCAAACAGCAAAATTCTTGCTTCAACACCTTAAATTACATGGAGTAGAAGCTTAGGAGAAGTATTGCACAGGTTAGGAGCTAAATCATCGGAGGAATCGACTTAACTTGCAATTTCTTGCTCCTTCTCTCTCTAGAAATCAAACCAGCTCCTCTCTCGCTCATGTTGCATGAAAAATGATGGAAAATGGCTGATGAAGATGAGGCAATATGTATTAAGACAATATGCTTATGTCATCTTTTAATTGCTTAGGTCATAATTTCCTAATTTCCAAAATTTTTGACTTTTCATGTACATGTAACTTAATGTTATAGGTCCAAATAACTTGTGCACAATATTTCCTCTTCTCTTGGCCCATGCAAAAGGAGTCCTAGGGTGTCTTCAATCAGCCCAACATGGTTTTTATCATTTATCACATAATTTCAAAATTTCCATCACCTTTTTTCTCATTTTCAGATTTATACCAATTTTGGCAGATTTTCTTCCCAAACTTTGAAAAATCATAACTAAATTTGTAGACTTTGTTTCAGAGCAATTCCAAAAGCTATGTAACCCTTATTGAGTCTAGTTTCAAGAAAAAATATGTGCTTTAGACAATTGGAGGCAATCATTCCCAGATTTAATTTCTTTGACCGCTGCTCTAGAAACTTTCCATTTTTTCTTGGCTAATTTAAAAAATTCATATATTTTTATATATAGCTTCAAATGATCAAATGACCAATCAAATTAAAGCTTTAGATGTCTACTTTCACCCTGTAAAGTTTCATAATTTTTGAATATCATTTGATCAATGAAATACATTGCACAACAACATTGTCTCACTTGAAGCAATGCAACGGAATGCACTTACAACTCCAACAAATTCCATTTTTTATATTCAAACTTCCCATACTCTTTAAATCACTATTTTATTCCCCTTAATACTTCAAAGATATAAGAAATGTAAGGGAATAGATTCGGGACACCTACTAAACCAGGGCTTAGCAGTCCACTTAATTTAGACTTATTCTTTAGCCTCCAATCTCAAAATTTAGGGTATTACATTTCTCCCTCTGTTCAATAAATTTCGTCCTCAAAATTTGAATGTTTACAATTTAGGGATTAATCCTATCTCACTGTGTAACTTATCGCTAGGTTGTGCATACTTACAAAGCGTGCACCACAATTTACTTGATATGTGTGGTTGAACTACCTATCAACTCTTACATATTCAACACGTTCTGTACTCATGGGGCACCGTGCCCATTATTATACTGATTGTCCATCAGAACACTCAATATATTATTCTAGGCCTCATTGCCTTGTTGGAACACTACCCCAATATACTTAGCCTTATAACATATCTCATTCTATTATCTTGTGCAAGCTAACACCATATTCATATTCTCATAACTAATCTCAGACAGTATTCAGCATTCATCATCCATTCTATACGCAGTATGTAGTGTGCAATCAAACATAGAACCCACTGGTCATTTCACACAGCAATTGGTCCGTAGGCCTCACAACCTATTCGGGATTTCACCCGGATTTACACAATCACCTTTTTATTGTCACACCCCTGTCCAGCCCATTAGGTAATCAGGCATGTGACTCATGGCACTCCCAGTTTGGCCCACTCCGGGGTAGTCAGGAGCCCAAAGGATATCTGCCTCTTTTTTTTCCTTCATAACAGCCTAATCCTCACCCCACCTAAGAGGTCTGTTGGATGTCCCTCACCCTACCTAACGATAGCTTCCGCTCTATTCACATATACCTCTTCTTTTGCTGTTTCTACAAGTACGTCAGCTTTCGTTGTTTGCAAAAATACCTCACCTTTTGCCGTTTGCAACAATACCTTAGCTTTCGCTGTATCCACTTTCACAGTATTACCCTCACTCGTACACCCACCAGTGACCCCACTAGTGGTAACCAGGACTTTTGGGCATTAACAACATTCATGGCAGCTTCCACATAAAAGCGTGTCTCACAAGTCATAAAAATATAGCTTTTTCCCGTATCCACTTTACAGCATTACCTTCACCCATACACCTACCAGTGACTTCACTAGTGGTAACTGGGACTTTTGGGCATCAACAACAAAATCACTTCACCGTTTCAACTTCCACGGCATTAACTTTACTCGTACACCCACCAATGACTCTGCTAGTGGTAACCGAAACTTTTGGGCATCAACAATAATGTGCTTGTTTGGATTAACAGTGGAGAAGGAACTTTTTTTGTAGATGAGCTTTTGGAAAAGTCAGATAGTATATGTGATTTGTGTTTGGATTGGCGGTGGCAGAAGTGACTTTTTTTCTAACCTTAAACTTGTTTGGATTAGCATTTGAAAAGCCTATTTAGATGGAAAATGACTGAGAAATTCATGACTCTTATTGAATACTATATATATATAAATTGTATATATGGTGATAATTGAAGTGAAAAAATATAAATAAAATTTGATAAAATTAAAAAAATTTCAATTATTATTAAAAAAAGAAAAAGAAAAATTTGCCAAAGTACTCAAGTAAAAATGGATAAATCTATATTTAAATTAGAATGCATACATGAAGTAGATCATTATTGGACCATCTTTTCCTAACAAGTTGATCTCTGATTGTGTCACGAATATGATTCATTTGTGTTGAAAATAATCTACGGATAGTTGATGTGAATGCTACATCAACAAGATCATTAGTACCTTCAACAAAAATTTAATCCACAAATCCAAGTCTTAGAAATGAACAAGTTTTCATGAATTATGCCCCAACTTCATGAAACTGTATGGCTATATATATACATTGTTGTTAAGGGAAGGAATCTATGTTAGAGAAACCAACAATTCAAAGATGCATTCATTCGCAATAAACCTATTGAGCTTTGGTAACCTTGCTTTTTGGCCTCTCACATCTCTTAATGCAGTCCATATTTTCTGCCTAATAAGGCTCAAATTTTCAGGATTTGAACCAAAATGCAAAATATTTACAATTTTGCAGATAAAGACCATCAAACCTACCCTTGCCCTCTTATATAAACTTAGTAGGCTTTAACAAATGAAAACATGAAATAAATTTCCAGGCCACTTCTGAGACTGCCTAGCTTTTAATAAATCTAGTCTCCAATTCCATTCTATATATCTAAGAAGTATTGTAATTTGGATTAATTGTTTCTTAACATATCTAATTACTTATTTTGCAATATGTAGCCTTATAGGTTCACTGACATATAGAGCTTACCTTTTTTATTTTCTTTCTTATCAGTATATTGTAACAGAGTAAAAAAACAAACAAAAACAGGGTATATTGTTACAAAGAAAAATCACACACACAAAAACTGCAGAATGCCAACAACGATGCATCACATATTCAACACAAACTCAAGATCGCCAAACAAGTTTCAGACCACAGTTTTAGATCGCCATGCAGGCTAGATTGAGAGGAGGTGAGGAAAGAACTTACGCGATGGTTGCTGGGTACTTGTACACTGAGACTGACAGACACAGGATGAGGAGGTGAACACTCAAAAACCGCATACCTTACATTATTTCGGCAACTCACAACAGCTCCAGCAACCATAGATCATAGCCCCCAATAACGGATCTGCCCAACAAATTCGAACGCCCACAGATTGTGACAGGACAAAACTCAGAACAAGGAAGAGATCGGACAACAACCACATCTGATCGCCGAACACTGATAAAGGCAGAAATCAGATTATGAGTGAAAAAGACGACATACGCCAATGGACAAAACCTCAAATCCCTACAAACTCAAGACAACAGACGCCAGAGCTAAAGGTTTTCTCTCCGCAATCGTGACTCCACAGCGATGGAGAAGCTGGAATTTTGGGCTTTTGCTTAGAAGCGGCTTGTGGGTTGAAAGCTCAGTAGCTTCAACATGAACCCAAACACTACCGAAATGCCCACTATGCTTTTTTCAGACTCTCCGTACGGCTTGCCCCAATCACCGCTTTCCCAAACATAGACAATATCACTTCACCGTATCAACTTCCATGGTGTTACCCTTACCCATACACCCACCAGTAACTCCGCTACTGGTAACCGGGACTTTTAGGCATCAACAATAATATCGGGCCACTCTGGAATCTCAATCTCTTCTATCCAAAGCACCTTATTGTAACGTCCGTCCTAGAGTCTCAGTCTCTTCTATCCAGGCGGCCAGCCAGGAGTCTCAATCTCCATACCCTACCCTCATCCTCTTTCATCGGCCGTCACCACGGCTGTTGTTAGCTACAGGAAGACTCTTGGCATGGTCACATTATATACACAACATACCTCATCCTCATCTTCTTTTACCGCCTGGGATGCACACAGTTCTCACCCGAACCATTGTTCGCTACCAGAGAACTATTGGAATGGTCACACACACAACGAACTCATTGTCACACCCCATCCTCATCCTCTTTCTCTATCGGGGATGCATACAGCTCTCACCCGAACCGTTGTTAGCTACCGGAGGACTATTGGAATGGCGATGCAACTCAAACAAATATACACATCATTCACATCATTCATCCCACTCAAAAATTGATCCTTGCACGTGAATTGGGTCATCGACAACACCATCCGGAAGAATTCTGAATGAATTTTTAGTAATAACCCATAAGATCCAGAAAAATTTACATCTCAATAATAGTTTCTAGCCTCTGCCAACCTAACATTACTTTCACTATTTGGGATCCTCCAAGACCCCTTCTCACACGATAACATTACCCCAAAGTTCTACTTCCAGAAGCCATAATCAACACATCGTTGAGAGCCTGTGTTCCCATAGCTCTACTCTATGATTCAATGTCACGACAGCTGTACTCTACAGTTCCTCGTCAAGGCGCCTGCACACTAGGGTTCGTCGTCATAGTGGCTCCACACTAGGGTTTATTGTCACGATGGCTTCACACTAGGGTTTGTCGTTATAGTGGCTTCACACTAGGGTTCGTCATCATAGTGGCTCCATACTACGGTACTGTAATCGATGCTTCACTCAGTCAATTGACTGGTCAGCCCCTTTGGTCAGAATTCTCCGTAGATAGCCTTTTCCGATTAGATTTCACCGTAGTAGCCTTCTTTGATCAGAATTCTTCATAGGTTGCTCTCTCCAATCAAAACTCTCCATAGGTAGCTCTCTCCGACCAGAACTCCCCATAGGTAGCCCTCTCCGATCAAGACTCTCCATAGGTAGCCCTCTCCGACCAGAACTCCCCGTAGTTAGCCCTCTTCGATCAAGACTCTCCATAGGTAGCCCTCTCATATCTGAATCCTTGGTAGATAACTCTTTCTCTATGCTAGATTAACAACTAGCCATCTCGGGATACCTTATACACATTTTGATTCATTTAGTATCCCTTCTTAGTACCTCAGACCATCCAGGTCAAGTAAAATTCCTAAAAATCAGCTCAATTATTGAGTTTGATCATTGGATCACAATTCAACTCTTAGAACCTCGACATTAGTTGGACTGGGAAATCACTTCCCTCATTTCTACAGATCATCACTAACCCAACATAAATCTAAGTATATTTGCCAACCTAAGAGCATACTGGTCCCCTAGGTCTTAGGGCATTTGGACACACAAGTACACTACAACATATGCGGCTTGTAAGATCATATAGCCTAGATTCTCTAACCCAAAACATCCTCAAAACATTACTGAAGGTTCAACACTATCCACAAGTTCAAACTTCTGTCATGCAACAAAACCATAGTGCAACCTGATTCACATTTCGACCTAAGCATTTCATCTTAGACCTGATTCAAGCCTATCCCCAACCTTCAGTATCATCAAATCGGATCCTCTACAATCAATATACGGCATAATCATCACACCTCATATATCACCGTACATCATTCCTTCATTCCTTTATCACAACGGTGTTTTTAGGGATCACCGCTTAACATAGAGAAACCTCAAAATATTTACTATGCCTCGAGTTCCCATTACCTCATCAAATAAACCTTTCTGGTAGTACTCACTGCAATAGAAATGTTTCATATTAAAATCAATACTTACATCATCACATTATACATTTAAACATTCTTCGTATCGTCTAATTAAGATGATCATTAGTCATGAAGAAACCTTAAGACAATTTACTATTCCTCAAGTCTCCATGACCTTACCTACTCAACTTCTCAGGGGTCATCCAATCTAGATTACCCCTGGGTTGAGCACACTTAACTTTCGTGTACCCATGCCAAAACGCTGATATTGGCTCTATCAGCTCTTGAAAACCTATACTCTATGACTGCCTTTACCTCATAAGTCATGCGGACTATCTTCGGCTATCAAAATACTGTGTGTAGACTGCACTTGGCCTTTCTTGTACCCGCCTCCTCGAGTTTCACAACATCCTTAGACCATTCTTGTCTAGTATTGCACCACTAGCTGCCCTTCGGTACTCGCCGTTTCTCAGGGATGATTCACAAATCGAGAAGATACCCTCCTTTGTTACCTCCCCTCTATGCATATTTCCTAGCACTATGTAATCAAGACCATATCAGTATACCATCCTGTTGCTAGAACTATCCCTCTACCAGAACCTATTGGGCTTTTTTAGAACCGCTTGAAGCTCTAATACCAAAATATCATGCCCTTATTTTAATTTCACCTTTACCACAGTATTCGTGGAAAAAGATATACGGTCCGGTAGGCAACACAGGAATAACATAAATATACTGATAATAAGTGCTCGATTACGGAAATTTCCCATAGGGGTTCGTACATAATAATTACCATTAATGTAGCTGCACAAGGCTACCAAGGTGTCTAAACCCATTCGAGTGAAATGGAGACATCTTCCCTTCTTGGTTCCACCACCATAATCCCCTCATATGATTCTTTTCTTTATTCTCAGCGTATCTTCTATCTCCTCTTGTCTAAATTGTTGGTAGGGGAGGGTGAGATTCGAGAGAATCTCAGTAGGAAAGCAGTACCAATATGCATGCAAGATAAGTGCTTAATGCATAACATGTTTGCATTACATACATTAATGCTAACACAATGCCATATATGCGTGCTCAATGTTTCGCGCAACAAAACTATGGCCACAGTATAAACAGAAACAGAGCTTTAATCATTCATATATGTTTCACATAATCAAGAAAAGCAATAACATGCATCAATACACTAGCACAATTATCAAATACATGCAGTATAGGTAAGTTCCCTACCTTAGACCTTTTCTACCTAGAACCGTGTGCTTTGATTCGCGTGCCAATCCCTTGGGCTTTCAACTTGGTCTTAAAATGTCAAATGTACCATTTTAGACATTTGCATAGTGTTTCTGGTGGTTATATCAGTCTATCATAAAAATTTACCAAAATTCCCTTAGGGACCCAGTCCGGCCTAGCCGTACCCGATCTGACTATACTTTTCCCGAAATTTTGACATGACCTATTCTTACATATTTTCACCCAAGGAATCCACTTCCGAACTCAGAATTATCAAATGATAAAAATACCCTTGACAACCCTTATTTTAGGGTTTCAGTGGTGTTTCCGTAATTATGCTTTTTCGGGCTTTTCCGAAAAAGTGACCAACTGTAACTCTACTTAATTTTCCCTCCTGAACACAATAGAACCATTAATTTCATGAAAATCCAACTCTAACCCCTCCAAACTATCCTTGGCTAAAATTCTTAGTTCTTCGGGAAAAATTGGGGTTTTTCGGTTTTGGCTCCACAGATGTGTTTCTTTCAACTCTTAACCACTTTATTAACTATTACATTAGGTTATAACTACCATTTGGACCCAATTTTGACATCATAACCCTTAGGCCATTACAATTTCCAAATTTTAAATTAAAGATAATCTAGCAAAATTTCACTAATTAAATTGTCCATAACAGTCAGAGCAATCAAAGATTGAAGTTTTGAAAGTTACCTCAAGCTCCATCTGGCTTTTCCCTAAAATGGATGAACCCTAACTCACTTTCAACAATAAAATTCTTGCTTCAACACTTTAAATTACATGGAGTAAAAGCTTAGGAGAAGTATTTCACCGGTTAGGAGCTAATCTTCGGAGGAATCGACTTACCTTGCAATTTCTTGCTCCTTCTCTCTCTAGAAATCAAACCAGCTCCTCTCTCTCATATTGCATGAAAGTTTATAGAAAATGGCTGAAGAAGATGAGGCAATATGTCTTAATACCAATGTTTTAAAAGCCGGATCGGACGTTAAGCTAGAAAGGCTAGCGGGTAATGGTTCAACCTATCGAATCAGTCCATCCGTTCGGTTGAGCCAGTGCATATTAATTAAATAAAAAAATATTATTTACCTTATAAGAAATAAATGTTATTAGAGAGATATATATATATATATAAAGTTTATATTAATATTAATAGTTTTAAAAAAAAAAATAAGATAAACATATGACATGAATTTTAAATATAACATTTTATTTTATAATAATTTATTAGAGTTGTTTTCATTTTTATGAATATCAGCACAAATTTTTAAACAAAACAACATAATTACACTAAACTATTTTTCATAATGTAGAATAAAATCTCTCAGTTTTTTCACCTAAAATCTCTCCCCCAGTTTCAAATCGACCGGACATTTAGTATTTACTTAAATATAATAATTTGATTTTTTGGGCCAAACATATAATAATTTGATTGGAGCTTGAATTTCAAGTCAAAATATGTTGTATCAAGCCTTCTCCCCCATCACGTCTTCTTTGACAAATTTGACAACTTGTGCATTGTGCAGCATTGATTTTCTTCTCACCTTACACTCCTATTGCCCACCAACTCAGCTCCTTCGGTCTAAATTCTAAAAAGTGAAAACTCACCCCAAACTTTCTTTGCCATTGACCTCTTCCTCATCTTCCATAGGAGCTGTGTTTCAACTTGAACTTTCAGACAAAGAACCAAAGCAGTGATCAGACAACACAGATGAGCAAAGGCAGGAGGAGTTGGGGCAAGATGCAGTTGCGGTGAACCGCACGCACCAGACACAGCAAACTCTCATTCATCTTTTTCTGATTTTTTCTACCCTATTTCTCACCAACAAGTTCAGCCGTCTGATTGTGCACAGCCATTCCAGATCCCAGCTCAAGAGCATTTTCTAGCTGAAAAACGGCTCTTTTCCGGTCAGAAACGGCTCAAAGTCAAAAATGGCTCTACTTATAAAAACGGGCCGTTTCTGTCTCCGGCCAACGGTCTGGCTGGCCGGATGGTCCGGTCCGGTCCAGCTTTCAAATCATTGCTTCTGTCATCTTTTAATTGCTTAGGTCATTATTTCCTAATTTCCAAAATTTTTGACTTTTCATGTACATGTAACTTAATGTTATAGGTCCAAATAACTTGTGCACAATATTTCCTCTTCTCTTGGCCCATGCAAAAGGCGTCCTAGGGTGTCTTCAATAAGCCCAACATGGTTTTTCTCATTTATCACATAATTTCAAAATTTCCATCACTTTTTTTTCCTCATCTTCGGATTTATACCAATTCTGGTAGATTTTCTTCCCAAACTTTGAAAAATCATAACTAAATTTGTAGACATCGTTTTGGAGCAATTCCAAAAGCTATGGAACCCTTATTGAGTCTAATTTCAAGGAAAAATATGTGCTATAGCCAGTTGGAGGCAAATCATTCCCAGATTTAATTTCTTTGACCGATGCTCTACAAACTTTCCAGTTTTTCTGTGTTAACTTCAAAAATTCATATCTTTTTACTTATAGCTTCAAATGATTCAAATGACCTATCAAAATAAAGTTTAAGATATGTACTTTCACCATGTAAAGTTTCATAATTTTGGAATATCATTTGGTCAATGAAATACATTGCACAACAACACTGCCTCACTAGAAGCAATGAAATGGAATGCACTTGCAACTCCAACAAATTCCATTTTTTATATACAAACTTTCCATATTCTTTAATTCACTTTTTTATTCCCTTTAATACATCAAAGATATAAGAAATGTTAGGAAATAGATTTGGGACATTTGCTAAACCAGGGCTTAGCAGTCCACTTAATTCAGACTTATTCTCTAGCCTCCAATCCCAAAATTCGGGATATTACAAATGGTCTCCACTTTCTCTTCTAAGGCAGAGTATCGTACACTTCCCTCTACCACTTGTGAATTGCAGTGGTTTAAATTCTTACTACAGGATTTTGGTATTCCTCTTACATCTCCTGCCTCTCTTTATTGTGATAGTCAATCAGCAAGTTATATAGTAGCAAATCCTACTTTTCACAAGAGAACTAAGCATATAAAGATCGATTGTCACATAGTAAGAGAAAAGATCAAGTTTGGTTTGATACGTCTTCTTCCTATCAAGTCTCAAGACCAATTGGCCAATATTTTTACAAAACCTTTGGCTCCTTCTCCATTTTGTACACTCCTTTCCAAGCTGGGAATGATTGATATACATTTTCCAGTTTTAGGGGTGGTATTAGGGTATATTAGTTACGTTGTAAATAACAGAATTTAGTTAGGCAGTTAAGTAAGTGTACAGCTGACATGTCAAGTTATGTGTTGTAACTAGTGTATATATAAGGACAAATGTACATTCATGAGAGTGGAATATACAATATTATTTTCTCAGTTTAATAGCTCTCACTTGGTAATATCTATAGCATAACAAAAGAGACAAGCTTCTTGTGTGGAATCCTACGACCAGTGAGCACAAACAGATCCTACTATCTCGTATGCACCTCAGTTTTGAACTGCATGGCTTTTGTTACGATGAATCCACTGACGACTACTTAATAGCGCTCACATCATATATATATAAATCTTGATATGGTATTAATTAGGTTTTCGTGCCTTCTCTGTTAGAACCAATTCATGGAATAAAGAAATTCTTTCAATTGTGGAGAAATTATCAGGACGTGTTTTCCAGGACTGCTTGCTGGTTCAGCGGTCAATGGTGTTATATGTTGGTTAGTTTGTTTTTATCAGGAAGAAGCACGGCCTGAAACAAACATTATTGCACTTGACATCAAAGCAAACAACGTAAGTCAAGTAGTACCTAAGCATGACAATATTATTATTAACTTAACACTTTGTGATTTGAGGATGTTTGGAGAATCGCTGGCTCTGTTTGATGTCAAGCGTTTTAAAGAAATTAAGGTGTGGGTGATGAAAGAAGATGGAGTGAAGTCATCTTGGACTAAACTTAAGTATGTCTAAACCTTTCTGTGGAATAGGGCTGAGAGGTTATTTTTCATCATCATGTTTGACCAAAGATGGTAAACTTGTTACACTGCATAATCCTTCGACATTATCAAAATGGAGTGAACAAGGAAAACAGGAAGAAGGTAGAAAATGTAATGGTTATGATCTGATGTACAATCGCTTTGCAGCTACACCTGTATATACTGAAACCTTGCTCTCCCTTCCTTCCACACAATAGTACGCCTAGTTTTACCCATCAGGGACTTTACAATATTTATGGCTTTGTGCCCTGTCTTGGAATATCCTTTTAAGACCTTTAGAGTAGATATCTATGTACGTACGTACTATGTGTCTGCTTCTTCCGTATAGATTTTGAGATTTTAACGGAAGAGAATTATATATATTATATCGAGTCCTAAATATAAAATCTAGTTGGTTTTTTTTTTTTTTTAAGATTAAGGAAGCTAAATAAATTAATTTAAACTATTTATATCTATTTTTTTTTTCAAACTAATTAACCTAACTTATAAATGATATATAATATAATGATATACAACATATACTAGATTAAGTTATATATTTGACTTCCTTAATTTTTCCAAAAGAAAAAAAGTTAACTAAGTCATATATTTATGACCGAAAGGAAGGGGTATATTATTACAGTAAATTGCAGTTGTTGCTCCTCTGCTTTATTGGAAGGCCAAATGATATTTTTATTTAGATAAAACCTTTTGCATTTGAAAATAGAGATTTCAATATTTTTATAGAATTCTAATCGATGATTGTTTTGATATTAGTGTAGAAAATAAGACTTTAATAAAGGGATTTAGTTGTTTAATTTTACTGTGTTGTATGTTTTCGTTTAATATATGTGTATATAGATAGGTTAGTTATTTTAAGACTTGTCATATGTTGCCTTGATACGGCACCTCTGTCAGTATATATATGAGTTAGTGTAGTGGTGTAATACATGTATGCCAACATTTTATTTTCAATTAATGAGAAGGTCTTTTTCTCTATGGGTCAAGTGTATCTGTGGTTGGACTTTCTTCAATTAGAAGTACCAATAAATTATAGGAAAAATTATTCATAAGTCCCACGTCATACAAACGAAATTTTCATATTTATAAGTCAAATTGCCTTATTCATAACTCAAATTTAATATTGTATATTCATAAGTTATACTTTCATATTTGTAAATCAAGATGACTTTTTTTCAACAAGTCAAACTTGGAAAAAAAATTAGATTTCTTGGAACAGTTGTATTGAAATCTCGCCTAGAACCTATGATTAACTTTCCCTAAAGTAAAACAAATTAGTCTCAGGGATCTAAACATGATGACGGAAAGAAGGGGGAGGCTAATGAAGAAAAGTAATAAGAAAAAATAAGGAATATGTGAGTTTAAACAGAGTGGAAGTGTACTTCAAATGATGTTACAAAGGGTTATGGCTTAGAAACTGGTACTTGGGTGTCAGATCGAATGAGTTTACAAAAATGTACTTTATTAGAGTTCAAAGTTGGGAAGAGAAATTGTTTGAAAGTATTATATGACAGTTGTTTCTTAAGAAAAATCATTTTTATTATTCATACTTTACGGTTAATTGTTATAAACATTATTTTTTGTTTTCGTTAATATAAAGTTGGAAGATAAATCACTTGAAAGTGTTAGATGATGATAGTATCGTAAGAACCGTCATGTTTATAATCATACTTTATGGTTAATTAAAGTCGTTATCTTTTAGCTTTCATGAATCATGTCTCACAATACATGACGGTTGGTATATTTAATAGTTAAGCATTAACATTATATATTCTTGTGAGAACTCTGCCTCTACATACATAACGCTTATTCACTATAGCCGTTAAGTATTTATCATTATATAGGCACAATATGACCACCACCACCACCACCACCACCACTTAAATCGATCGAATGATCCAAGAGTTCAAATTGCAGGCTTGCTGCTTTAGATGCAATCCCAATTTGTTGAAAAATGACATGGGTTTATCTAAAGCTTCAGGAATTTATAATTAAATAGTAAATAAATCCAGCTTAAATAATTAAAAGTGAAATCAGGCCTACCTTCAATTTTCCGTTTTAATTATATAAGGGTTTTTATGGTCTTATAAAAAAAATCCTTAATTAGGCCTCTTGGCCTTATCAGTATTTTGTTAAAAGTGAACGCTTGTGATTTATTAGATATTTACAAATTTACAAATAGAAAATAAACATGGATAGTGATACAAGTATAAGATATAAATGTGCTCGCTGCCATGCACGGTACGGTACATATGGTTAGATGTGAAATTTCAGTTGTTCAAACATAAATATTTATTTGTAAGGGTTAAGGTCAAAAATGCCCTAGAAGTTTCCACTGATGGACATTGGGCATCTGAAAGTTTTTGAGGGGGCAATATTACCATAGAAGTTTTAAAAATGGTGTAATTTTACCCCTTCCGTTTTAAGTGTTAATTTTGACTATCAAAATTGACTTATTTATCCACATGGCACTCCATGAATGCCAACTAATCTCCACCTAACCCCTCCTTTCCCTATCTCTCTCCCTCTCTTCCAACCCACCGACATCACTTTCCTCTCTCACTCTCTTCAACCTCCTACACTAGTCATTCTAGTTTTTACTTTTGCAGCCACTGAATTTGATAACAACTAGAAAACAAGTTTCTGTCTTTCTAATTTCACCAAATTGGATAGATATTATTGAAACCGAGAAAGGAAACCCCCCTAACAAGCCTAATTTCTCAAAACTCATGGAATATCCTAAGTTTTGGTTCAGGGAATACAACGACTATACCTTGAAGCTCCAAAGTAAGCACAACCTGGCAACTAAGGCGATAATGCTTATTCAAAACCCTAGACCTAGTATTCCATTTAGGCACATACTCCTCATCGTAGGATCAAGGAGGCAGCTTCGATCTCTAGCCACTCTTGAGTGATATTGACCTCACACTTAGCAGAACAAGCTTTGATCTCTTCAAGGTGATGGGACTCAGGATCAATAAGGCCAGTGTTGGTCAAGGCCTTGAGGAGGCTCTGGCCTGTGAGAGTAAGACCGACGATCTCAAGCTTCTGGCCGAAGGGATCGATGGTGAGGGCCAAGGCCAAAGATCTTGACAATGCTCTGGAGAGCTTATTGAGTTCTTGGAGTAAGAGGAAGAGGAGGAGGGGGATTTGGGTTCAGAGTTTCATTCCATTGATCTATAGTCTATAGAGATTAGAGAATCTGGGCATTTTAGGAAAAAAACAAACAAACACACACACACACACGTATTATTTCAGGATCGGGAAAAATTTGGGATCAAGAAGTCTCATTCTCATCCCGATCCTGGTCCCGAATACATTTTCCCGATCTCAACTTTTTCTCGTCCAGAAATTTTACTGTCCTAATTTTCTCAGGATCAGGAAGGGAAGACTGGGATGGGAAAAAGTTGAACACCCCTACATAAAATCATTAACGTATTGACTTATGTAAGACAAGGCTCTGAATGCTTATAATTGTGTGTATATTATTCATAGGAAGGTACAATATATATATATAGTGAGGAGCCTAGGTATAAATTGCTCTTATATGAGGGAAACGTAAAGGTAAACCAATCTCGCTAATTATACGCTAATTATTCTAATTGATTTAATACTAATGACAAAATATTTCCTTAACACTCCCGCTTAAGTTGGAGCATATATGTTAATCATACCCAACATGTTACAAAGATACTCAACTCGTGTCCTAGTTAATGCTTTTGTCAGAAGGTCTGCTAGCTGATCGTTCGATCGCATGTGTCCTGTAGGTACAACATTTTCTTTGATCTTATCCTGAATGAAATGACAGTTGATCTCAATATGCTTCGTATGCTCATGGAATGCAGAATTCGATGCTATATGAAGCGCTGCTTTATTGTCACAGCAAAGCTTTGCAGGTAATGTCGTGACAATGCCAATTTTCTTCATAAGCTGAAGTACCCATACAACTTCCTGTACTGATTATGACAGCTCTGTATTCTGCCTTTGCGTTGGATTTAGATACATACCCTTGTTTCTTACTCCTCTAAGATATCAGGTTGCCACCAATAAACGCACAGTAACCCATAGTGGATCACCTTGTGGCCTTGGACCTTGCATGATCCATATCATAGAAGCACTCAACTTTAGTGTGTCCGTAATCATAATAAAGGATGCCCCGACTTGGGGAGCCTTTCAGATAATGCAATATATGTTCTAATGCTTCCCACTGTGCCATTGTCAGAGATTCCATGAATTGGATAAGTACACTGAATGAGAAGGTTATGTCAAGATAACTCACTATCAAATAATTTAGCTTCCCAACTAGTCTTCTATATATCTCAGGTGCAAATGGCTTCAGTTTCTATAGATCAATCTTTGCTTTCAAGTCATTAGGAAGTTCATTAAACATACTATTATTCAAGTCCAGGTATGGATTTGGAATAATAGGAAGGCTACTTGGTACAGCTCCAAGCTTCCCAGTTTCCTTCAAAAGGTCGAGAACATACTTTCTCTGAGTCAACATAATGCCTTTCTTGTTTCTCATAACTTCAATACTCAAAAAGTACTTTAATGGTCCTAAATCTTTCATCTGGAAGTGGAAGTTAAGAAAGACTTTAAGATCTAAAATGTTAGAAGTGTTACTCCATGTAATCACAATGTCATCAACATATACAACAAGAAGAATCATTCCTACATCAGACTACTAATTGAACATAGAATGATTACTCTTGCTTTACCTTAATTCGAACTTCTAAACCACATTACAAAATCTATCAAACTAGGCACGTTAAGTTTATTTCAGACTGTATAATGACTTTCTTAGATGGCACACTTTCCTACACTCCCCCTAAGCAACAAAACCAGGAGGTTGCTCCATATAAACTTCCTCAAGAAGGTCACCATGCAAAAAAGCATTCTTAACATCCAACTGATACAAATCCCAATGATAGGTGGCAGCCAGGGAGACAAGAAGATGAATGAAAGTGAGCTTAGTAACCAGGGAGAAAGTTTCTGAGTAATCAATTCCATAAGTTTGAGCATATCCTTTTACAACAAGCTAAGCTTTCAGCCGTTCCAAGTAACCATCAGCCTTAGTCTTAACTATAAACACCCATTTACACCCAATGGCCTTCTTCTTAGAAGGGAGATTGATAAGAGTCCAAGTACTTGCTCTATCAATGACCATCATTTCTTCTTCCTTCATAGCATGCCAACCAGGGTGGGCTAAGGTTTAGTGAAGGGTGGTAGGAGTAGAGATAGACTCAAGGGTGGCCACAAGAAAAGAGGAAATAGGAGACGACTGCTGTAGGACACAAAGTTAGAGATAGGATATGTTCAATCAATATAGCGTTTGGGAGGATAATGGGGACGGGTACCTTTTTGGAGGGCAATAGGCAGGTCATTAGATAGGTCAACGACAGAATCAGGCATAAATGTGTCAGGGGCAGGAATGGGAAGATGTAGTAACAAAATATGATGATGAAGCATCTACTGACAGAGGCATAGAATTGGCAGTATCGATTTTATTGATGATATCAGGAACCAGAACAACAGCCTGAACTGGTGGGACATGATAAACCAAGAAATCATCTAACGTATCAACGACCGAGGGAGACTCAAATAAGACTGACAACTTAAAGAAAGAAGAGGACTCATGGAATGTGACATCAATAGACACAAGATAATGACGGAGATTAGGAGAGTAATACCGATAACCCTTCTGGATGTGAGAATAACTAAGGAAGACACACTTTAGAGACTTGGGATCAAGTTTACTGACACTTGGATAAACATCTTGAACAAAACGAACACAACCAAAGATTTTTGGATCAATAGGGAATAACTTAGTGGTGGGGAATAAAACAAAATATGGAATGTCACCACTAAGAATAGTTGAAGGCATACAATTGATGAGAAAACAAGCAGTAGACATGGCATCAGCCCAAAAGGGTGTAGGAACATTAGAATGAAACATGAGAGCTCGAGCAGTTTCTAAAAGGTGGCGATTCTTTCTTTCGCCAACACCATTTTGAGCAGGAGTATCGACACATAAGGATTAGTGAGGGATACCATAGCTGTGCATGTATTCAGTAAAAGGAGCGGAAAAATATTCTTTCGCATTATCGCTTTGAAGGATTTTCACAGGAGTATTGAACTGAGTTTGAATTTCAGCATAAAAATTTTGAACATGAGTAAACAATTCAGAGTGTTGTTTCATTAAGTAAAGTTAAGTTATTCAGGAGAAATCATCAACAAAAGTGACAAAAAAATGATAACCAATATGAGATAAAACTGAACAAGGACCCCAAACATCAGAATGTACTAACTCAAAGGGGAACGCAACCCGTTTATTGACTCAAGGTGCCAATGTACATGATGATGTTTGCTAAACTGACATGACTCATAATCAAAAGTAGACACAAAAGAAAACTGAGGATATAACCTCTTTAGAGAAGAAATTGACACATGATCAAGACGAAAATGAACTTCAAAGGGAGATGATCCACCAGAACATGTAACGGATTGCGGCACTTGATCATCCAGAATGCAATGTCCACTAGATTCATAACCTCTACCAATAATACGCTTTATCGATAGATCCTGGATCAAACAAAGGAATAGTAAGATGAAACAATTCAAATGACAAGTCAGTTTACTGGGAGATAGAAGATTAAATGTGAAGTCAAGAATATTAAGATAGAAGATAACAAAATGGAGGGGGTTAGGTTAATAGTACCTGATCCAACTACATGGATAGGGAAACCATTGGCAACGACGATAGAAGATGGGTTAGCATAGGTGGTATATGATGAAAATAAATTATGGTCACCTGCCATGTGGTCGATAACCCCAGAACCAATGACCCACTTCAAGGAAGTGGTAGCAAGACCAAATGGCAAAGTACTTGTAGATAAGGCTGCGACAAATGGCGAACTAGGGGCAGATGGATCAGAGGTCTGGGCAATATGAGTAGAACCACGCTACTATTTATTTTGCAATTTTTAACAATTTTTCTTGATATGACCAGGTTCCTTGTAATAATTACATATAATACTGCCAGAGGTTATGTTCGGGGCACTAGAACCCTGTTTGGAGCCATAATTCATGTTGTCAAAGGAACCCTGACTGGCCAAATAACTTGCATTTGGATCCACAGATGAACGGGTCATACCATTAGTGTAAAGATCTCATGCAAACACATCGTCAAGAGATGGGAGCTCCTATCTAGACAAAATCTGAGAGCGAATGGTTTCATAAGAGGGATTAAGTGCTTCAAGAAAACCGATGACTTCCTGTAGTTCCAGATTCCTAATGCGAGTCTCAAGATCTGCTTGAGAAGACATGAGGACTTTCATTTCCTCATACAACCATTTATAATCCAAAAAGAAATCCTTCAACAGACGACCCTGCTACTGAGAGCAATAAAGCCTTTACAAACTTTATGAATCTGACTGAGGCTCCCTTTACCAGAGAACATAAATTCCAGATAATTCATTATTTCCTTAACAATAGTGCAGTGACTCACCGAAGACAAGATATGGGGTTCAATAGAATTTCTAATTTGAAATAAGATTCTAGCATCAACCCTTTTCCAAGCGACCAATTTTGCTTTGTCACTAGGGGGTCATTAGTTGAATGTTCTTCCTTTTCAATACCCATAATATATATCTTAAAAGTGGTGCTCTTGTAAAATCCTGATTTTTATTTATAGGATATAATTATAATTTGGAGATAATTATGAATTTAGTAGTGATTTTTGGGATAAAAAGAAAAGAGGGATTTGGTTAAAATTATGAAAAAAAGTATTTTTAAAATAATAATAATAAATGGAAAAAAATGTGGAGGCACCGTAAAAGCAAAAGGGGAGGCACCTTTCAATGCCTCACCCATTAAAAAAATTTTGGTGCCATTAGACGCCAAATGTAGGAGGAGGGGGAATTATAAATACCCCCCTCCATAACCACCTCATTGTGTGAAGTGTGGCGTAGAGGGGTGGATGGTGAGGACATTAGGAGTATTTTTATATCGTTGGGATCAATAAGGTACTCAGATTCTCTTTTGATAATAAAACTTCTTTCATGAAAAATGTTTTAATAATTTTATCTTTCTTATGATAGTAATTTTGTGCTGATTAGAGAAAATTTTAAGATTAGGATTTTGGACAAATTTAAGTTTTGTTGATATAAGGCTATAGAAATGTAGAGGATGATTAATAGTTAATTTTAATTGGGTAACTTTTGTTATTTAGTTTGTATAAGATTTTATAATGAATATTCTATATAATCAACCTATAAATAATTCTATATTAGACTTTTTAACCGATTAAATTTGGATTGAATAATTTATTTGGGTTATTGGAGGTGTTATTGAAATTCTAATCAGGTTAGTTTTGTAGATTTTGTTATACGAAATTATAGATTATAATTTGATATTAGAAATTAGAGTTTAATATGGTTTCAATTATGTGGAGGTTTCAAATACTGTTTAATAATTGGGTTATACTCATAAATTAGAAAAATATATTTAATTGGTTTAGAAGGTTAATATTAATGATTTCATGACTATAGGTGTGTTGGAAGTGAAACTTTAATTTATAAAAGATGTGAAAATATGATCTAGAGATCTAGAGATTCTTTAAGGATTTTAATGAGTGGTTTGGGCTCATGAGGAATTATCTATGGCTAAGGATTGTTAAGGAAATTGGAATATTTGAGGATAATGATTGTAGAGAAAATTCGATTTCGGGAGTTGAATTGTGTAGATTATTTGTTTTATTGTTGCTTGTGGTTAATTGGTATCTACATTGATAATGTAGAGCTTTCTTATCATCGGTGATTGCTCAAGTTTTACTACTTAAGTTAGAGTTAAGCTTGGAGTTGAGGTAACTGGGGTTAATTTATTTTATATGCTTGCTTTGGATTGTAAGATATTTTTTGAACTTTACTTTCATCTATACTATTTGTATGCGTTTGAAATATTATGTTTATTTTGAATATGAGCTTAGTTTAATGAAGCAGTATATTTTTTCAATTGTATATATATATATAAGCAGAGATTATTATTAAGATTGTTACTGTTGTGATGGTTATGCTGTTTGGGATGGAATGTTGTATAAGGTATGATAATCTTGTAATTGTTTTCAAAAACTATATTAATTTATTGTTTTTCTGTTATGTGATATATTGGGTTGTGTGGAAGAGATATGGTGAAATTGTGCCTATCGTCTCTCTCATTCCTGGTCCAGATTTTGAGTTGAGTGTTTTGGACGAACACCTCCCTATTACGGTATATCAGTGGTGGCATGGGAGGGGCAGTATTCTTGAAGTGACTAGTTAACCTTTAGCCGGGTATACTAGCACCGATAGATTGTACAATGTCCAGAAGCTATAAGGAGGAGCAAGATGAATGAGTGGGGATGGTTCTAATTGTTGATCATATTGTGTGAAGTTTAATTATAGAGAATATTATTATTATGTTAGTTAAACCTGCTTCTTTGAATTACAATCCTTTCCTGCATATTTTGTAAATTGATTTTGGTTACTGAGACTTTATGTCTCACCCCGTCATTGTAAATAATTTTTCAAGCGAGACCTCTAATTTAGTTAGAGGTCAAGGGAAGAAACTTGAGGCATAGGCGTTGAGAACCTTGTAGGCTTTTTTAGGTATTGGTGTTGTATCATTTTCTATATTGCCATTATAGGACACCTCATATGTTTGAGATATCAAATTTACTATTTGGATAAATTTTTAACCCTTGTTAGGCATGAGGCCTTATTTTACGTACTCTGATATTTTGGTGGACTTACAATCATATCCGTGTTAGAAATTATTTTGTGTGGATTCTTAATTATGAGATTTAGTACTGTAAGACTCGTGGGCTATGATTTCTCTTGTTGTTATGTGTGCTCAGAGTAATGAATTTCTTTGTAGTTGGTTTGTGGGCTGGTTTTGTGCCCTAAAATCCGATGTCTTGAATGAGAAATTGTTTTCGTTATTACTGGTTAACCAAATTTTGGAAAACCGTTATGGTAATTGTTATTTATGAGAAATGGTCTTTTCAACTCTAATCACTAAAATTAGTCCAATTCAATTGTGAGAAAGTAATCTTAGCAGACAGGGGCAATATATTTCATGAATCTTAGAGTCAACCATTTAATCCAGAAGCGAATAATAAGAACAGATAAGTCCAACCAACCAAAAAAAACTCCAAATTGGGTCATAAAACTAAACAGTGGGAAAAAGGTATGATGAACAGTACCCAAAATAGTGTCGAACAGTGATGAAACAGTGCCAAATAATGACCCACAATGACAAAACAATGTCAAATAGTGACGCACAGTCACAATAGTGCCGAAGAGTGCACAATAGTGTTGAACAACGCACAAACAATACACACTAGAAAACAAATTTAAGATAGCCCAGTGCCGGAAAAAAAATTTCAGCGATCAATTAGCTCTGATACCATGTAAGATAAGGCTCTGAATGCTTAGAATTTTGTGTATATTATTCACAAGAAATTAGAATATATATACAAATAGTAAGGAGTGTAACCCTCTTCCAACCAAGAACGAGATTAAGTTCATAAACGCATGATAATGTCGAATTAGAGACTGTACAATGATTTAGGACTTTATTAAAATTTAAACTTCCCAAACCAAGGTTTACAAAAACCTTTCTAAAACTTGTTCAACAACGGTCTCATATTCATATTTCAAATACACAAATGGCCTGTATAGTACAATTTCATTCATAAATATCAAAGTACAATAGAAATTTCCGACACACTCGGGTTCCATTAATCAAATAAGGGTTTTACAAGGCACAATTGCCTATAATCCATTTTCCTTAACCAGGGGATTACACAAAACTATCCAATATTCATATACAATTATTTTTCCAACAAAATGCCCAAAATACAAAAGTATGATAACCAATTTATCCAAAATAAACTCCTAGCTCGGAGCTTTATCCACTCTTTGTCACCTGTTTTCCATTAGATCCTTCAGCCCTATCTAAAAATTGTTTTTGGGAGAGTAGATTCTAAGGAATCCCCGTAGCAACAAATCACTCATAGTATGCATACCACAAAGCATGAAAGCGAATCATCATACAACACATAGCAACCACAACAGCAGTTACAGCGACAAGGGCAGGTATGACGTGCATCACCCTTACGTTTGCTCACGTTGTATTGCACCACAACATGGTTTACAACAATATAATTCACCATAGCTGGGTTTCATATAAAGCATTTTACAACACACAACCACACTGGCCGGATACTCAAACAAGAATTCACAATTCCATAACACAGCCTCGGCAATTACAATGGCAGGGGTAGGTGTGATAACCATCACCCCCTATGACTGCTCACGTTGAACTGCTCATGTTATAATGCCCTACATCTAATAACACATACAACACAATGATAAGTCATGCATATCAAGCATCATACACAACATGAGAGAAAAGTCACTACCTTGGTCCGTCCGTGCTTGCTTTGGCACCGATCTCTTAAGAGCAGGGCAAATATCAAATATTATAATTCATAATTAGTGACGAAGTGTTATTCTCTATCCAACACTTAAATAACTTCACAACACTTAGATTTGGTTATTATTAATATCCTTTAGGAAGCTATAAATGTCTCTAACAAAAGCCCTAAAAGGTTAGGAAACACTGGGTTGGAAACAACTTTTCAGAAGTGCAAAACGCTGATTTTTGGGGGTTGGCCTCAGCCCAAAAATCCCCTGACTGAGGCCAAAAATAGGTCCGAAACATTTGGGCCATAGCCAAGAAAATCCTGTTTCTTGGCTGAACTTCCAAAAATCATAACTAATTCCAGAAAAATTCAAAATGACGTGATTCCAAAGCCTAATGAAAGATATTTAAGTATTCTTTACTAGAAAAATATGGATCAAGGCTATCCATAACCACAAAAATCCAGAATTCCATAAATGTTCATACTGTTCCAGAATTAAGTCTAGTTTCGACACCAAAATTTGGAAAATCATAACTCTCAGCACAGAACTCAAAATTGAACAAAATTTATATCAATGGAAAGCTTGAAATGTGAATTACAAAAATGGAAATTTTCACCTCATTCTAAAACCATTTGCAGTTTCAAATTACCATGAAAAGTTGGTCATTTGTACAGTAATTTACTCTTAGCATTTTCCAGAATTTCTAGTCTTACAACCTTTGTCTCCAATAGTTCCAAAATTCATTCCAAAACTCATTCCCACACAAAATTTCCCAAGGAAGCCAATGGAGACCCCAAATTTACCAATTTCACTTTACTTTCCAAGATATAACCCAAGACAACAACACAATGCCAATTTCCAATAACTCTAAATTTCATGATTCAATCTCAAATCCATTCTATCAATCCAAAACACATCACAAGACACTAAATCCATGAACACAAATGCCATACACACCATGATCCTCATTTTTAAAAATCAAGCCAAAATCCAAGAAATTCCAAACTCAATTAATGGCTACAAAACCTACATAGAAAGGTTTGTCTTACTCACTTCTACAACTTTTCCAAAGGAGTTTATTGGTTCTCCAAACTCTAAAATTCCTTGAGTACTCAAACACCACCAAATGGGAAATCTAAAGCCATGAAATTGAAGCTCTCAACACAACGAACAAGATTGTAGAAGAGAGTTTTTCCATTAGAGGTCATTAAGAGGGTCAAATACTCATATTTTACCAATCTTTTCCTCCTCTCTCTAAGCTGCCATGGATGCTTGAAAAAGGGAGAGAGAAAATGAGAGAGAAAAGTGATGAAGGAGATGAAATGATGGCTTGCCCATGCTTCTTTGCCCCTTCAGCCGAAAATATGGGAGGGAAGAGAGAGAAAAATGATTTTTAAATTGCACATTTGACTTTCTCAACCACTCACCTACCATCTCATCTTGGCACATGTCCAACCCTCATTAGTTCTCATACAGTGAGTAACTAGTTAGTTACTCTAACCCCTCTATTAGTCATTTAGTTACACATCTCATTTCCCTCTTAATTAGTAATTAATTTCTCCATTAATCACTAACTTATGGCCTTTCTTTCAATTTCTCATTGATTATGACATATTAATTAAAATTGCCACATAACACATAATAACTCAACTTTAATTCACAAATTATTTTTAATAATTATCATTGGCCCTTAATCAAAATTTGGGGTATTACAAGGAGCCTAGGTATTAATTGCTCCTAAATGAGAGAATCATAACGGTCAACCAATCCCACTAGTTATGTGCTAATTATACTAATTGATTTAATACTAATGACAAAATATTTCCTTAACAACTTAGAATGTCAAAAAGGGTCTTTCGATTTCATATTGGAGTATGGAAATAGATATTAAAGCCCAAGGTTGAGCCTTCATACTCAATCCATACATTCACGAGATCACCGCTTTTGAGATCGATGCCAATGTATTCCAAGATCAATTTCTTTGAAACCATTTTGTTAAGGTCCAATCCCACATGGTTTCCATTAAGGTCTTTGAGCTCTATATCATCGACAGTGTCATCATCCTGCTTGATTAGGAAAGCAAGTCCACCGTCGATGGATGCTCGATTGAGGTTGGTGACTGAGAACTAGAAATACGTCTTAAAACTTGCCAGAGAATGAGTTCTGGGTTGGCGGAATCTGACTGGTTTGGAGTAGAAAGCTCAAGGGTGTTTAATGTTTTCCCTTCCCGGTCTTTTTGTCCTAATCTTAAGCATATTAAGACGGGATTTTGGATGTGAAAAATTTGGGATCAACAAAATGTATTCAGAATCAGGATTATGAAGTCCCATGATTGGGATTGGGACTTCCCCATCCCTAAATAATATATATAGATATATGTTTTTTTTCTAAAATTCCCAGATTCTCTAATCTCTGTAGACTATAGATCAATGGAATGAAACTCTAAACCCTAATCCCCTTCCCCCTCCTTATACAATCACGGTTGATAATGCTACTACAAATGACAATGTAGTGGCAAGATTGAAAGAAGTTTTAAGGCATTGAAATGGTATCGTATGTGATGGAGACCTCTAGCACTTGATGTGTTGTGCACATATTTTGAATTTGATTGTTTCTGATGGTGTGAAGGAATTGCACAACAGTGTTAAAGGCATTAGAAATGCCGTTAAATATGTAAGATCTTCTCCTTCGAGGTTTAAAAAGTCCAAAGAGTTTGTTGAGAAAATGAAAATTGACTTGAAAAGCCTACAATAATAGATTGTCCAACTAGGTTGAATTCAATTTACCTCATGTTGGAGAGTACTATTAAATTCAACACTGTTTTTGAAAGTATGATTGACGATGATAAAGATTACAAACTATTCTTTGCGAAAAAAAGATAGTTGGTCCTCCTTCAAAAGTGGATTTTTAAAAAGCTACAGAATTTGTTGAGTTTTTATGGCATGTAGAATCCTATAATTATAGGAATCCCATGATTATAGGGATTGATAATTAGGATTATTATTTCAGATTCTTTCCTGATTATATAGTGATTGTATAGGATCAAATCAAGATCTTATTAAATGATTTGATGCTCTATTTGTGTATAAATTTAATCGTTGCCTCAGTAACTAAAACACACAACAATTATCCTGTCATCTGATTCTCTTCATAGTATCAGAGTGTTGAAGAAAATTACCAGAGTTTTTTCCCTGACGAGTATCACCTATAATTCCCACTGTCGAGTTCAGGCCTTTCCAGCGACATCCATCTCGTCATCGTATCAGGGTCACCACGAAGTCGACATATGCTCGCCGTTTGTTTATAGCACTAACGTTCGTACCTTAGCTCCTATGAATTCAACGACGCAAAGCAAACTACTCTCAATCTCTCAACTCAGCTTTCAATCTTTGATCCTTGCCACCGTCATAGTAGAGGTTAAGATTCAAACTGTCGCCACCATCGAGCTGTCACCATTGTTGAGCCATCGCTACTGTCGCTCATCCTCCGTTGTCATCATCGTCAAAGCTGTCGCAGCCGAGACACAGAGGAGGCCATTTAGATGAGATTCGGGATCAGTATCTCACTCTCAATTATTTAAGTTGTATTTCTAAATCGAGAACCAATATGTCATTTTTTAAATTCGGAGGACTAAATAGGTATTTCTGAAATTCGAAGAACCAATCTGTCATTTTAGAAATTTGGAGGATTGAATTGGTATTTCTTACATTTGAAGAACTAATCTGTCATTTTTTTAATACCAGTATGTCATCTGAAGGATCTTCCTTTATCTCATGGACTAATGGTATCTCTACTGTCCTTATTGTCTTTAAGAAACTCACTAGTGAAAATTATTGAGAGTGGTCTCAATCCATGATCATCACTCTTGATGGAAGGATAAACTTGAATATATCACTGGTAAAGCAAAAACACTGCCTAAATTAGAAACCAAGGCATTTCGAGTTTGGAAGTTTGAGAATGCATTGGTATCATCTTGGTTGATTAATGCGATGTCATCATCAATTAAGAAGAGTTTTATGTATCTTCCTTCAGCTTGAGAGATTTGGGAGGCTCTTTGAGAGACATACAGTATTATTGGGAATAGGTCCCACATCTTTGATGTTAACAAAAAGTTATGGCAGTTGAAATAAGACCTTATGTCACTTGATGATTACTATCTCAAAAAATATGCTCTTTGGCAAGAGTTTGATGCCCTAAAGGGTAAAATTCATCATTGCCGAGCTGATGCTTCAGAAGATCATAAAGAGAAAGAAGAGGAGAGAGTATATGAGCTGCTGGCTAGTCTTAATGTGATTTATGATGATGTTTGAGCTTGGATTCTTAGTTAAGAACCCTTGCCTTTTGTGAGTGAAGTTTACTCTATTCTACACAATAAAGAAGATAGATGCAAATCCATACTTCAAAATAATTTTGTTGCTACTCTCGCCATTGCTACTCCTGCACCTCTTAAGGCCTCGGCTCTTACTACTTGATCCACGAAATCGAAAGGCTCCAAAGTTTGACCATTTTGTGATCATTGTAAGAAACAAGGGCATATGAAAGACACTTGTTGGGACCTCCATGGTAAACCTGCTGACTGGAAGCCTGAAAAGGGAAAGGAAGAGGTCATGTGGCTGAAGCTTTAAAAGGGGGTGAGACATCTCAAAGTGATAAATTGAGCAAAATCATGGAAATGCTTGCAACACTTCAGACTACAAAACAGCCTATTATCACAGTAGTAAAGAGAGGTAATTTCTTGCAAGCCTTAGCTGTAATAAAAGGTCTGTGTATAGTTAATTACTGGATTTTTGACTCAGGAGCATCGGATCACATGACTGACAATATGACTCTCTTCTCATTCTATACTCCTATTTCTAAGGGAATGATTGTACAGATTGCTGATGACTCTGAGTCTATCGTGACTAGAATTGGATTTGTTAAAATCTTTGCTACACTTACTCTACACTCTATATTACATGTTCCAAACTTAAACTATAACTTACTATCAATGAGTCAATTAGCAAATGATGAACGATGTCATGCTAACGTCTTTGCTACTTACTGTCTTTTTCAGGATCTACTGAAAGGGATGATGATTAGGAGTGCTAAAGAGCATGATGGTCTCTATTATCTTGATGAAAGTGATAGTCATAGGATTAAGTCTTGCAATAACGTGTCTTTCCCTAGGACTAGTGACTTGGAGTTATGGCACAAACATTTAGGTCATCCAAATTTTAATTACATGTCTCAAATATTTCCATCTCTCATTTCTAATGAAAAATCATCTAAATAAAGTATACCGGATCCTTCGTTGTTTACAGGGATCTCCAGGACATGGCTTACTAGTCAAGAAGTCTGATAAACAGAATGTAAAATTGTTTATAGATGCTGATTGGGTAGTTGATCAAGATGAAATAAAATCCACATCTGGATACTGTACATATATATGTGTAGGGTAACTTGATAACATAGAGAAGCAAAAAGCAAAGTGTAGTTGCAAGAAGCAGTGCTGAGGCGGAATATCGAGCTGTAGCACTTGGAATTTGTGAAGGCATATGGATAAAACGTGTTCTTTAAGACTTAAGGAAATGCATAATTATGCCAATCAAGCTCTATTGTGATGACATGGTTGTAATCAATATTACCCACAATCCAGTACAACATGACATAACCAAACATATTGAGCTAGATAGATATTTCATAAGAGAGAAGGTTGATAAAGGTATCGTTAATTTATGACATATACCATCCAAGGAATAGGCCACAGACATCCTCACTAAAGGACTACCTAGGGACAAGTTTGAATATTTTATTGGCAAGTTAAACATAATTGATATCTATTGTCTAATTTGAGGGGGAGTGTAGAATCCTATAATTATAGGAATCCCATGATTATAGGGATTGATAATTAGGATTATTATTTCAGATTCTTTCTTGATTATATAGTGATTGTATAGCATCAAATCAGGATCTCATTAAAATGATCCGATTCTCTCTTTGTGTATAAATGCAATCGTTGCCTCACTGAATAAAACACATAACAATTATCCTCTCATCTGGTTCTCTTTAGACATGACTTTGCAAATTTCAGGATCACTTCATGTTACCTTAAATGAATGCTTTTAACAAATAGCTGAAGTTTACATTATCCTCAAAGATATAGCCAATAATAGTATGAATTTGTTGTCTAATATGGCTGAAAATATGTTGTCTAAGTATATGAAAAGTATTGGGGAAATCTTGGTGACTTTAATCCTTTGTTGATGATAGGGATTTTACTTGACCCTAGGTATAAAACAAAGTATTTGTAATATGCTTTTGAGGCTATCTTGGAGGAGGCCGCACATTGTGAGACAATGATCAAAATGGTCTTAAATGTTTTTTATCGTTTATATGATCATTATGGAGTTGGGATAGACACAACTCAATTTTAGACTCTAAGCCAAACTCAGACACAAGGATCAAGTGAAAGTCAAAGTACTACTAGTAGTACTTCTTCAACTCATTCTCACATATATTCGTTGTGCAGAAGAATGCCTATAATGAGGCAGTTTATGGATAGATCTGAGGCTGATAATTAGTTAGATAAGTTTGGGGAAGTGGATAAGTATCTTAAATTTGAGTTAGCTATATTAAAAGATGAAGAGTTTGATGTTTTGGCATGGTGGAAAGAAAATGGTTGTAAATACAAAGTCCTTTCATTGATTGCGCGTGATGTATTGGCCATAGCTATCTCCACTGTCTCTTCCGAATTTGCATTTAGTACAGGGGGTCGTGTCATTTCTAAATATAGAAGTTCTCTCTCACCAAAGACAATTGAGGCACTCATTTGTATGCAAAATTGGTTATCGCCATCTACTTTCACTTTGTGTGATCAACTTAGAAGACTTCAAATTGATAACTTTAATGACACTATTGTTGTACAACAAGGTAATATCTATTCTTTTGGTTTATTTAGTTCATTTTATTTATTATTTATTAATTTTTTGTTCTTTTCCTTGTGCTTTTTGCAATTGAATTGGCAACTTTAAGCATGCATGTCACAAGAAGAGCAAGCACCAGACAACTAATTAATGGTTAGTTTTCTTGTTTTTTCATTTAGTTTAATTTAATCTTAATAGTTGTCTAAAAGTTAAGGTCTTAAGGACATGGAATATATGCTACAAAACAAATGTGTACATAAATGATTACATATAACATGAAAATATTTTTTTGGTTCTCTTTTCAGCTGTATCTCAACCATTTCTGGCTATGCTCCAAGCATTTCTACTTTTCGGCAATATTTGGTTGTATTTCTTAGCATTTATGTCAACTTTTAAAGCAAATATTTTCATTGTAATCCACAGCCCACTTGTTTGATCTTGAATGGTGAATGAATTGAATCTTGTCAAAGGCCACATTGTTTAGGAAAAAAGATAATTTTTAATGAAATGAGCTTTTATTACAATGTGGATACTTTACAAGATGAACTATAATGGGAATCTATATGATACAAGGAGAAAGATGAAGACAGATTGAATATAACGATATATCATACCTATTCATGTCAAAATCCAATGACTAAATTTTCTTTTCCAACATTACATAATTGTTAGAGCAAGCGTTTCACCCAAGAGGGGGGGTGAATTGGGTGATACTAAAAAATTTCGTTGCAAATATAAAACTTGACGGTGAATATAAAGCAGTAAAGAGTAAGGAGAAATATCATCGAAGTGTACACCGAGAGTTATACTGGTTCGGCCACAACCACTTTGACCTACGTCCAGTCCTCAGAGCTTCTCTAAGAGTTTCACTATAACTTCCAAGATTCAGTGGGTTCTTGGCACCTCAGTACAAGCAAGTTTCTTCACCTGGACACTCGCTCCCCCTTACAAGTTGTAATCCAATCCCATTTCAAGGTTCCACAACCTTAAGTTACCTCAATAGCAAATATTGAGTTTGAATGAAATATCTCTCTCACAGAGTGAATAAGAATCACTGAAGTACAGAATTACAAATATATGTAAAACAGAGTAGTAAACTTGATAATACGTTCGTGTGTGTGTGTGTGTGTGTGTTCTTGTTCTTCTCTCTGTTTGGATGTTCCCGTATATATAGATGTGTTGGTAGTGACCGTTGGAACATTTTCTTCTCGTCCGTTAGAGTGTGCGCAGCCACTGTTGACTTTTCCAGTATTTGAAAAATATTCGTTTGTGGTAGGTGGCGGTAGGTAGCGTTCGAAAGTTGCATTTGATTTTCCTTATTTGGTAAGATCTCTTCATTGTTTATCTGTGGATATGCTAAGAATACTAATACAATAAAGGTTTAAACATATAGGAAACAAATCAATGAATCGTTGGAATGATTTCTGAATTTCTGGACTTGCATACTCGAGTATTCATTAAGTTTACTCGAGTATCATCATGAGGGCAATGATAGCAAGTTAATGAATGAACATAACATACTCGAGTAATACATGAAGTAAACAAATTTACAAAACTTGGAAATACCTGTTTACTCGGGTACTTACTCGGGTATGGCACACTTTACTTCATAGGTTACTCGAGTAGCAATTCAAGTAATCATTCAAATAAACTTTAGGTTACTCGATGCTTCACTCCAGTAATGTTGGCAGGATTTCATGGCCGAGAGCACTTCAAGTTTTCTTACCCTGTTACTCGAGTACTTACTTGAGTAAACATAAATTTTCTGCATAGCTTACTCGGGTAGATACTTGAAGTTTTCTTCTAAATAACTCTGTATACTTGAGAAGTGCCTCGAGTGAAGTGTGATAAAAGCATTTCATGTTATTCGAGTATTACCTTCAAGTTTTGCTTAAAACAGTAGGTTACTCGAGTAGCTCCTCGAGTAATATTGGTAGGATTGAAAATGCCGAGAGCAACATATTTCTTGAAGCAGGGGACTCGAGTACATACTCGAGTATCGTTGGCAGGCCGAGAGTAACTGGAAGTCTTTTACATGGTTACTCGAGTACTTACTCGAATAACATTGGCAGGCCGAGAGCAACTCAAAGTGATTTACCTGGTTACTCAAGTAGTTACTCGAGTAACGTTGGCAGGCCGAGAGCAACTGGAAGTCATTTACCTTATTACTTGAGTGCTTACTCGAGTAACGTTGGCAGGTTACTTGAAGGTTGACTCTGATTACTTCAAGTTTCTGTCTTATTACTCGAGTGCTTACTCGAGTAACCCTTTAGAAAACTTGCCAGTGATGAAGTTTCTCAGCCTTTTCTCTTGGCCTTTCTTCATTACTCCAATGCTTACTTCAAGTGATGATTTGCCCTGTTATTACTTTGTTCAAACTTATTTGTTTATCAAATCATTTTCATACCATCCTTTGTTATCATCAAAACATGAGAGATCTAATAATAATCTCTTCCAATTTTCATGATTACACAAGCATAGTAATTATAGCTTTATCACAATCTTCCATGTTTCTTTTTTTTTTTTTACTGTCTTCCATAATAATCAGACTATGCAAGGATGTCAAAATAAGTGCAAGTCATGTTTATGTGGGTGTGTTTCTATTCTGTTTCCCTTTGAACCAAATGGTTTTGGTACCTTTATTCAACATTTATATGTTACATAAGCATAGATTGTGGGGTAGAGGAGGCCTACACTGATGGTGACAACAACTACTAAACAGATTTAGTCATTTAGATTCAGTGATTCAGGCCAATGAAATCCATCGTTCCTTCTAATTCCCTCTAAATATTTGTATTAGACAAATTATATATTTGTAACAAAGCAAAAAATTCAATACAAGGAAAAATGAAAAAAAGAAAGAAAGGGAATTCGGGATCAGGAATCAAAATCCTTCCCAAACACTTCTCGAGATCGGGATTGGGGAATTCCCATCCTAAGAACACCTCTAATTTCATGTATGTAGATTTCTTTGGCTCCATGTAGGGGAGTAGAGATCCACAACATCCAATGATAGAGTTTCGGCTCTTCTTTTAAGTTGTACTCATCTTCCCAGCCGTGTTCATTGGCAATGGCGTCGCCACCACAAACTGTTTCTTTAATGAACTCGACCACTAATTCTGTCACATCGTGCCTCTATCGTTGGGTCCTTCTTCTGATTTAGCCTCAAGCAATTAGCAAAAGGATAGTAAATTATCCTGCCACAATGAGCTCTGCAAGCAAGGTCCTGCAGGGAGGTAGGAGGATTTGATTGTCTGAGTTTGAGGGAGATATTAGTGAAATTGGAATGAATGGTGGAAGGAGCCAAAGAGAGGGGTAAGGAAGGGTTAGTTGGAGATGAGGTGGCATTCATAGAGTGATAAGGTGACATCTATAAAGTCCCATATGGATAAATAAGTCAACTTTTATGGTCAAAATTAATTAACACTTAAACGATAAAGGTAAAATTGCACCATTTTAAAAACTTTTGGGGCAAAATTACACCCTCGAAAACTTCCAGACACCGAATGCCCATTAGAAGAACTTCTAAGGTATTTTTGCCCCTTAACCCTGTTTATAAATGACTTCAGTTTAAAGAGTTTATCTATTAGTATAACTCAAACTTTGAAGGGTTATATGTATATGAAAAATAAAGTTAAAGAGAGTATAAAATTAAAGGCAAGAAAATGTAAAAACATAGAAACAAAAATCAAACCACCTATTTAGGCTCCTGATTGTTTTAATAAATAAGCCAGCACTAGCATAAGTTGCAGAAATTGAAATACTTCCAAGGCGATATTGATTTAAAGAAAATATTTGGATACTCACAACTCCTTCGCAAAAAAATTTGAGGGCTAAATTGAACTTTAATTTTTTTTATCCTTAGACTTTGTCATTGAAATTAAAATAATTAATAGAATGAAATTAAATCATAAGAAAAATTGAACCTTAAATTTTGATGAGGCTGAGGTAGACCAAAGTGGTTTGAGATGTCTATATAGCCATGTGAGTAAAAAGAAGAGAGAAAGCGAGAAACATATATTTATAAGACAATCTTGGTAAATCGATATTTGTGCACTTGTTAACCGTTAAATCAGGCTGGAATTTGGTCAGAGGGTTTGGCGCATGTGGTTTGTCATTTTCAACAGTTGGATTGTCGTTGGGAAGCCTGGTGTGAGAGAAATATTGTTCGTGGTCAGGGACATTTTTATGGGTATTTTTAGTTTCTTTATTCTCTATTACAAGCTTATAGCTTTAGTTGTTTGGCTGGGCAGTTGCACGTGTTGTGCATTTATTTGAGACTCTCTTGTACCTTGTTTTGATTACAGTAGATCATATTTTCATTGGTCTAGACGACCCATAGTTTTTACCCTTGACTTGAGTGGTTTTCCAAATTACTAATTTTGGTGTATCTTCTGCCATTTAATTTCTGCTATATATTTATTTATTTATTTTCTCTCGGACTCTTGCAAGTGATATGAAGGTTTAACATCTATTGCACCCCTCCCCAATCGTTTTAATGTCAACACCTGTTTACATTTCAAAATTCACAGAATAATAAAGACAAAGTTCCACAGGCATACAAAAAAGTACAAATATACTGATAAAAGTGATTGTTTACATACAAGAATCATCCTCGCAAAGTTTGATAATATTTATAGATTTGTCCAAAATATTCAAAAATAAAGACTACATATAACCATTATTCCTATCTCGGGATTTGCACCATCAGTTCCCCGTGTCTACCACCTTGCCTTTCAATCCACTGGCTCCCGCTAGCACATTTATCATTTATGAAAAAGGATGAGATTCCAAGGAATCCCAGTGGCAATATACAATCAAACATATAAAATGCGAAAATTAAGTATTCAATGTACCATATAATGTAAAATGAAAATCTATATCATAACGTGTGTACACAATGCTCAGGTCCCAGTGACTGTTTGGATCCCCTACGTGTACCTCAGCTAAGTCCTCGACTGCACTAGGTAATACCCGTGTACCTCAGCTAGGTCCCAGACCATAGCTAAGTAATGTGCCTCAGGCACGTGTTCATGTAACAGAATACAATAACACACAACATATCAATATTCACATAGTATGAGAGATAATAGTTACAACCTTAAACCTTTTTCACCTCAAATAGCGTGCCTCATAATACATGTCAATGATTGGGCTCTCAATTCAGTCCTAAAATTTCAAACGTACAAGAATTTGGTTAAAACCCATTCATGTGCCACTTTAGAGACTTCCAAAGTATTTTGGTGGTTATATGAGTCTATATTGGAAAATTACCCAAATGCCCCTAGGGACCAGGTTCCGGCCCCACCGTACCTAGTCCGACCGTACTTTTCTTGAGATTTTGACCCAGGCTATTTTAACATATTTTCACCCAAAGAATCTATTTCCATCCTTAGTTTTCACAAAATCACTGCTAAATGACCACTTTGCCCTTGGCAGCCTCTAATTAGGGTTTTCATGGGCATTTTCATAATTTAACTTTTTTGGGCTTTTCCGAAAAGGTGTTCAACACTAACCCCATCTAATTTTCCATCTTGTTCATAATGGAACCATCAATTTCATGAAAATCCAGCTCCTAGCCCATTTTCCCCTCTTGGCCGAAAATTGGGAAATTAAAAGGGAAAATATTGTTTTTGATTTTCGTCCTCAAATCCTTGCTCCTTTTTACTCCTAATCACTTGATCAACTACTTAATTACATTCTAATCATGATTTAGACTAAATTTGGGCAGCATAACAGCTAGGGTTTCTTTTTTCCCAAATTTAACAAATAGCACAAATCAATCACAAAACCACCAATCAAACCAACAACAACAAGAAGAAGTATTTGAAGTTTAGGAATCTACCTTTGATTTCTTCTCCTTCCTCTCATTTGGCCGAAACTTTAGCCTCTTCAAACCCTAAGATTTTGCTTCCAAATCACCTTGAATCATGTAGAAAGGAAGCTTAGAGGAAGGATTTGACCAATTGGAAACCAAAACTCTAAGTAAATCAACCTACCTTGCAACTTTGCTCTCCCTTCTCTCTAAAAATCTCAAAAATCACTCTCTCTCTCTCTCTCTCTCTCTCTCTAGCTCTCACCTTGGCCGACAGAAATGAGCATGGAAGGGGAAGATTAATTTTTTAAAAATATGTTGCGTTTATCCATTGATTTATTTGATAAGCCAAAATTTAGTAATTTTGACTTTTTGTGTACATAAAGTAATTGGACTTTATCCCTAAGTAGTGGTGTCATAAGCCCAATTAACATGTAACTAATATTTCCCTTCTCTTGTTACATGAGATGGCATCCCAAGGGTCCTTCTTTTATGCCCAAATTGGCTTCAAGTTTCATGTACACATGATGTCACGTTTTGGTCAAATTCATACATGTGCTTCATTTTTTCATAAATTCATATTTATTTGACCAAAATATTCTAAATATATAGTTCCCCTTTATTTTCCTTAATTTATTTTATGCTTTATTAGTAAAATAATTGCCACTACATTTTTAAATTAATCCTTTTTCTTCTTTTCTTTGGCCAATTTCCCTTTACTATTGGACCAAATATTATTCTCTATTATTCCTCCATTTTTTGGCCTCAATATTGGGCTTTTCAAATTACCCAAGATTTATTCCATAATTTATCTATCCCAATTCTCATGAAAATGAAAATTTACAAACTTAATAAATTTTAAATTCATAAATATTCATCATTTTTTTTTAATATTTCAAATAGTTACAATATATATTGGTGAATAAAATTTGAGGTGTTACATTTAACGTTAGATCTCTTTTCATTAAAAAAAAAAAAGAGCATTGTTCAAGTGGCTATGCCATTCAATTTTGTATACAAAATCATACCCATTCGTGCGCAGTTTTATGGCTGGGTAACAGACTTGATGGAATACCCATTGGTGAGCCCGTAGCCCAACCATTGGATAGATGAGCCTTTTAAAGCCTATGACAAATGGGCTGAGATAGACCCAGGTCTGAATGGGAATCAGTAGCCTGTTAGTGCATTGTTTAAAAAAAAAAAGCTCAACATGTAGCTGCGCTAATACTGCATTGTTACTATTATTTTCTCAATATAAATCATAAAAATAATAAGCATTATAATCTTCATCATTCCTTATTGGATTGAAACCACACATGAAATAACAGACACAAATTAACAAATAGTTTGCGAAGTTCTCAACCAACACAAGAACGAATCTAACAAATAACAAATGTAGGAGAGGAAAACTTTCATGTTGTAATTGGAATATCTTTTACAGTATAAAAGTTCATACTTAATATGATAAGTTAATTATATTACTCTAAGAGATATTTAAGAATATTAAGAATATTAGCATATTCGTTAAGAAATTAAGATATTATGATAGGGAAAATCTCATATAAAGATAGTTAAAATGAGAAAATCTTAAATAAAGTTGGTAAATCAACAAATCTTAAATTGGGTCAATGACCCAATTTAGGATATATAAATGTTGGTTGATTATCCATAATACCCCTACCCTTTGTCCAAAGAACAGAGCAGAAGGAAAGTCACTCATCGTCTCTCTCTCTCTCCCTCTCCTCCTGAGCATTGTGAACGACATCATGGGAGTTCGGTCTTCTCTCTGTTGGCTTCCCTCTTCTGCAACAAATCCTCCGTCGTCATCTCTTCCTCACCACCTTAAGCCTTCTGCTTCTGCTTCATCTTCATCTTCGTTCTTCGGTGTATTCAAGTGGTATAAGGAACAGATAAGTCAGATTTGTCGATTATTACTCTGACAATCAGAATAAACGAGGCGTTACATTCTACGTTATGTAAATCTATTGGATCGAGACACTCGTTGACACCATTATACTGCTTCCTGGAGGAAAAATTTATATATTAAACGACGCACGAAGTATGTTTAATTTCAATTACTCATTTTATCTTTCTATACCCGCTCTCTTTTGTTTGTTGAAAAAGGGATCTATTTCCGGGGGTTTGATTTATCATTTATTTAGAGGACATTGTGCTTTCTCTGCGTTTCGCATTGTATTTACATTGATAGCTTCTGGGTGGACAAACCTGTATTACTTTAGTTGCCTTGAATAAGCTTTTAGAGACATGCATAAAGTGCGATTTTAATTTTATGAATATATGTATGTTAAATTGCACCTAATTCTGGTACTCAACGGTTATTGATGCCAATTTCTCCAGCTGATTAGTTTGGTGGTCTGCCCCAGCAACGGCAGAATAACATTCCTCCTCCAACCGATGGTGGCAAGCCAGGTTCACCCATTGGAGTTCTGATGAATCAGCAAGCATCATCTCATAATGTCGCTTCTTCTCCCATGTATTCTACAAGTAGCCCAAGTTTGGAATCTGAGAGACCGTACCATTCATCATCTTCTGCCATTATTACCTTGGGACTGTCACAAATCTCGTTTACATATGAAGAACTTGCATTTGCAACAAATGGATTCTCAAACTCAAATCTTCTCGGTTAAGGTGGGTTTGGCTATGTCCATAAAGGAGTCCTCCCAAATGAAAAAAACTGTTGCAATTAAGCAGCTGAAATCTGGGAGCAGACAGGGGGAGCGTGAATTCCAGGCTGAAGTGGAGGTGATTAGCCGAGTCCATCACAGACATATTGTTTCCTTAGTTGGATACTGCATTGCTGGAACCAAGAGGATGCTTGTATATGAGTTTGTTCCAAACAATACACTAGAATTCCATTTGCATGGTAAGATTCCAATATCAAAATTTTTTCCTCATCTTCCCAAATGGAGAAGCATGCAAAAGTGATGTAGAATGGAGAATGGCTAGGCTCTTTTTTCTGAGATAGGATTTGCTGAAAATGTGGTCACATACAATTTGCGATCTATTCTCTAGGTGCCATATCCGTACTTTCAATAACAACTACACATTGTTCATGAAAACATTTGGTTGACTTTTTCTTAAATTGTTGAAATACTTGTAAGATTTGAAACTAAATCTGGATTATAATTATTGAAAACCACGAGAAATTATTACCTGAGGGAATTTTTCAGTAAGTTGCTACAAATTTGGATCTGATTGCATCCCCCTGTTCTATGAGAACAAAAATAGAGCAAAAAAAATTACAAGCTCAAATTTCATTGCAGATATGCATTTGTTGACAGAAACCCTACCTTGCACAACAATTAGGGCATTTGAAGGTTATAAGTCAATTCTCAGTTTTAAGATTCAATAATCAACATCTCAGAGTTTGTAGAGTGATTTGGGAATTTAAGGTTGCAAAGAAATGGTTGGGAGAAGATTTTTGAAGTTAATTTGCGAACAAGTGGTGTAGAATGCTGGAACGGTTTTTGGGTTACTAGTTCAACTTAACCTCAGGTTTTTTCTCGCCTGTTCATAGCTAGCTTGCGATTTTCTTCCTGAAAATATATAAAATGGAAGCAACATCTATGTAGAAAAACGGGTGAGGATCACAATTTTTGTTTTGAAATGCAATTTTATTCCTTTTTGTTTACTTTAGTTAAAGTGTAATTTTGGTTTCAAATTATGGTTTTCTAAATACTTTGTGGAAAATATATAATAGTATGCTCACTGTTTAAATTAAGTTGGAATAGTAAATATGGTTATTTAAAGTTTGAAATTCCCATTATGATAATGTATTTTAGTGTAATTCAAATCTTGCCTGACCTGTGTTGGCTATTGAGTGACGAGGGGCTCCTATATTGAGTTGCAAATTTGATAACTAAAGGATATAGAGGTAATTGGGCCCAATTTCTAAATTCCTAATTATGTCATATAACCTAATTAATAATATGTTAAGTTTAGTAACCCAAATCATAATTTGGGTAATTCAACTATCTTTATATGAGATTTTCCCATTATGATATTACATAAATATATTAATTTAGATAATTCAAGGTGGTTACGATATAGATTTTTAATAATAATATCACGTAAAAAAATTACGCTGGTGTTACTGCATATATGGGGAGTTAGTAAAATATATCATATATTAACAAAATCTGGCAAAAAAATCATATATCACATATTAATAAAAAAAAAAAAGCCGGGTCAAAAGGCTTATGGTAAAAGATAATTAAAGATATTATCAAACTGGGAAATGAAAGTATCAAACCTCCGGCAATAATAGTCACTCATATATATATATATATATATACCACTTGTATTATTTATAAGTCCAGTTTTAAGATAGTAAAACTGGATTTATAAATAGGATCAGAGTGATATATAACTTCGTCGATCCTTCTCCTTCCGGCCACCATGGAGAACCTTCCCGATGATCTGAGAATCGAAATCCTTCTCCGCTTGCCAATCAAATCTCTGGCTCGTTTAAAGTGTGTGTCCAAGTCATGGCTCTCTTTCATCTTCGACCCCAACTTCCCAAAACTGCATTTGCAAAGATCTCCCCTACATTACACCCATCGATTCCCTTACCTTGTTCATGCTGATCAAATGCGAGCCATAGATCTCAATGCATCGCTTCATGACGATTCTGCTGCTATAAGCTTCGATTTTCCCTCTGACTGCGACGTCATTTTAGCTTCTTGTCGAGGGTTTCTGCTTCTACTGCATAAGGAAAGAGACAAGCTTCTTGTGTGGAATCCTTCGACCGGTGAGCACAAACAGATCCTGATGACTGAAACACACATCAATTCTGAACTGCATGGCTTTTGTTACGATGAATCCACTGATGACTACTTAATAGTGCTCGCATCATTAGGGGATGGTATAACTTTTCGGGTCTTCTCTATTAGAACCAATTCATGGAATAAGGAATTTTCTTTTAATCATCTAGCAAGTATCACGCCTCTTTATCCTGTGCTTGCCGTCTCAGTGATGAACGGTGTTATTCATTGGTTAGTTCTTTTCCATGAGGGGCAAATCCCTGAACAAAATATTCTTGCACTCGACCTCAAAACAGACAAAGTAAGACAAATAGTACCCAAGCTCGATGATTTTGAGCCAATGTATAGTTTGTTATTTGAGAGTGTTTGGAGAACCGCTGGCTCTAATTGATGCCACTATCGATTATAATGAAATTAATGTGTGGGAGATGAAAGAGTGTGGAGGGAAGTCATGTTGGACTAAAGTTATGTCTATACCTCGCAGTCCAGAGGCGAGAGCTTTAATTTCACCGTTATGTTTGACCAAAGATGGTCAACTTGTTACACTACATTCTTATTTGACACCTTTGACATTATCAAAATGGAGTCGTGCGCAAGGAAAACAGGAAGGAGATAGAATATGTAATAGTTCTCTGAAGGGCTACTGTTGCTTTGCAGGTACACCTGTATATACTCAAACCTTGCTCTCCCTTCCTTCACAGCAGTCCTGATTTGATCAATCAGGGGATTTTCACTTTATTTTAGTTAGATTCTGCAATATTTATTGCTTGTTTTTTGTTTTGGAATCAATATTTAATTTTAGACCTTTAGATATATATGGACGTACTATATGTGTTTGCTTCTTATTCCGCATCGCAGTTGTTGCTCCTTTACTTCTTACTTTTGCCTGTCGTAGCGGCTATAAACTCCACAACGATTAGTATCACTATTTTTTTTATAATTATATTCAGTCTATTCGGTATTTGGAGCCTTGGAGGGCCGACTATATTTTTATTAATATTTTTTGAATTTGAAAATAGAGACTTCAAGATTTTTATCGAGTGCTAATCTATGATTGTTTTGGAAAAGTATACTTTTAGAGTTTTAGTCTTTTTTTTTTTTTTTTTTGAGAGAGTATACTTTTAGTTCTTTATATTTATATGAAGTATCATTTTAGTCCCTTAAATTTATAAAGTGTACTAGTCCCATATATAATCTTAACACCATTAATGTGATTAATGGAAAATACTGCCTTGGCAACTTTGAATGTACCACTGACAAAGTATGCTTAAATTTAACCATGAAAGCTAACATAATTGGCACTTGACTAGGTTTCATAAGTATCTGGGCTTGGCTTTCGTCCTATGCCCTCTAATATCTACTGCCCTCCTTTACTTGCAATGACACTGTTTTGGGTGGGAAATAAAATCTGGACCGTTTGTTTGTTAAATTGCATGGACGGTGATGAGGGGCAAATAATTGAAACGACGCCGTTTTGAATACTTCATCCAAACTGTTGAATTTTTTTGTAAATCTCAGCCATCCGTTTAATATTAGATTTCTTTTCTCGTTTTCCTCCTAAAAGAACCAGAACGCGTCAGTGTTTTTGGCGCCAATGTGTCTTTCTTTTGCCTGATGCTGTGCGGGAAAATCTGAGTAGGTGGCAAAAGGTTTTAGAGGAAATTGAAGGAGGTGGGAAAAGTTATCAGAGAAGAGGAACAACAAGGAAGAATACAGGATATCAAGTATTGATGAGTAAAAAAAGTAATACTTTATCAAATACCCACTGATTTAATGATATTTCTCATTTAGTTTTTACATTTACGTTTTTTTAACAATGTAACTTGATAATCTTAAAACTTGATGTGATACTGGATGTTTTTCTTCTCTGTGTGTGTGTGTGTGTGTGTGTATTCCTATAGATATAAAATCTTTTTTATTAGTTTAGTGTATATGAACTTTAATGATGCGCCTGTTGCAGTGAGAAGTTTTTCATTTGATGTCACTTTTGTTTTATTAATAGTTTCGGTTAGTTTGCTGAATTTTGTGTGTGTGTGTTGTTAATATATTTACATGTTGTTGGTATATTTCTGTTTCGATTTCTGTTAGTATGCTGCATTGTTAATATATTTCTATACTTCTATTTGTATTTTCCTATGTTGGTAGACATATTTCTATATTTTTGTTTTGATTTCATGTTCGTATATTTTATGTTCTTAATAAATTTCAATGTTTCTATTTGTGTATCTATATATATGTATTGTTTATTATACCACAATTTTTATATTTTCGCTATGAGTTTATATTTATATTAGGTACATATTTATCAATTTTGCATATGGATATAAATTTGACTCCTAGACTTGATCTTGAATTTAACAATATAGAAGAAGCATGGGAATTTTGGAGGGAATATGGCAAAAAAATTGGTTTTGGTGTTCGAAAATAGAGTTTTAACTAGAGCAAAAAAGACAAGTTAAAATATTCCTCTTATCTATATGTTTGTCGTAAAGAAGGGGTGAAGAAACCAGACATTCATGATGTGAGAACTAGGAAGCCTAGAGAAGAGACAAGAACAAATTGCAAAGCAAGAATGAAAGTTAAAGAAATAAATGGAAAGTACAAAATAAATGAAGTTTTCTTGGATCATAATCATCCTCTTCAACCTCCTGAAGCTGTTCATCTATTTGCATCATTTCGAGGATTAACACCAGCTCAACAATATGAATTAGAAAATGCTGAAAAGGCTGGGATTAGTCAAAAATCAGCATTCAATTTGCAAAGCCAATATGCAGGAGGTTGAACCAATTTGGGATATACAAGAGGTGATGTGAAGAATTATCTTAATTCAAGAAGGCAATGAGCCATGAAATACGGGGAAGCTGGATGTATATTTGGGTATTTTGAGCGTCAATTAGCAGAAAATCCATCTTTTTTCCATGCTCATCAAATGGATTCAAAGGAGCAAGTGACAAATGTATTTTGGGCGGATGCACGCATGTTAGTCGACTATGCTTGCTTTGGTGTAGTAATTTCACTTGATACAACTTATTGCACAAATCGTGATCATAGACCTCTTGCAATCTTCTCTGGCTTTAACCATTACAAAGGAAGGGTAATATTTGGAGTGGCATTGTTATATGATGAAACTGTTGAAAGTTTCAAATGGCTCTTTGAGACTTTTTTGTGCGCACACAAAAATGCAAGGCCATTAACTATGTTTACCGACCAAGATGCTGCTACGTCATGTGCATTAAAAGAAGTGATGCCAGAGGTAAAGCATGCCTTGTGCACCTGGCATATTTCAAAAAATGCAATGAAGCACCTTCCAAGCTCAATGGTTAGTGATTTCAACCATTGCATGTATCATTTTTGGGATGAAGTCGAGTTTGAAGAAGCGTGGCAAACATTATTATCACAACAACATATGGCAAAAAACTTGTGGTTGATATCCATGTACCAAATAAAAGAGAAATGTGCAGTATGCTATATGAAGAACTCAAGAACACTTGGCATGAGAAGCACACAAATTAGTGAAAGTGTCAATGCATTTGTCAAAAGTTGCACCCACGCTAAATTGGATATCAATCGATTCATCCAACAATTTGAACAATTTCTTGAGGATAAGCGCTATAACGAATTGAAAAGTGATTTTAAGGCGCTTGACAAGTTGCCAAGGTTGATATTGCAGAGTTTAAGTATGCTTCATCAGCTTTCTGATGTATATACTCGACCTATTTTTAACTTGTTCCAACAACAATGTGATTTACGTAATGCTACATGTATAAAAGAGAGGAAAGAAAGAAAGATCATTATTGATGCAGAGGAGAGTGTCACTATGTTTGATTATGTGATCACCATGGATGGAAGTAAACGAGAGCACAGTTTGACATTTGAGCCTTCAACGGAAACAATAACTTGTAGTTGCAAAAAGTTTGAAAGAGTTGGAATATTATGTTGTCATGCATTGAGGGTATTGAATGAACGTGATGTTAAATTACCCCCTCAGAAATATATAGTAAAAAGGTGGACAAGAGAAGCATGATGTGGTGTAGTGTATGATATCAAGGGGAAACAGATTGAAGTTGATCCTAAATTGCAAAGATAAAATCGGTATAGACAATTATGCCCCTTGCTTGTTAAATTAGCTAATGATGCATCAGAAAGTTTAGAGGCATTTTCACTTGTTCATGAAGCTGTCTTGGAACTAAGTAGAAAAGTGACTAAGCTTCATATAAAATACCTAATAGATGATGATAAAGCTGATGAGAATGGTGTGGGGAATCATGGTGAAGATAATGGTGGTGGGAAAGTTGTTGGCTTCAAAAAGAGATATGGTAGAAAGATAAGTAAACGAATAAAGAGTTGTCTTGAAACCAGTCGAAGGAGAGGAATAACAAAAGCCTCTAAAAAGCCTTATCAAACTCCACTGGTATAGTCTTGGTCAATTATTTTTTTAAAGACACTTAATGCTTGTTATATATTTAACGTTTCTTTCTAAATATGTTTTAGGGACACCATAATGAACTTCAAAAATCTGAGACATCAACTCCAGTACAACATAATAACATGATGTTCGATAACTCTCAATCAAATCAAATGACTCTTACAAATTTATTGATGGTATGTCATATGATGTTGAATAGCATACTCAACTAGTTTATTTTATATATTGAGAGATTTAGCTTTTTTATAGGCACCACTTGACTGCGACTTCACATCGCTTGAAGCATTGGATTTTAGCCAAACATATATTGTTGGTAAGCACAAAGAATAATCATAATGAAAGAAAACAATTTAGTCTCTTATATTGAAATATGAAATTCTTTACATAGTATTATCTCATCTTACAATAGTGGACAAATTTAAGACTTTCAATATATAGTCACTAACACTACAAAGTTGAATTGTGTTACAAATACAGATTCAATGACTGACTTAGATCCTCCTACATGAAGTCTCCATTCCACCTTATTTTGTCAAGCTCTTTTGTACAGCTTATGACTTCTTTTGGGCTGCTCTCTATTTTGCTCAAGCAGGCTTATTTTGTACTTCCTTTGGTCTACTCTCTATTCTGGTCAAGTAGACTCATTTTGTATATGAAGTCTTCATTTTGTTCTTCAGGCTGCTCATGTCTTCTCAATTGATGTAGTTAGAGTTGGCTCTATTTGTTGGTCAATATTGCTCATTTCTATGTAATCTGTTATGAAACAAAGTCAACAAATAGTCACATAGCAAGTTTCAATCATATTTCTCTTTTTCTCATTTGTAATTTATAAGTACGGGTAAATGAATCAAATGGCATTTGAACTGTCATCTCGATATGAAAAATAAATGTATTTGATGTTTGAAGAATGTGTTATACGGGCTGGAGTTAATGGCTTATTAATGTTTGGTTCCACTACACGCCAACAAAAATAAAAAGCAAACATAGATATTAGACTCAATATAGAGACCACATCAGTATATCTGCATACTAATTTTAAATTTCTAGAGATATCAAGAGTACTTACAATTAATATAGAGACCATATCAGAATATAATATGATTGTAATTCATGTCTACAAAGCTTAGCTATATCCTATGAATCTCATTAGAGAATGCCATTTCTGTGTTCAAGACAAGGTATACACAAAGTGGAGGGAGCACTTATCAGAGATATACATAAATATGTCAAAAAACAAAGATAAGATGGACATATTATATATGAAAATGAAAATTGTTTGTAGGAGTAAGACAAGAAATGTAGAGCTCAAGTCACATTTTATAACACAATCTTGGCCAATCTTAAACGTGAAAGGCTACTGCCCAGGATCCAAAATTTCTGAGAAAGGTCACCGCTTTTCCTGCTAAAGGAATTTCATGAAATAAAAGTTAGCACATTAAGCAATAGGCAGACTTTCCAAAACTTTTGAAGTAATGGTAATAGGAAAACACAAGGGAAATTGTTATGAAAACTGTTTTCTATCAACTTCAACAAGGGAAAACACAGGATTTAAATAAAACAGTTCAATCATTATTTTGTTAACAATAGGTATGTCCCAAGTTGCATCAGAGGTGCTGGAGAGTATGTAGTAATTTTCCATCATGAGGATAGCATACACATCTAAGGATAAGAGGTAGTATGTCATAGGCACTGCTTCCAAGACAAAGGACTATAGACCTCTCAAATAGTACAAAGATATTTGGCAACATAAAAGCTGAGAGAAAATTCAACATAAACACTCAATTGGATCCCAAAGAAAATTCAGCTGTGTTCAATTCATAAAAAATATGAACCTACAAGAATACAAAAGCATGGCCTCTATAAGACTTTCCCTAGATCTAGCAATGTCCATCAAAGCACTAAGTGAATAGTCAAACCATGAAAAAATTCATTTAAAAAAATAGCTGTCATTAGTTTGATATTTCAGTTGAAAATAAATATGCTAAGGGTAAGTGTGTATCCTACAAATGTCATTAGAGAATGCCATTAAAATTTGAGAGACTAATCCATCAAACTTTTAACATGTACTAGAAAGAAAGGCCACAAAAGATGAGTAAGAAAATCAAGTTCCCTCATTGCAAGCCTAGTGAAATGGGTAGTGACCAGTGTTAAAACAACAAAACCAACCAGTGACATGAGCCTAAAGAATACAGCAAAAAGTATGTACAGGAAAATGATAACAAATAATCCATATCAATTCAAGCACAATTCAAGCACAACTTGTATATGCATGTGATACCACATTGATGTCATTCTAACAAATAATCCATATCATTTATATAGTTCATCTTGTTATCTTCCTCGTACCTCTTACATTCTATACTAATGCAAAAGAATTGAGTAAGTTTTACAAGAAGTGGCAGTGTCAGTAGGAAGAGAACCTGTATTGACAAAAGCCCACTCCACTCGTCCCAAAATTTAAACCCTAGACAAATCGAGCAAACTCCTAAATAGTTCCAGAATCTACTGCTGCACATTTTCTTCCAGAATTCTCGCCCTCCCTCTTGCCACTCTATGATTTGCTCTTTCCCCCTCCCTTCTTCCTCTTCAATCGACGGCAGAGGAAATCTTCTTCCTCCTCAATCGGAGGGGTAGATCAGATGCCAGAAACAGTTTGAGCGATGCATTTGGTTGATGGGTAAATTGCATGAATTTGAGCTGAAACCGTTTGGATTGCTCTAAATTCGATAGGTATAGATTGCAAGAATGCGTACACAACAGAAAGTGGAAATTGGACCAACGGTTTGGATAAAAAATAATGGACGACTGATATTTTATTTCCTATGCAAAATGGCGTCGTTTCAAGTAAAGGAGGGCAGCGGATGTTAAGAGGTATCTGACGAAAGCCAGGTCCTAAGTATCTAGTCAAGGGTTCGAGTTCCTTAAACATCTAGCCAGGAGTAGTGTGATAGGGCTAAAATTACATGTAATAAAGTTAAAAGATTAAAATGAAACCTCATACAAACTTAAATGACTAAAAATATACTTTAGCCATTAGTTTGCAATTGGAATTATCAATAAATGATAGGTTACTTAAAGTCCCACGTAGAAACATGTTCCAAAATTTTCATATTTACAAGTTGAATTTAATAATTTATATTCAAGAAAAATATTTTTAAAGGATAGCTGAATTACTCAAATTCTAAATTGGATCATTAAAATAGGGTATAGTGGTACAAGATGTGTATGGCAAAAAAAAAGTGGTACAAGATGTGTGCCTGCTGTCTACACTCCCAAAAAATAAGTGGATCATTAAATGAACAATCAAGTTACATAATAGGATTTCTTAATTTGATAATTTTACCTTACCTCCCTGATTTTAATTCTCTATTCTAATCCCTCGCTTTCTCATTCACGACTGGCTTCTCTTTTCTGTGCATTTTATCCGCTGCAATCTACTGCTTAATATATTTGATTGACGTTGATTTTTAAAAAACAAAGCCCATTGTACATTTGTTCTTTGTCCTACCCTCAAATACTATTCTTTGTCACTCTTAAAATTGAAAGATTTCTCTACACAAGAATCTGGACCCGATATAATATGATTTCTCTTTTTTTTTCCCGATGAGTGATACATTATGATTTCAAAATAGCATAAAGCCAAAAGAAAAAAAAGAACACACACTAGTACAAAATCTAACGTATATGACTATTATTATCGACCATACATGATAGTTCATATGTGAAGGCGCTATATATGCTTGGTGTAGGTATATAACTGTTTCAAACCATAATATATTGAAGGTACACATAGTGGTTCTTTATTAATAACAAGATAATAATATTAAATAAAAAGCTTATATTTATATTCAAAATTCAATACATTATAGATAAACATCATACAAATTTTTTTAAAAACTTAATCACTTAAATTATAACTAGCAACCCGCCAGCCCACAAATTTAAATGGGTTCGGGCCTAGAAATATGCGGCCCGTTTACATTCAGGCTAAACGGGTCTGACCCGTTTAGCCCATGGGTTAAACGGGTTAAATGGGCTAACCCGTTTAATAATTAAAAAAATTGTAGAACAAACACACACACTCGGACCCGTTTAGCCCATGGGTTAAACGGGCTAACCCGTTTAATAATTAAAAAAATTGTAGAACAAACACACACACTCGTCGCTCACTCGCTCGACATTCAACGTGAATGTGTCATTCACTGAAGTTCTAAACCAATGAACCCTAATGCCATGTTTGGTAGCAGAGAATTGTGGCAAGAGAAGTGGAAGTGGAAGTAAATTCCACACCTTAAGTTGTTTGGTTGGTGGGAATGCACTTCCACATGGAAGTCACTTCCATCAAAAGTGGTGGAAGTGAGTTCCATGGGCTAACCTAAGGAAGTCATCTCACTTCTTTGGAAGTGAAATATTTTGGACATTATTGCCCTTAGTTATGAAATATCTGGAGTTGGGTTTTTTCTTTTTGAAAAAATTCATGGGTAGTTTGGTCTTTTTATAATATAAATATATAAATAAAATATAATTAATACATCAATTCCATCACCATACCAAACACACTTTAAAGTCCACTTCCATCTTCAGTTCTAATTCCATTTCCACTTCTAGTTCCACTTCCAATTCCATCAAAAACTCTTCCACTATACCAAACGAGGCATAAGTCCCAAACCTAGTAGGCCCTCTCTTCCTCTCTGAACTCCGACTCTCAGACTCTCCCACTCCCTGTCTCCCTCTTCGTTTCGTGTCTCTTAGCTTCAGTCATGAGGGGAGTGGCGACTTATGCGTCCAGTCGTCCAGTGATTGGCGTGGTGGTGAAGTGGTGGAGGTGTATTGCGGTGGTGACCCATCTGAAACCAAACTCGAACCATAACGGCCTAACCCTCCTCTCGTCTCCTCCGCTCTTAATAGTCAACACAGACACAGTCAAGCTTCACGCAAGAGTAGAAGACGATTCTTTCCCTTCTTCGATTTGCCCTGATCCATCATTTCGTCCTGCGTTCAAGAGTTGAGAGAAAAAAAGAGACAGCCCAAGTCTGTAAGAGGTACTGTTTTTTCTGCTTGTTCGAGTTTTGTAGATATCTTCCTGGGATTTGATTTGGTTTTAATTGAAGTAAACTAAAAGCCGAACCAAACCAATGAATTCTGAGTTGTGGGTATCTTGTTGCTCTGTTTTCAATTCTGAGTTTGAGTTGTGGTTTAAATTTTTTAGATGTTTGTAGTTATCTTGTCGCTCTGTGTTCAATTATTCTCTGAACTGTCCCTACTGATGATTGTTTCACTGTTGATGCAAGTGGCTGAAGTCTTTTTCGTTGATTATTTCTGCTATTACGTTTTTCTTTTTATACTATCAATATGTTTTCTTATATGATATTCTTAGTACCATATCACTCTTGTTTGTCTGTAGGAGAACCTAACTGTTGTTGTTGATGATGATGGATGCTTTACTGCCAAAATCACTGACTTTAGTGGCTCTTATATTAAAGAGGCAGATAAGGATATTGTTGAAGCTGTGAAGGTGTGTTGTATAGGCCTATAGCTTAATTTTTTACTTTTGAATTTTGTTTGTTGCTTTCATATTTGTGTTATTAGTTAAGGTTCTTGCATAACTCATTGAATTTGGATTGGTAATGACTAATGCTTGATTTTGATGTGACTGAGAATTTGGATTGGTGGATTTTGCAATATCTCATGTTCTTCAAAATTATGTGTGTGTGTGTGTGTGTGTGTGTGTAAAGAGGAGGGAATATCTTCTTGACCTTATCACTTGCTGTTGTTATTGTCATTAAGGCTTTGAGTTTAAGCACTGAATGAGTAGGTTTCTCCACTATGGCATTGATTCCTTGACACTCTCATCTCCTCTAGAGTCTGTTCTCTCACTCTCAGACACTCAGGTATGTTTGTATTGTGATTGTGTTTGATTTCACCATGTGCTTAGCTGTGTTGATGCTATAGTATATGTTTGTGTTGTGGTTGTTGCCAGATTTTATTCCAATTCTGTTGCTAATCTTGATTTCTATTTTGTACTATGTCTATGATTGTGGTTGTTTCTGGATTTTGTCTACAATTATGCTTTTGTTGTTATAAAAAGATGGCTACTATTATAAATATCAATATTGAGGATAAAGATAATAAAAGGAAGAATGTTGATAGTACTACAGCTTCTGTAATGGATGTTGACAATTTGGCAACACAATCTGAACAACATGCTGAACCTGAAGCTTCTTCTGTACAAACACAACATAAAGATGCTCTTACTCCAAATAAAAAGGTGAGGTGTACCACATCTGATGTTTGGAGATGCTTTACCAAAGTTGGCATTGTTGATGGCAAAGAAAAAGCTAACTGTAATGGGTGTGGGAAGTCATATGTTGTGGGAAGCAAGGATTGTGGGACTTCACACCTTGGCCGTCATATTGAAAGTTGTCAAGCACTCCCAAAATACAAGGATGTTGGTGCTATGATGATAGACCAAGCAGGGATCGTTAGAGTTAGAAAGATTGACCCGAACAAGGTGCAAGAACTTCTGGCTTATGCCATCATTAAGCACAATCTTCCATACTCCTTTGTTGAGTATGATGGAATTAGGGAGTTGCTCACATATCTAAATCCTGATTATAGGACTATTATAAGAAAAACTGTTGTGGTGGATGTCTGGAATTTCTATCTTCATCAAAAGGAGAACCTAAAGAGAAAACTAGCAATGAGTCAGAGTAGAATCTGTTTGACTTCTTATTATTGGACATCAATTACTGCGAAAGGATATCTTTGCTTGACTGCTCACTTTGTTGATGAGAAATGGATTCTTCAAAGCAAAATACTTTCCTTTTCCAAGATGAAGCCTCGTCACACGAGATCTGAATTAGCAAAAAGGGCGCATGAAATATTGGTCGATTAGGGGATTGACAAGAAGGTTTTCTCTATTACTCTCGACAATGCTTCAGCAAATTTTCATATGCAAAGAATACTCAAAGAGAATTTGAATATGAGTAATAGCTTGATATGCAATGGAGAGTTTTTCCATGTGAGATGTTCTGCCCATATCTTGAATCTCATAGTTTAGGATGGCTTGAGAGTAGCAGAAGGTGCTTTGAATAAGATTAGGAGCAGTATTATGTATGTAAGGAAATCAGAAGCAAGGATGACAGAATTCAGGAAAAGGGTTGAAACAAGTTGGGGGTATTGACACTTCTGTGGGTTTGAGGTATGATTCCCAACTAGATGGAATTCAACGCATGCAATGCTTGAAAGTGGATTGAAATATCGTCGTACTTTTGCTAGCTTAGCCTTGAATGACACAAATTACAATCATTGTCCAACAAATGAAGAGTGGTTAAGAGCAGAGGCCATGTGTACATTCTTGAAGCTTTTTGTAGTGACTATAAACTTGATGTTTGGATCATCATATTCCACTTTTAACATGTACTTCACATAAATATCAAAGATTGAGTTGCTGCTGAAAGGACATTTGAATAATGCGGATTCTGTGATTCAGGATATGGCTCAGAGTATGCTTGACAAGTTTGACAAATATTGGATGGAGTATAGTGTCATTCTTGCATTGGCCATTGTCCTTGATCCTCGAATAAAGCTTGATGTCATAAGGTTTACTTTTGCGAAAATAGATCCCATCAATTCTTAAGAGAATATTGAAAATGTAAGGAGCAAGTTGTACTATGTTTTCAAGTAGTATAAAAATATGGGGTCATCTTCATCTTCCACCCTAATTGGTGGAGCTGCTTCAAGCTCGAATGCCAACACGGTGTTAATCACATAGCTGATTGCTAGCAGTAGCACGAATGAAGTGATGACTATGAAGTTTTTGATGTAAGTTTGACATTTTAAAATAGTTAAATGTTCATATTTAATTTGAATTTTCATTGGCACTTTCCTTTGTTGATTTTTGTTGACCCTTTATTAATTCTTTAATGGTTCAGGATTTTTTTTCTATTCAAGTGTCAAGATGAGTCAACAATTGAAAAGTCTGAATTGGATTACTATCTGGAAGAAGCAACACTTGACAATAGATTGGCTACAAGATTTAATGTCTTGGATTATTGGAAAGCTAACTCAGCTCGATTTTCTTGTCTTTCTAAGATGGCATGTGATATTCTTAGCATTCAAATTACTATCGTTGCCAGTGAATCAGCTTTTAGCATAGGATCTCAAGTTCTCACAAAGTATCGATCTTGTCTTCTTCCAAATAATGTTGAGGCTCTCATTTGCACTAGAAATTGGCTTCTTGGTTTTCCATGGGATGGTAATATTTATAATCATATTTGTTCATTTATCTTTTTTTATATATCTATTTAATAAACCTTTTATGTTTATGACTTTACGTGTGGTAGATGATTCTGAGATGGAGAAAAGGAAAACTACTCCTATTCCTGTTTTTGTAGCTTCAAATAATGCTTTGAATATTATTATTACTGATTGAAGAATGAGGAAGGAAGATTAGAAGTTTTTTTGTTGTATTGAAGAATTGGAATCAGGAAGATTACAACTTCCTTGCTAATTGTTATTATGTTGTATCCCTCGTTGACTCATTCCCTTTCCCTTTGAATATAATTATGCCATGTCCTGACTCCTGCGTGATGAGTGATGAATGAAATTCATTCATATGCCACTATGCGTGAAGGACAGAAGGAGTTGATCTTTTATTTTTTGTCTCTACAACATGATCTATCAACCATCGTCCCCTAAACTCCTTCAGCTCCACTAAAATGCCACATCCCAATCATATCTGCACCACTATTATTTGTTTGAGATCGGTACATATATAGCCCAAACAATGGTATAATTATAGGCAGAAAAAAGGGTATAGTGTTTCAGATCGGTATAGCCCAAAAAAAAGGGTATAGGCGAAAAAATAAATTGGTTGGGCTGGGCCTTGGGGGTATATATAGGTAGCACAAAAAAGAAAATACACGCCCGATGTTACCCCCTTCGATAATCAGGCCGGGATTAGCGTTTAAGCACATTTAATTATCAAATAAGAGATCCGGGATAATTAAAAACTTTTAAAAACACCTGTACAAATGGATCTCCATTCATTTCATTCATTAAAACAAATGGCATGTTACATATACAATATCAGAGTAAGCACAATTCCCGACGTTCACCCGGGATAATAACATTAATCCAAAGGTTTATACAAGGCATCATTGCCCATCTCAGTATCCATACCGGGGATTACACAAAACTATACCACTATAATTCTATTCAATATGTATACATTTATCCAAAATGGTAACCAGTTCAATATAAACCAAAATATATAGCTAAGACTACCGCTGGCAGTCCTAATCGTCCTTTGCCACTTGCTCGCTTTTCGATCCACTTGCCCTGTCTAAATATGTTATTTGGAAAGAATGAGATTCTAGAGAATCCCAGTAGCAACAGTTTATTTATATGATGCATATATACAAAACAAGTCACATACATCACAATGCAGCAATCAATATTCGAGACCGGGCTTTCGGCACGTTCCCTTCACTATATTCGAGGTTGGGCTTACACCACGCCCCATCACTTTATCAGTATTCGAGTCCGGGCTTTCGCCACGTCCCCTTCACTTTCACTGTAATCGAGTCCGGGCTTTCGCCACGTCCTCTTCACTTTCACTGTATTCAATGACTAATGCAAACAAGCAATGCAATACACATGATATAGGATAAAGTGTCACTACCTTGGTCTTTCCGCTCTTGAGCAGGCACGGGCCTTCTACGCTCTGGGAAAATATCAAATCCTAAAGTCATAATTAAGGATGAAACATTATTCTCTATTCCAAAACTCAATTGAATCTTCAACACTTAGATTTGATTATCAATAATGACCCTTAAGAAGCCACAATTGCCTCTAATAAAACCCCTAAAAGGTTGGGAAACAATAGGTTGAATATCTCTTTTAAAAAACTTAAAGTGCTGGAATACAGGGGTTGGCCGAGGCCAGCCCTTCCTTGGGCCGCGGCCAAAATATGGTCAGAAGGTCGCCGGTCGCAGCCAGCCACTCATGGGCCGCGGCCAAGCAATTTCCTGATTCTTGGTTGAACTTCAAAAAATCATATCTAATTGTAGAAAAATTGAAACAGAGTGATTCCAAAGCCAAATGAAAGGTATTTAAGTCCTCTTTCAAGAACAAATATGGCTCATAACTTAAAATCATCAAACAAATACAGAATCACCCAAAACCCAACATTACTCCAAAACAGAGTTCTGTTTTTGTACCAAACTTTGGCAAAGCATAACTCTCAGAATACTAAACGAAATAACACAAAATATATGTCCATTTTGAAGCTTGGGATGTGAAATTTAAGAATGGAAAGTTTCACAATTTTCTGAAATCATTTGGTCATTCAAAACGTCCACACAAATAAACTGCCCAGACAGAGTTCACATTGACAGCATTTTCCAACTTTTCTACCAAAGTGTCCAATGACTCCAAAATCATTAACCAAACATATTCTCATACAATTTTCCACAAGGAACACAATGGTAACCTCAAGATGACCAAATTCACAATCTAACCACATGCCCTGTTTTAACCAATGCACCAAAACCAACACAAAGTTCCCAAACTTTACTTTTAATGATTCAAACCAATCCATTTGTCCAAAAGACATCACAATATACTGTTTCCATGATCACAACATGCCAAACTCATTAAGACCCTAATTTTCAAAATAGGGCAGAAAATTCCAGAAAATCAATGCTCAACCAACAACCACAATATATATATATATATATCAAAAGGGAGTTAACACTCACCTCTTTCACTTTGCCAAAGAGATTTCTTGATTCTTCAACTTTCACAATCTCTTGAGGTTACAAACTAACACCAATGAACACATTACAACCATCAAAATGAAGCTCTTCATTCAAGGATCAATATTAGTGAAGGAAGTTTGAGCATTTGGAGACATTTCCCTTACCTTTTTGAAGCTTTTCTTCCTTCCCTTTGGCCTTCAATGGTGTCCGACGAGAGAGAAAAATGAGAGTGAGAGAGAGAGGACGAGAGAGAGAGATGGAGGTGGAGTGTGAGATAATGAAGAATTATTATACCCCCTCCATTTCAGTTTTCCAGCGCCAAGTGAGGGAAGAGAGGAGAGAGAAAACAATTAAAAATTCCCTTTGACTTTTCTCCCAATCCCTTCACATGTAAACTTGCCAAGTGTCCACTCCTCATTGGCTCTCACACAATAAGCACCCATTAGCTTCTCTAATCTCTCCATTAGTCATTTTAATTACACCTCTCATTTTCTCTTAGTTAGTAATTAATTTCCCCATTAATTATCAACTTATGCCAATAATTCCATTCTTTCAATTTTCCAACAATTATGACATATTAAATAATATTGTCACCAATATACTTTAATTAAACTTTAATCCACTCTAAATCACAATTACCTTCTCAATAATCCTCATTAGCCCTTAATCAAAATTTGTGGTGTTACACCCGACCAATCGGGCTTGGGCAGCTAAAGGGGGACGGGCTAATTGATTAGCCAGTAACCAGTAGCGGGCTAGCTCATCGGGCTCAGGCTGGCCCGTATTCCCAGTACTAATTGAAACACTCTCAAATAGAATATTCTCTTATGCTACAATAATTTATTGAATTCTAAAATAAAATCAATTAATAAAAAATTCCACAATATTCTCTAATGCCTTTGTTGTAGATTGTCCATAGATTAAATATCAGTGCGCCAAGAGTTCCCATCACATATCCTTTAACTGTAAAAATAAATATGAAAATAAGAATATATATATATATATATATTTATATATAGCAAAAATAAGCAAATATAAAAAATTAAACAAATCTTGAAATATAACTATGAAATCCATAATATAGTAAAAACTTGGCAAATATAAAAACTTGAGCAAATCTTTGAACCTAATTCAACAAACCTGATTTCAACCTATAGTTTGGGTTTCTAAAGTTTAGTAAGGTAAGACGCTCAACAATAAAAAAAACTTCAGCATTTTACCTCTGTTTTTCCGCATTTGTTACTTTTCTTCTATGTTTTTTCTCTCTTTAATCTTCAGACCAACAGTCATAATCAGATTAGATATCGTAATCCCAACTAGTGACCTTGAGCATCAACTAATGAGCTCTCTTGTTATATAAAAAAATAAAATGTAACTAAAAACATTAATTGAAAAAAAATGATAGCTTACATGAGGAAGAATCATAACAGGAAGGAACTACAAAGTGAAGACCAATTTTAGTGGTGGAGGACAAGACTTACCACGGCAAAACAAAACATATGAAAGAAAGAATATGAAACCCACTAGGGAAACTCAAAAAATGTTTGAGTAGGAGTTTGAAGAGTTGCATTTAATAAATTTCTTTCAGAATCACACCTCCTAATATTTGATATTTTTTAGAATTCTGCCTTTTTATAATAAGGAATACTCAATGGTATTGTCAAATAATTTTTTTCCAGAATCCCACCTTATATTTGATATCTTTCATAATAAACCTTTTACTTGTTTCATGCCAATCATTATGTTTAGTCGCTAGCTAGTTAATAAAAGACTCCTAAAGAGAGATCTAAAATTGCACCCTATATTACAATCTTGGATTAGGAGAAAAACTTCAAAACAAAGAAAAGAAGAAGAAGAAGAAGAAGAAAAACAAGATCATATGGTTCCTCTACGCCGTCATGCGCATGTTCTTTCCTTCGCAGATCATCTGGCATGGATTACACAATTGTTGAGCTTTATCAACAATTAAATCATTGGGCATAATGCAAGTGTGTAAGCCAAACAAAAAAATATTGTCAATAAAAATTTAAATATAACCAATTAAATCTATAATAAATCATAATATAAACAAATGATAATAAAGTTTCTTTTTCTGTGAGGTATAAAGTTTTTTTAACATCTTAATATACTAATTACTAAGATATTAGATAGAAAATTTCCTCTCATATTTATATCGATATATCATATATGTATTAGATGGTTTTTGTTAAATGATTTTGATGACTAAGTCTTACAATACACATACATAGTATATAATTCTAACAAATCACACCATATATTTATAAAACTATAAATTGTAAATAATATGACTCATTTTTCATAATATCATGATATCCACATTAATTTGATCATGATTTGACATATTACAAATTTTAAATTGATATTGAGATCATAATAATCTAATACGGGGTGACATTTTGGGAAAATTTGAACAAAAGACCTAGAGAAAGTAATATTTATTTGAAAGGATATTAAAACTTGTAATTAATTAAAATGACAAAAAATCAAAATATAAATTGAGAACAATACTAAATTACTCCTAATCAAGCCCCTTACGTTCCCCCCCCCCCCCAACCAGATCTTTAAGGGCTTGTTTGGTCTGAGGAGAGGGGAGGGAAAGTGGGCGGAGGAAAAATTTTTTTAAGTTGAATTTAAAAAAATTAGAGAAGTGGGGTTAAAAATTTTTAATTAATTTTTCTTACTCTTTTATCTTATATACTCTCTTTATTAAAATTTTATTACCCCACTTCTTTAATCTTTTAAAATTCAAATCATAAAAATTTTCCCTCTCCTCCCCTCCAAATCCCTTACACCAAACAGACCCTTAACTTAAATTTGATTAAGTATTTGAATGTTATTAACTTAAAAATAGGGGGAGAGTATACCATTTCCTTCAATTTTCTTTGATTTTTTATTTAATTCATACATTATAAAACTTTACAAAATTTGTATAAAAAAACCTTACAAAATAATTATATATACAAATATACAACCAAATTTGAATTATGCGTCCATTCTTAACATTTCTATGGGTGTGTCATTCCTTTTTGGGAAAAAGATAAATAAATAACACTTGACTTTCAAAATCTTAAATCAGTGATTTTTCAAAAACTTGAGTTATCAATTACTATATTTTTTTTAGCAATCACATTACTCTTATTGTTAACAAAACTAATTTGAGATTTTGAAGTTCAAGTGGTTTTTTTTTTATCTTTTTCCCTTCCTTTTTTTGGCAAAAAAATTAAATTGTATATGCAACTTTAATCATATCTTTTTTAAAATATTAAAATCGGAAAGAGTCAAATTAATGCAGAAGCCCGTTTTAATTCTTAAGCTAAAAATTAAATTAATTCAAAATTTTCATCATAAGTTATGCATGTCAAGATATTTTATGAAAGTAATTTTTTTTTTTTTTTGCTTTTGAGTTTTAATTAAAGTCATAATAATAATTTATTATTACTTTTTTTTTTTTGTAAATTTTAAATATATCTGTCCGTCTATATATTTTTATTATCATTCTCGCTCATCCACCATGTCGTATTATTTTTAGATATTACTACAACCAATTCTTAAAAATAATTATAAAAGTATATTTTTGATTACGTTATATTTAATAGGACGGACTCCATCAAGAACTAAAGAAAGAACTGCAAATAGAGATAAACTGAGCAAACTTCAGTGGTTGAAGACAATTTTAATTTTTTTCGTTTAAAACTTGTATGTGCCTTTCGTTTTAAGGCTAGTGATCAAAAAACGAGAAGATATGGGGGGGCAAGCAGATATTGAAGTTAATTGCAATGATTAACAAAAACTAGCTAGAAATTTAATCGATGCTTGTGGTTATTGTCAAATACTTATGATGTTTATTTTATTCATAGAAGAAAATCGAATATTTAAGATGTGATTTAAGAAAATGCAGGGAGTTAGTTAGGGATAATGTAGCATTTATACATTTATATTTTGATTTTTGGTCATTTTAAATAGGGTAAAGATGCAAAAATACCTATATTAGTTTGTCAAAAGTACGTCTTGCACCATATTAAAACCTTGGTTGCAAAAGTGCCCATAAACATTATAAAAGAGTTCAAAAATGTCATTACTGTTAACTATACATTACATCTGTTATCTTTTTTTAGTGAGTCCCACTCATGTTCAGTTGTGATCCCATCCTCATCTTTTATTGTCCAACATTCTCTCTCCCAACTCTTCAAACGTTCAATCACTATTCTGCATCAAACGAGCATTTACTCTTCCGTGTGTTGCACAGGAGAATCAACTTAACCATCTTATATTACATTAATCTTGTCCAACAAATTCATTTACTACCCCAATGAACTTCTTTAAGAGCCTAACTTCCAAAAAATAATTGAAGAAAACATATTAACTACCCTCCCATTCTTATAGTTTTGTCGAATAAGCATTAACTATGACTTAACTTTATTGTATGTTATCCAATTATTTGATATCAACATCATGCAACTACTATCACAGTATTTGAATACACTATAAAAAAAACACCCAATTTCCGACGAAATTTACCACGGATTCAGCTTTTCTGACGGAATTTCTGACAAACCGTGTTTCCTACGGATTCCGTTCTGTCGCTAATAGGCGCGTTTTAAACAAATTTGTGACGGAATTTCAATTCCATCAGAAATTTTTCGATGGAATCCGTTCTATTGGAAATTCCGACAGAATTTCCGATGGCATTTTCCGTCAGAAATTCTGACGGAAACCAATTCCATCGGAAATTTCTGACGAAATTCGTTTCCATAGAATTTTTTTTTTAAAATTCAATTTTTTTAAAAATTTACAAATGCTACATGTTTGCTCCTCATAGCACCACATGTCCCTCTCCCCTGGTTGCCACTTGTCTCCTCCTCCTGCTGCCACGTGTCGAAAAGAAGAAAATAAATAAATAAATGGTTCTTAGAGATTGCAAAATGAAAAAATGGTCGCATTAACAACTTCATGAGCCTATATTGGCAACTCGTTAACAACTCCATAAGCCTGTATTAACAACTCCATGGGACTATTTTTTTCATTTTGCAATATCCATGGACCATTTTTTAATTTCTCTTCTTTCTTGGGACTTGAGTGTAATTCTCCCATATTATTTTTTAAAAAAAATTAAAAAATTTAAAATTTTTAGACTGAAGTTTCCATGGCAAAGTGCGACAAAAATTTCCTTCAAAAATTTCCTTCAGAGTGATAATGATGATTTAGGGTTGAATCAGCTCCAGTAGTCAGGAGAAATCACTATTCACTCCTCCTTCTCTCTTCTTGTGTTCTTGAGTTAAGAAATTAGATTTCTCTTTCTCTTTCCTCACTTAGCTAAAAATTTGGCCTTTAATTAGGCATGGATGGTTGTGATTTAATCTCACAAAATGATCTCATCTCATCTCATCTCATCTTGCCAAGTGTTATAAGATTAAAGCTTAACAGTGCCATGTGTCATGCAGCTATTGGTCTTCCATTTTCTCTCTCTTAAGTGGCACATAAATGGTCAGGGGAAGGGAGAGGCCTGACAATTTCCCCAGACTCCTGGGTTCGGTGTTTGAAACGTCAAGTACACAACCTGGCTGGAGACCAGTGGATTTCCCAAACACAGCTGCTAGGTGGTGCACTCCAAAGACGCCAACACAAAAGGCATAAAGTGGGTGTAATAATTAGGGACACTTATCACCTCCTCATTTGGTCAAACCAAAAGTAGCCTTATACTTTGTAATGATTATGAGACACTTGTCATTTTCTTACTTGGCCAATGCAAAAGATATGTCATCATGAGTCATCATTACTTACTTTATTAAAGTTACTTTAGTAAAGTTGGTTTATCGGTGCATACTCAGGATCTACTTGACACCATGGCATGCATATCAAGGCACGCGACGCTCGGATCCCTCCAATCCAAAAAATGGTGCCTCTATGCCCTGCAACCACCAACAAATTTTCCTCCAACTACTTACACTTGTATTTTACAATCCTGACTTCTCGATTTCCTTGAATAACATAATGGATATCTGGGAATTTTGAAAGTGACTCTACCTTTATTTGTAAATATTAGTATTTATTTTATTCAACTATTTCCATATTTACACGTTTTCAGCGATACAAAATTTGGTATATTACATGTGTCCCTGTGCTTGAACGAGAAGCTCCTCCTTTTAGCAGAAAAACAGGGTCTCTCTGCTTCCACTCGCACCAAATCACTCTCCACTTCTACTATCCATACCATTTTCCTTTTCATTCTCTTTTCACTCATCCTCGATCTCATCACAACCCTTACTGCCATTCCTCTTCCAGACCAAAAGGTGATACCACCCTGTTAATGCCGTCCTCTTGTCCATTTCTCTTCTTCTTCTTCATAGAATGAGCGGAACAAGTAGGCGACTATATGTGTATGTAGGCATAGTATCACATGACCTGATCTTCCATAAATCCAACACTAGTAGTTCCTTCAGGTGCATCAGTACTGCTACTACATAATATGAAGTACTACTTCCATTTTAGTTTTGCTTTTCATTTACGAGTTAGCTTTTCATTCACAAAGTCATTCATACCAAACCGTAACACGCCGTCAAACTTCAACATGACTGCTGGACTTCAAGATGCACGGCGACTCTGATAGAGACAAAGAACAAAAGCAAAGTGATCACTGGAGAAGAGTGCACAACACGCAGCGCAAAATGACGCTATAAACCAAACTTTGCTGGTAACACCAACTGGGGTAGGCGGTGCTATATAGAGATGCTTTCTGAGCTTCGACAAAATGAAGAAAAGACAGAGTAATAGAGGGTGAAGAAGGAGAAAAAGTAGCCGAGGGTTGGTGTGAATTTTTAAAACCTATTTAATGCAAGTGTCAATTTGGGCTTATTCCAGAAGCTAAAAGCTCTAACTGATGGCTTATTACAAATTGTGCAAATAAAGTAAAAGCCCATGTTGCCAATCGCCTCAACCAAACATGTTGCATTTTGCAATCAGCTCCCAATCGCACGATTGGGCCACCAAATCGCTGTGCCAAACATAGCATTAGTGCACGTCTATATCAGTTATCTTGTGTTATTGATAGGACCTTTACCACATTTTATTGAGTAAAAACTGAAAAGAAAACAACAACAACTTGGATGTTTTCTTTCTTTTTTCCTAATTGGCTCCATACTAGTAGAAACTAATGGACATATTCATAGAAAGCATAATACTCACATATTCATCGTCAATGAACACAAAGTAAAATGTGGTCAAGAACTTTCTATAAGAGAAGAAAAATAAACCCATAATAACTTCAATCCAACATCAATGAACGAAAAAGAAATCCATCATCAGCGATTGTTATTATAAAGCCTCTTCAGCCCATGAATTAGGCAGTGTAAGATCAAGATATATTCTTGAAACAGCTTGCAAGAAAAAAAAAAGAATACAAGAGTATTGACGTTGGATATCTACAAATTACCTATCACACTGGCATCTATAATAACGTTGGATATCTACACTTCCTTAATAGCCTTCAAGAGTATTGACGTAAGATGTCATAGGATTTTCACACCAACCTATAGATCATTCCTGTGTCAAGAGTATTCTCTTTTCTAACATAAGTTTTCCAACACCATCTATTGTTATATAAATATGATCAATAAATTTCTGTAAGAGAAGAAAAGAATACATCAAGATATATATTCTTAAAACAACGTACAAGAAAAGAAATACATGAGTTAAGATCTGAAAATTGTTCAATGGGCAAATATGATAATAAGACAAAACTCCCATGAATGCATTTTCTTATGAAAAATCTCAAGCATCTTTCTCTCTCTCTCACACAGATAATGCTAAATGCTTGTCCTCTTTTTTTGACCAACTTACCTCATTACCTTCTCTCTCTCTCTCTCTCTCTCTCTCTCTCACAAGTCTCAATGCTACACCTCACACCACCCCATGACTTTACAATCTCCAATGCCTCTTGTGCTGCGAACATTTTAGTTTTGAGAGCAGTCAATTTATGGCTCTCTAAAGACATCCTATTAAAAGACAAAGAAAGCCAACATTGGAATACACTTGTTAAAGCTCTCGGTCATTTACATATCCATACCTCTAAATGACAAAACATGTACAAAAATATCCATGCACATCAATTGAAGGGTTGCAATTGAAGGATATGGTGAAAGAATTTAAAAAAAATGCAAGTAAGGGTTTCAAAGGATATTCTGCAACATATATATAAATAGAGTCCATGCAAGTGTTTAAAGAGTTTGATGATTTGCACCAAATAAAGAAGTCCACTTTAAGTAGCACCAATAAAATATTGCCGAGCCTAGAAATATACTAAAGAATAAAAATTGAAACTTTGCAAGTGTTTACAGAGTTCTTCTTCATCTAATGTTTAAGAATACAAATACACGTGGGGAAATAAAAATGCAAACATACCTATCTTTTATTATAGACATAGCTATCATTTACAGCTTAAAAATGTTCCATTTAAATGAACCGAACAACCCAATACTTCTTGGTATTCTTAATAAAAATAAATTATGAACAATCCAATGTGAACCTCTTACTTGCCTCTATTATATCCTTTCTATAGTTTTATGTTGACATTACTATCACTTGCTGATCATTTGCCACAATTAATTATAGCATTAACAGACGCAATATGCTTGCCTCTACAATATTTTTGTCTATTAATTATGCAGTAACACAATATACTCATTTACAAAACTCAAATACAGTCATGGTTTCAATTAAAATACTTTATCTTTTAGAGTATTTTAAATTTAAATATCTACTATGAATACTGGATATTACCAATATGCAGTCAAATTTTATTTGTCTATATCATAGCTGCAAAACTTCTTTCCCATGTTCTAAGTTGTACATTCTTACACAATCTACTAAGGATTTAGAAAAGCTATTGAACAATCAAGCTATAAAAGCAGTTAAACAAAAAAACTCTTAAGTACATGCCTAAAATTACACCTATAAAGGGCCATGTACTTGAAGGATCCGACATAGATTATCATATCACATGCCTAAGCAACTTTAGGAAAATTTGGCAGAGTTGAGAAGCCTATGATGTAACATTTTCAATTGGCTCAAGTTTATAATATACATTATAGACTAATTAACAAATGCCACAAAGCTACACAATTGTCATTATAAACACAAAAACCTCCCAACCATGTCACTTTTAGAATGGAAACATTGAAAACAAAAAATTCACTGCAGAGATAAGAAATGTGTACCTTTTAGCTTCATCTATGTTTTCTAAAGGCTATCAGGTCTCTCTAATGTTGCTCGAGACCTATGTTTCACCTATATATATGTGAGTATGGTATCAAATTAACCTTAAAAGACAACTAAGTAAAGCAGCATGGAAGACCTTAATTAACTTTGATTTTCTACATTTATTAATCCATTAAGGTTATTAAACTTAGTAGAACCATTAACCAAGTATGTGGATGCTAATAATATACTTAATAGAATTAGATATAAAGTCTTGTGTCAATTGCAGCAATTTTTTTTTTTTTTTTTTTTTTTTTTTTTGCTATTAGAATTAGATGCCAAGTCTTGTGTCAATTGTAGCAAAAGTTTTTTTTATCTTTTGCCACACATCAGATTTGCCTAGGTATGAGGGTAAGGAGGACAGAGTCATATTTGTCTTTTCTTCCATATTAGTACATGAATGGTACAATTATAGTTGATATTGTCCAAAGGTGCAAATGGAACTCCTGTTGTCAACTATTAGAAAAGCAAGATTTAGAGTCCTGGTTTAAAAGTAGGAAATCTTGAGGCTCCACTAAACAATATTCCTTTCTTCCATATCATTTGTAGCCAAAGTTTTTCTTATCTTCTATATATGAATTATATTAATCCATGTCAGCATCAAAGAAATCCTGTTACAAAGCAACCATTGCATTTCAACCATATTGCTTGTAAAAAACTGTTAAAATAATGTTCTATATTGCACAACCTACTATACTACTTTTTATTTGATAAACCAACAAAAAAGAGGTCAGTTTTCTATATGGTAACTTACGTTTTTTATAGGTTCCATTTTCCACACAAGTTTGGTGATATTTCTTGATCCATGTATTTCAACATGGATATATTATTAATGTAATAAAGGGATCAAATGCTGAGATGAATGTTAAAGAAACTCATTACTGAATGTGATCTTATATCCGAACAAAAAATAGATTCCATTTGTACCAGTATTATGATATTCCATATTCCAATCCAATTCGATTGGATATTAGAAAAATAAATGAATTGGGAATTTGATCTGTTCGATGAGATAAAGACCTAATATTCAGAAACAATATAGAATTTCTTTTTTTAGCACTAAACCATTTCACCGATTCAATTATTAAAAAAAAAATTCAAATTTGCAAAGAAGAGAGAAAATTTTTCCTAATTTTTTAGTAGAATCTGTAGAATAGGATTGAGGTGCGTAATAAGGCTTGGATTTATAACTCTAGTCTAGCTATAGTTATCTATATAGATGTTTCTTCTTTTATTGCAGTCCTATTCATTTGGAAGAGCACATGTCGTGTTAAATTTTTATTTTCTATTCAATCTATTCAAAATCTATTTAATGAAAAATTGTAGAAAAAAATGCAAGTATGAGAATTTCTTGAAAATTATCTTATAGGCATTATATACGGATAAGATACCCGATTAGATAATATCTGTGTAACAATTTATGTTCTAGGGTTTACATATACTAATAATTTTTGTTATAATTGAAATAGGATTTTTTTTCTTAAAAAAATAAATACTGATTAGTTATGTCTTGGTTGTTTAGCATACTTTGTGAACTTGCGTATGTTATGATTAACTGTTGTTACTACTGAAATTCTCGTGAATCTCACCCTTTCCATTAATAATATACAGTGAAAGAAAGCAGCTCAAGGGGCAATCAGGAAGTGATTTCGGATAAATAAGAAGGTGGAGAAGAAGATTTTAATTTTCGTTGGGTATATGTATACTATTTTGTATTAGACTTATGTATTTTGGTAGCCTCATGTGGCTACGTGGTTTGTATATATATGTATATTTATAATCACAATGAAGTTAGTATTTGTAGTTGTAAAAGTAGAAGTAGCATGGCATGTGTAGTACCGGTAATCTTAGTTGATCAATTTTATATAATGAAACGGTAATTGCAACAAGCTCGATAATTGAAATTGAATTGGGCAATTTTATGTTAAGGGCCCATAGTTTAATCACCAACACACAAGTATAAGAGCAAAGAAGTACTCTGATAATAATAAATGAAGCTAAGGATTGATGAGTCATATTAAAGTTGTGAATCATTATATAACTGTTTTTGAAAGTTTTTAAAATTTTTTTTTTGAAAAGCCCATGTCAATTACCGGTTTGAACTCTATGTTTGGGATGTGTTTTCAATTATTTTTAAAGGTATTTTCTTCCCATGATCAAACCTGACATAGTGGTTCAAATTCATTATGTATTAAGCTTATCTGATAACTATGGATATTAGGGTGTCACATGCAAAAAAAAAACCGTTAAATATAACCTTTTCTAGAGTAATGTAATTCGAGAGTTGGCTGAACAACAACCAAAACTTGTAATTATACATCCATTGAGGAGGGCAATGATTGGTAGATACTTGCAAGTTCAAATCTTAAAATGCTGAGAGAATTTTCTTTTTCATAAATGCTAGAGTTTATTCCTCCTGCATTAATTTCTAACATTAAGATTCTAAAGACAAATACATTTGATTTTTCTAAAAACAATCTTTTCATTGCATATTTTGGGGTTACTATATCGTGGACTAAGTAGTTTTTAGAGCATTTCTCACTGTGCTTAAATTAAAGACAAATTTAATTGAATCCCTTGCTTATTTTACTTTGAAATCATGAATTTTTTATAAGTACTTTTTAGTAATCGCTCATAAAGAAAAAACGTGGATACTTTTCTCGCCATTACGTGATTGGCTGCAGGTGACCAGTTATGGTTCATTGTTGATCTCACATCCATCATTTTAACACCTTTACTATGCGTCTGAAAGCACTATGGTTCAGGCAAATCATATATTGAAGCCCATAAATGGAGACATTGTATTTTGATCCTTGGATTATTATTCATTTGGTATTTCCAATTTAATGGTCCCATTTTGACAAAATCAAAACAAGGGTGCTCTAAAATTCTATTGAAAGCTCTTGAAGTCTTTTACATAAGAAAAATATCTTTTTATCATGATCATGCTTGGATTAATGCAATTCATTCATTTCCTAGACTTGCCTTGCTTCTTGAACAAATTTTGTGCCTTAACTTTTAAAATTCATAATGATTGTTTCATACATCTAACTGGCTTGAATTAGGACTTCTTGGAAATTTCTATTTGTCTACTTCACACATAAAAGTTCTCATGAGCATTTCATGTTGTTTCCAGTAACATCTCAAAAATTTAAGAAGAGATTTATTACGCTTACTTGAGGCCTCCCTCAGGGATGTTATATGAAAATTAAATATCCTTGAAAGTAAATTATTTGGTTAAAAGATTACTTTCACGCCACAATTTTAGGAAAGTTAACATATATTGTCACGCCCTTATTTTAATTTCACCTTTACCAGAATATTCGTAGAAAACGATATGCGGTTCGTTAGGCAACACAAGAATAGCATAACTATATTGATAATATGTGCATGATTACATAAATTCCCCATAGGGGTTTGTACATGATACTTATGATTAAGGTAGCCGCACAAGGCTACTAGGGTGTTTAAACTCATCCCAGTGAAACGGAGACTTCTTCCCGTCTTCGTTTCACTACTGTAATCCCCTCGTACGGTTCTCTGCATTGTTGTTTGCATAACTTCTGTCGTCTCCTGTTTAAATTGTTGGTAGGGGAGGGTAAGATTCGAGAGAATCTCAGTAGGAAACAGATACCATAATGCATGCATGATTGATGCTATGTGTATGACATGTTAGCTTTATCTAGATGTATGCTCCATAATGATATTTCTGCATACTCAATGTTTCATACAACAAGACTATGACCACAGCGAAAACAGAAACATAGCTTCATTTATTCAAATATGCTCTACACAATCAAGTAAAGCAATCACATACATCATTATACAAGCAAAGATATCAAATACATGCAAGTAAGGTAAGTCCCCTGCCTTAACCCTTTTCTGCCTCGAAATGTGTGCCTCGATCTACGTGCAAACAGCTCGGGGCTCCATATTCGATCCTACAATGCCAAATGTACTATTTAGACACTTCCATAGTGTTTCTGGGGGTTATATGAGGCTATATTGAAAAATTACTAAAATACCCCCGGGGATCCGGCCCGGCCCCGCTGTACCCGGTCCGGCTGTACTTTTCCCGAAATTTTGACATGGGGTATTCTTACATATTTTCACCCAAGGAATCCATTTCCGGACTCATAATTATCAAATTCAATGTCAAATTACGAAATTGCCCTTGACAGCCCTACTTTTAGGATTTTAGGGGCGTTTCCGTAATTATGCTTTCTCGGCCTTTTCCGAAAAAGTGCCTAACTGTAACCCCACCTAATTTTCCCTCCTGAATCCAATGGAACCATCAAATCATTGAAAATCCAACTCTAAAACCCATTTAGAGACCTGACCGAAATATATGGGTTTTCCAGGGAAAATCAGGGTTTTTCGGTTTCGGCTCCGTAAACACGTTCCTTTCTAGTCCTAACCACTTTATTGACTATTCCATTAGGTTACAACTACCATTTATTATCAATTCGGGCAGCATAACCCCTAGGGAAACCCATTTTCCATTTTTACAACCAATGACAATCCGGCGAAATTTCACCGATTAAATTGCCCACAGCAGCTAGAATAGTCAATATACGAAGGTTTGGAAGTTACCTCAAGCTCCTTCTGGCTTTTCTTGACTTGGCTGAAACCCTAGCTACTCCAACAAGAGATTTTGAGCTTCACAAACGTTAAACACATAAGAGAGTAACTTAGGAGCGGAGTTATACGCATTAGGAACCGATTTACCGAAGAAATCACTTACCTTTGCAAGTTTTTTCCTCCCCTTTTCTCTCTCTAAAATTTCACACTTCCTCTCTCTAAGTTCAGAAAAACTGACGAAAATGGGAGGAGGAAGATGGTAAAATATGATTTTATAAAATATTATAATTATCCAATAATTATTTTTCCATTTTCGGATTGTTACAAAATTCTGGCAGATTTCTGTCCAATATTTAAAAAATCATAACTAATTCTAGAAAAATAGAATTGGAGTGATTCCAAATCCTATAGAACCCTTATTGAGTCTAGTTTCAAGGAAAAATATAGAATTTTGCTGAATGGAATCACAAAATCCCCAGAATTTCAATCTTTGCATACTGTTCCAGAAAATTTCCAGTTTTTCTGTGCTGACTTCAAAAATTCATATCTTTTTGTGTATAGCTCTAATTGAGTCATATGACCTATCAAATTAAAGCTTAGGATGTCTACTTTCATCCTGTAAAATTTCATAATTTTTGCTCATCATTTGATCATTCAAAATCGCATGACAAGCTCACTACCTCATAGGCGATTTAACCGAAACATAATCACTTTTTTCAAAATTAACCATTTTATTTTCTTTAATGCCCCAAAGATATAAGGGACATTAGAGAATAGATTTGGGACATCTACTAAATCGGGGCTTAGTAGTCCACTCAATTTAGGCTTATTCCAAGCCTCAAATCCCAAATTTCGGGATATTACACATATAAAGGCCCATAATAATTAAGGAAAAAACTATAGATGAGTATTTTGGGAAATAAAGGATTATATGAAAAATTTGTTTCCCAAAAGAGTTTTCAAATAATTGTAAAGCTAATTTTGGGAATTAGGGGCCTATTTTTTTTTTTTTTGAAATGATTAAAGAAAAATAATTAGAGGTTGTTGTTTAAATTGAAAGTTTTAGAAAAATTACCTTATGGTTTAAAGAAGTTAATTAAGGAAGAAAATACCTATGAACTATGAAGTGCCAAGGATTAATTTTTATAGGAATTTTTTTTGGTGTCTCCGAGGATGAAACTGCAAACAAAGAAATTAGGAGGGCAAAATGGTCAAATGGGCACGTTAAACCCATTTGTTCCCCTCTCCTGTTCATTTTTCTCCATCAGAAACGAGAGAGCGAGACTGTGAGAGAAGAGTGAGTGATCGTGCAAGAGAGACTGACGAAGAGCAATTGGAGACCATTGCCGAAGAAAGGGAGTAGTAAAGATTGAAATCCACATGCAAACCGATCTTTGAACCAAGGTAAGTCCCGTAAGCGTCCTCCCATCTTCAGATTCTTTAGTTGGGTTAGATTGGGAGTGAGAGGAGAGATCGAATTTAGTTCTTAAAGGGGGGGAAAAAAAAAACCCACCGATTAATAGTTCCAGTGGTGGCTAAAGATAGATTTAGACTTATAATCATTATAATGGGTGTTGCAAGTGTCTGATTGTCTTTGGTTTGTGTTTCCCAAATCTGGTGGTTGCTGTTCTGATGTTAGACGTCTGGTTCTATATAAGGGAAAAAAGGTTTAAATTCTATGTATATATGAAGATGGTTTGACTGTATGATGAGTTTGATTTTGGGAATAAAATTCAAATATGTGGCTCTCTAACCAGAGGAATCGTTTGAATTTTCTTGTGGATAACTCCTAGAAATGTTATATATAACTTATAAAAAAATGCCCAACTTTGCTACTACGAAATGTTTTCAAAGTTAAAAGCTAGTTTGATTAAATGCATGTTGATTTCTCATTCTCAATAAAGCATTCTAAAATCTGGAAAATTTGGGTTAATAGGGGCTGTTGTTCGGATGTTTTGAGAAGGCTAGACTCTTTATATGCTAATGAAGGTTATGATATAAGTGTTTATACATGTATGTGGTAGGAAGCTTGATGGGTTCTAAATTTTTTAAAGCATTATCAAATACCGAATCTTTAGAGATGCTGTAGGGATACTACTTGATTGATATTTGAGGATTAGAAGGATAGTACAAGTGATTCTGTGAGCCTGTTATGCTGATCAGAGAGGTGTTACTCATACCATCTCATCAAAACTTCATGGAGATAATTGATTATTGAAATATGAGGGGTACTGGAGTAACTATATGAATATATGTGAGTGTACAAGTTTAAAGGTTGGGATGATATTTTAAGGCTGAAAATTGATAAGGAACTTGTTGTTTGATACTCTTTGAAACTAAATAAGTATTTGGATTGTCAAGCATGTTAAAGGTTTCATTAGAATGATTAAATTGACATGATAAGTTGCTGGAAATCTTCCTGCAACTTAAAAATAGTGGCTGTTTAAAGAAGAAATGAATGGATTGAACTACGTGGCATAAATAAGGAAAGAAGAGGGTGTGTTAAAATGAAACTGAGTTGCTGGAATTGAAGGGTACATGGAAATTGGTGCTGCCCGAAAATTCTGTAGAAGAAAGTGTTTTCAATCTAATTATATGGTATGATTTAAGTAGCTATAATGGTGGGAGAATACATATATCTATCTGTAAGTTTCTGTAACAGAATCTTTTTCAGCAGCTGGAAATTTACAATTAAGCTTCTTGGTTGCTGCCTCTTAAGAATTTAGCAACTTTATTTGAAGTTTAGTCCATAGTATATAGACTCCTAATAATGTTTATGTCATTATTGATATGAACTATGTTGCTGTTTTGACATTCCTAATGCTAAGCAAGTGCCCGAATTACTAAACCATGATTTAGGGTTCAAAATGATAATTAAAGATGACATCTTGCTGGTTTAAGATACTTTCAAGCATCAAATAAGTTCCCTCCAATTCTAAAGTATAGTGAAAGATGCAAACTTAGTAGCTCAGATGAAATATCTAGAGTTGGGAAATTTCTAAATTTTAAAGGAGAAGTTGAATGAAGCTGTGGATTCATGGGGATATTTCATGTCCCTAAATATAATATGAATATATACATGCATATACACAAGTTTTGTCCCAAATGACCAACTGCTTTAATAAAGGTAGAGTTTGCTTAGAGATGGGATTTTAAGAGCAAATAGTTAAGTTATATGAATGGAAAAAGTGTTAACCAACCCTTATATGTATACCTAAATGATAGGTTTTGATATTTGCCCAAGCCCACTAAGGAATAATCTAGGAGTGAATAAGGTAGAATGTAAATTGGAAGAAAGCGCAAGAGGTAGTAACTCTTTTCCCTTCATATGATTGTGTGCTGGTTGCTGCATGTTTGTTTGTGCCATTATGCTGAGTGTGCATGAGCACATGTGAATTGCCTTGCATGAGATTATTTGCCATGGCAATGTGCACTAGTTAATTATTTATTTAATTATGTATGCACACCAGTTAGCAATTGGCTAAGTTATCTATATGATGTATGGGCGTCATTGATGATACAATGTTGTAAGGTATTGTTCTCTATAGCTTGTTTTGCATGCTTAGTTGTGATTTTGCTTGATTAACATGAAGAATTTTGTTATTACTGAGATTTCCTCAAATCTCACCCCTTTCTTCCATGACATACACCAAGAACAAGTTCTTATAGGGGGCAAGGGCATTGTTGTTGGTGAAGCCTTAAGAAGGTTAGAGCTGAAGGAATATTAAATTATTATTTTCTCTAAATATTGGCTTTTTCTAGCCATGTTTTCTTTTAATATGAAGAGATGTGTATAGTGTGTGTGTGTGTTTGAGAGATAAGGCTACAGTAGCCTAAAGGTAAGTGCCATCTTCGGTGATGACAAAGATAAATTTATATATAGTGGATAGTAGAGGTTAAGGTATGGTTGACTAGTAGCTAATCTATTTAAAAGATCGGGCAAATATATGAATTATGCCCTAGGATTTTTACATGCCAAACATACAGATTATATGATTTTTACAATGACGAGTAGTGTCGTACTTTTTGTTAAGTAGCTATAAAGTTATTAAAATATGATTGTGAAGGGTTAAGTGAAGCAGAAGAGAACCCAAGAATTATTGGTTAGTAAAAGGTTTTATAAGGAATTTGAACCACTAAGTTTGGACTTGATAAAAGCTGGTTGAGGATTTTATAAAGAATGATACCCAAAGTTCTAAGGAAAGTTTTTAAAAGTTCATTTAATTAGGTTTCTGAATGGGTCATTAGTGGTTCAGAATTAGCTAAACACCTCCATTAGATGTTCGTAGATTATAATGTTACATTTGCTATATATTATACAATAAAGTAGCAACCATGCTTTGAATACAGCCTAAACTAATAAGTCAATATGCATATTACATTCATAGTTTCAAGGCTAGTCTATGACTCCTTATTAATTACTATCAATCTTAACACATCATTTGTACATGCTGAGATCACTCCATGAATCCTCATTGCTCATGGAATTAGTTATACATTTTCTGCTTCTATCCAACTAGCGCCATAGAAAGTTCATTTCTTCTATTTACATTTGCACTTTGCTCTTGCTCTTCTTTTGGAGGCACATAACCTAATATTGTTAGTTATTTGTTGGGGCCGAGGGGGGGTTGTTTGAGATTCAAAGAATCCCACTAGCAGTAGCAAACAATTACCATTCAAGTAATCAAGTTATATTTCATCATTGAACTTGTCAGGAAATTGTTAGTAGCATCTCCTAAATTGTCATGCAACTCAATGGATCCTCCAAGTCCTCTCTAGTGCCATGCAGATCCTATTGGCATCAGCACTTACAAATAACAGAGTTGATTTGAGTTGTACCCAAGGACACTGTCCTTAAGGGCTATTCCTTAACTACTAGCGGATAAGAAACGACACTTCCCAGGATTAAACGAATCATTCCTGCAAAAGCAGAGTAAGCAGAACTACGGAAGATAATAGAACTTAGCAAGATAAAACACCAGAGGAGGAGAGAGAGTTGCTTGAAAGTTCAGAGTCGAGGTACCTAGAACTTTGATGTCATGCCCCTTTATAGTCCGTGGATCATCATAACATTGTGCACACTTAAACACATTTAATGACAATTAACTCGTTAGTTAATGCACGTAAATGCAATAAAATGGGTGGTTACATAATCATTAACATACTTAATAATGATTAAAGATGTCAATTACAAACACAGAAGACTCATAATGGTTATTAGAGTGATGAATTAATTAGATGGATATTTCTTATAAAGAGTGTACAATGTCACATTTAACTTGCACATGATGGAGGGGGGAATTGCCGAATTTCAATTGTGTTTCCAGAGGCCCATAGCTGTGTGAGTAAGCCTATTCCTCCTCTTGACCCATTTACTAACCCAAGATCCCTTGGTATGACTTGGACCCCACAATCCCCATACAATGTGGGACTCTTCTGTTGACACATCCACACACATTATTTACAACAATCTCCCACATGTGCCAAAGGAAGCACCATTAACTGAGTTACACATGTGAGTATAACCATTATATCTGGCTGTCCTCTAGACTATGAACCAGACCTAGACCGGTAACAATTAATACCCAAAAATGTCAGCAAAACATGCTTACATGAATCAACAAATTTTGGGTGTGCATTAGGAGTTATATTATATGCCCACATTTCCACTGTGAACGTTAGTTTTGTTAGTGAAACTATTGACTAAAACTTGAATGTATTTAAGATTGCTAAATATTACAATTAACATGATTTCAAATGGAATCCTCATCAAAACAACGATGAAATAAAAAAAGAACAACGATGAATACTTTATACCACCAAGAATATAATAACTAGGAAGGTATCCAAAACTGTCATTTTAATGATAGATTTGTAATATAGCTATCTGCCCTGTATGTCACTAATACTAGCTTCGTTGTTGGAAAATAATCTTTGATTTTCTTCTGGTGTCAATTGATTCAATATACTTTGCCATTGGATGAATGCAGGCTGCCTTGGACGAGGGAGATTGACAATCTCACTGTTAAGCATAGAAACTACAGTGCTCAGACTTGGCCTCTCTATTGCAAGGTCTTGTACACAAAGAAGTCCAATGTGTATGCACCTCAATATATCGTTCTCCAGGTTTTGATTTGATATTTCAGGATCTATTAGCTGTATAATGTTTTCTTCATTCCATAATTTCCATGCCTAGAAAACACAACAAAAGAAGCATATACAATTATTGGCTTTAGAAGCTTGAGAGCTAAATGTTAGATCAACAATTAATAATAGAACTAGGCAATTGGGTATTTAGGAAGTTAATAATAGTAGATACTTACAAATCCTATAAGACTAAGAGAGTGCTCATTATTATAAAAGCTTGAGTTTCTTCTTCCACATATAATTTCTAAAAGTAAAACTCCAAAGCTAAACACATCTGATTTCTCTGAAAATAATCCTTCCATTGCGTATTCTGGAGACATATAGCCACTGTATTGTTGAGTAAAACAATTGTTAGAATACTCATTACTTAGTATGTCACTATAACATTAGATAGGGATAAAAAACTTACTAGGTTCCAACAACTCTTCTTGTATTAGCATGATCTTCATTTCCTTTGAAAATCCTAGCCATACCAAAATCTGATATTTTTGGAATCATGTTTTCATCTAGCAAGATATTACTTGCCTTTAGGTCTCTATGTATAATTTTTAGTCTAGAATCACTGTGAAGATAAAGTACTCCTCTAGCTATTCCTTTGATTATGACAAAGCGCTTTCCCCAATCTAGAAGCTTATTTTTTGGTGGATCTACAATAGCAGAGGGCAGAGTTGTATAAGTGTTGTCCATACCATAAAGAAAGCTCAAATATATATATAAGAAAGACTCCTACAAACAAATTGTTTGTTTTGTTTGTTTCCTTTTATTATATATATATGACTAGAAAGAGCTAGAGCATGAGGGATCAGAAAAACCAACCAAAAATAAACGCATCCAAACTTCTATTTGGCATGTATTCATAGATCAACATCTTTTCTTCTCCTTCAATACAACAGCCTAGAAGTCTTACAAGATTACGGTGTTGAAGCTTTGATATAACAATCACTTCATTCATAAATTCCTCCACTCCTTGTCTGGATACTCTAGAAAGTCTTTTAACTGCTATTTCTTGGCCATCTTGCAATTTCCCCTTCACAAAAATTGAGAGAAATTATGGTTATATGCTAATTATTTGAAGGGAGAATTAATTATCTAATCCTTATAGTTTCACCGAGTTTGTAACTTAGTCCATATAATTTAACTAGTCGCGACTCAGTCCTTATAGTTTCATTGTCTCTGCAACTCAATCCTCGAGTTAATGCAAGGCTCCATGCTGTCATTTTTGTTTTTTTAAAAGAGAGAAAAATCACTTTTACTACATCCACGCTGTCATTTTCTTCTCCCTGGCTGTTCCTTGTCATATCAGAGCACCTTGTCGAACCTTCAGCTCCTCTCCTTGTCTCACTCCGCCACCGAAAAAATCCAGCAGTGAATCTGGATGGACCACGCATCTGGGGTCGCCCATACACGATGATATGACGATGGGAGCAAGAAGGAGAAGAGGACAAGAAAGCACTTGCATTGCAGAAAAAAATGAATCAGAGGTATAAAGGTTGGAGTTGAGGAGAGAAAAAATTAATGTATGAAGAAAAAGAAGTAGATGCATATTTGCATCAAATGATTCGAGATGCTCCGCAAGATCTCAAAATCCTTGGGAAATTTGGATCCCATTAAAGTGATGCAGGTATATTTCTGAATGATACTGATGAGTGTGGTGCTGACGCTCTCCCCTCTGTTATGCACTTGTTCCCTGCATCCAGATTCACTGCTGGACATTTTTGGTGGCGGAGTGAGACTATAAGGACTGAATCGCGAGAAGTCAAACAATAAGGACTGAATTACAAACTCGGTGAAACTATAAGGACTAAATAATTAATTTTCCCTTATTTGAAATTGATTATGATTTAATGAATGATTGATTTTACCTTGTACACTGGGCCGAAACCACCTTGGCCAAGTTTATTAGACAAGTGAAAATTGTTGGTAGCAATTGCAACCTTTTCATAATCAAATGCCAGTAGCTCCTGGAGTCTAACATGTGACAATTCTCGCATAATCTTATCACTTGTTTTTTCTACAAATAAAAGGCGTGCTTAATTACAAGAATTATGTGCGATCCCATTTTGTTATTGATTGAAGACAATGAAATAAAGTTTACAGCTGTGAAAGACATGAAATTGTGGTGTACATCCTCTATTCCTATTTACAAGTCCTCATATGAAAAAATAAACTAATGAAAAACCAAAATCTAAGTATTACGTAAGAATTAGTTTTTCTTTTCATTTGGTGCCACATTATTTTAGATTACTTTTACTTTCTAAAAAGGGTATTAATAGAAATAAGTATTAATTATATCTTGAAATTTGGATAAGACTCATAGTTAGGGACAAATGGAAATCCAAATAAGCAGTTATAAATAGTTAAGGAGGAAGTATGAAATATGAGAAACGTGAATTACCAAAAATTGATACTCATAGCAACATTGCCTCTGCAACATCTTGTTGTAGGGGTTAGTTAAGATTTAAATTATTTATGCTTATAAAGTATAAAACCCAATAGATATGGCTCCGTTGGAAATCACTGAGATGAAGAAAATGTCACAGTACCTGAGTGTTTAGCTTTCCATTTCAATGCAAAATATGTGCAAGTGGCAATTGTGATGGGTCCTATTAGTGCAATGACGATTATGATGACTCTCTTCTTACTTTTGCTTACATTACTCTCATCTCCTGCATTCAAAGAAAAATAAGAGAACTGTTATGTTTAATGGCTTGGTAATTAATAAATATTCATAAGCATAATATATATATATATATAAATTACCTAGTTCTGTGTAAGCTAACCGAATATATAGGTCACTTCCTCCCATTGAGAATTGTTGAATATCTGTAAGTGTTCCTCTCCAAGAAATGCAACCAATCTCACTATCATAAGAATATGCAACACAAGAGCAATTTTCCAAGCACTGGCTTTTGCAAGCATCTTCTGAAGCTGATGACCACTCTCCAAAATCTGGTGGTTTATTGTTTTGCAGATGCAAAAACCCATCTTTCTTCCCATCTACGATCCCATTTTTTACTCTCTCACATTGTAGAGCGGTTCTTCTAACACAGCCACCATCCCAATTTTGTCTCTTCCACTCCTCTCTACTGCTTGGTTCAAATCCTCTCAAACAATCACAGATTGGTGAGCTCTCTTTATTGCAGCTTCCAAATGGCCCGCACATACCATAAATATCACAGTCTGATTGTTGAACTAGATTGGGTCCTTCCCACCATATCTTCTTTGCATCATGCCATATTTTATACAGCAGCTTGCCTTTAGAACTCAGGACAAGGAATCGTTTGTAGGCATTCCCATTTGGTAGGTTATATTTGAAATAAACAGTCCCATCCATCTCAGCCACTATATAGGCTCCATTATGATACTTAGAATTCATCTGAGGAACCCCTGTGAAGATTTTGCGATTCCATGGACCACTGCGCCAGTAAGGGCGAGTTCCATTCCATATAAACAATTCATAAAGATCTAGTCGTTCAAGACTCAAATAGAAATTCCCAAGAGATGGATCTAATGGACTTCTCCATGATATATATTTCAGTCTCTTACCTGTTATTTTGTTGCTTGTAATTTTCATGTTCGGTAGGAATGTATCTGAAGGATGCTCAAAACTTTGCCACATGATGTTTTCTCCATTGTTATCAAGCAGGACAAGGTTTCCAGAATCTAAAAGCTGGCAAGTACTATGTGATGCAATATCTGATACATTTGAAGACCAAATGATTTGCTTTTGTCCATTTTGTACAACTAGATTGCCGTCCTCAGATATTGTAACAATGCTTGCAGAGTCCTTCAATGGCTGATTTCTGTTTGCCACCCATACAATACTTGATTCGGACATGTACCAAATTCCCACATACCGATTTGTTGAATTTTTAGGACTGAAGAACCCTAGTGTGAACAAACTCCCATTGGAGCTAAGAGTTTCAGGGTCCTTTATGAATTGAGACGATGTTATGATGTCTGTGGCACTTCCAAATTCCAAAGAGAGATATAATGCGATTACCACATGGAACAGTCTAGCGTGAACAGAGAAGAGTTCCATTATAGAGACGTGTACTTGTTATCAGAATGGTGGGTTTTAGAGGCCAATGCTGTGAATAAATATTCTTTCATGACTCTTCTATGGTTCGCAACTTCCAAACAATGTATGTTGACTTCGTATCTTGTGGCGTGTTATTTTTCAAAGTTTTCTTGGCCGATTCCAAACAATGTGTGTTGACTTTGTGTCTTGTTTCCAAACAATGTGTGTTGACTTTGTGTCTTGTGGCGTGTTATTTTTCAAAGTTTTTCTTGACCCGTTCTTATCCTTGTAACGTTGCACGTCTTTATTATTGAATTTCTTTAATTACTCGACAATGATGTCTGACTTTTCCTCCTCCCAAAATAATAGTAACACTAACACTAACACTAAAAACAATAATGAACAAATACACACACGTATGTCTTGGTAAACTGAAGCAGTAAAATCAGAAAAGTGCGAAGGCTAATGATGCTTTAATTTTACCATGATTCAACTTAGACGGGGGAAAATGTATTTTAAAAACTTTTCATGCTTCAAATTTACTATGAAACATCATAATAAAGAAAGAAGAAATTGAAGCTTTTTTCTGATTCATTTATTGTAAGAAAGTTAAACGTAACTTATTAATGTGTATCCTTCCCTCTTATACTCTGACTCAAGAGGTAATTGTATCGAACTTGGGACCTTTAAGACCTGCAGATCCAAGCCAAGCCATGAAGACTACGATTTCCGGTCACTCCCTCTTGTACTGTGAAAGACTACTGCAACAAAGTCTGGTTCAAAATTAACCACATCTGTATTCCTTTTTAAAAAAAAAAAAAAAAAAACTAATGTGGATCTATCACTCTTATTAAATTCATGTATAAAATTTATATTTATTAAGAAACTACATTAAAATTTTTTTATTGTAGACAATTTATTGATTAGTAGTTTTTAGTACTCTTTCTGAATTTATGTAATTTTTTAAAATTTTAGTAAGAAATAAAAATGTAATTTTTCTTTTATTAGTAATTCAAAGTCAATCAAAGTTCACCTATGATTTTTTTATTTATCAAATGATCAAATTAAGAGTCATTTATTTATAGTTACGTAGTCAAATGAATAAAACGGTAGGCAACAAGTGGCTTTCATGGTAGGCAACAAGTGGCTTTCATGTTATTAATATGAATAGATTATAGTTGTTAAACTCGCCAGTTGACTCTTTGAATTAGCCGTTTTTAAATTTCTAATTTATAAAATATATTGAGTTGCTCTTAAACTTGTGCTAGTAGTAAACTTATTTAATTAAATTCGTAATTTCACACACTGATTTTACTGTTTTTACATTTCTAATTTACAAAATTGTGTTAATTCGCCCTTAAACTCATGATAACTTTTTCATTTTGATCATAGTCATTGGCTTCATATATGAATTTTGTAACTTCCCAAATTTCAGTCATCAAAATTCATTTACACCTTTGTGGTATTAAAGGGATTAAAATGGTGCACATCTGTATACTTTGAATGGCTAGATAGTGACCACACAAAATTGGGTCATAATAAGACATAAAATTTAATTTGTGTCTTGATAAAAGTCCATTCTTGTAGCCTAAATTGGATCATGGAAGAACACAATTTTTAGGCCCAAGTAATAGTGAATTTTGGCCAACAATGAAGAAAAAGAAGGAGGCATAATTTAATTACAAAAATATAATGGCAAAATATTCATTTGGCTAAACAAAAATTCAAAGCCAATATTTTCCCTTTCTTTATGGATTGGGACATCCAAAAAGATAAGCAAGAAGGGAATTGAATACTTGGGTCAAATTAAGTAAAAGATGAAGTAATTTGAGCCAAGTAAAAGAAGGTAGAAAAGTTAAAAAGTAAAAACATGTGATAATTCACAATTAAATAATATTAACTAAGGAGGTGGATGATTATACCTTTTTAAGAGCTCTCATTCCCTTTTTAAGAAGCATATTTAGGTCAACAAGAGAAATTAAGGGGAAAAAGAAACACTTGGTCCAAAATAAAGCAAATGAAAACATTTTCGACTAAGTTTAAAAAGATGAAGCCAAAAGTAAAAAATCACGTGTTCAATTGAAATTAAAAAGTATTATCTGAGGAGGTGGAAATAACTTCTTTAAGAAGCCAATTTTGCTCCTTTAAAAGGGCCATATGTCGTCCAAAATAGAAAGAGGTAAGAGAGAAAGAGAGATATTTGAAGAAGCAAGACAAAGAGAGAGTTCAATTGAAACAAGAAGTAATCAAGGTATGTTAGTTGTGAAATTTATGTGGTTTAGCTTCCAAATTCATGCAAGACTCTCTCTAATCTATATGCCATCTTGAATAACACATGAAGCAAACAAAATCAAGAGCAATAAGGAGGAGAGAGAGGATGGTTTTTAGAGAGAGAGAGAGAGAGAGGATGGTTTTTAGAGAGAGAGAGAATCAAAGGTAATCTCAAGTGTAATATCCCAATTTTTGATTAAGGGCTAATGTGGATTATTGTGGATATTTGCGAATTTAATTGGAATTATTATGGGTTTTATGGCAATATTAAATAATACGTCATAATTGATGAAAAATAGAAAGAATGGAATTAATGGCCATAAGTTAGTGATTAAGGGAGGAATTAATTACTAACTAAGAGAAAAATGAGATGTGTAATTAAATGACTAATGGAGGGATTAGATAAGCTAATTGGTTGCTTATTGTCTGAGGACCAATAAGATTCTGACATGTGGCAAGCTTATATGAAACAAGAGAGAAGAGAAAAGTCAAATAGGCATATTCAATCATTTTTTCTCTCTCCTCTTCCCTCCTTTCCACTGAAATGGTATGGGCATAGGGAGGTGATTATTTCTTCATCTTCTCCAACACTCTTCATCTCTCTCATCTTTCTCTCTCTTGTTTTGCCATTGTAGAAGAAGAAAGGAAGAGGAAAAGCTTACATTTAAGGTGAGTAAATGGCCTCCTTTGCTCAAATTATTTTCTTTAATGTTGTTCCTTGAGTTAAGAGCTTCATTTTGATGGTTATAGATTGACCATTGGTGTTAGTTTGAGCTCCCAAAGGATTTTGGAGGTTGAAGAATCAAGAAGTGTCTTTAGGAAAGTTGAAGAGGTAAGTGAAACCAATCTTTCTATCTATGTTTCATGCCATTGGATGAAGTTTGGAATTTTGGTATTTACGGCCTTGAATTCGAAAATAAGGATCATTGGGTATTTGACATGTTTTTAGTATAGAAATGGGTGTTTTGGTATGTGTTTTGGATAGATAGATAGATTGGAGGTTGAAATGTTTAGTTGGGATGATTTTGGAATTTGGATGTTTATGTTGCCCAAAACCAAAGCAGGATACTGGAGTAGGATTTTGTTAATTCTGATGATTCCATTGGATTCCTTGGATGTTTTGGTGTGGGAGTAGCTTTAGTAGAGGTTTTGGTTTTATTGGAATCAATTGGGCAAATGTTAGGAATTGTGGTCTGTTTTGCTGCGTTTTTTGGTTTATGATAACATCACTCGAGTGATTAAGGGTTCACTCGAGTGAGGATGGGTTCCACTTGAGTGCTGTAGTGTATTCGTTCCTTTTTTGCTTCTAGTTTCATGCTGCACTTCTGCGTGTTGAGGCAAGAGTGTTGCCTCATTTGCGAGTGTTAAGAGTTCCCACTCGAGCGAGCCTCGTCCTACTCGAGTGTGGGTGTATAAGACATTGTGAACTCATGTCTTGGATTGTCACTCGTGTCCGTTTTTCAAAAGTGTGTCTTAGCACTCATGAGTGCTAAGCCATCACTCGAGTGCTTTTATTCCTGCTCGAGTGATGTCCTTCTCTGAAAGTTTCTTGTGCTCACGGGTGAGCACTTCCTGGACCTCACTTTGGGGTACTTGAGTGAGCATTAGGCTTCCACTCGAGTGATAGAGGTCATGCTCGAGTGCAACAAGCAATTCTGGTTGCTGTCATTTCCTTTCTACTCTCGGGTGAGCACTTTCTGCACCCTACTTCTTAGGACTCGAGTGAGCATTAGGCTATCACTCGAGTGTTGCTAGCATGACTCAAGTGTCCCTACAATGTCACTCGAGTGAGGCCATCTTCACTCTAGTGTTTCAGTGGGAAATATCCGTTTGGTGTTCCAAAAAGGGGATCTTTGGGATAGTTCTTCCAACCCTTTAGGGCTTGTGTTAGAGGTGTTTATGGGTGCTTAAAAAGCAATAATGATAACCAATTAAGTATTAAGAATTTATTGAGAATTGGAACAGAGAAATAACTCTTCGTCACTAATATAATTATAGGATACGATATTTGCCCTACTCGGGAGAGACCAGTGCCTGAACGCGCATGGAAGGATCAAGGTAGTGACTCTTCTCTCATGTTGTGTATGATGTTTTGGTATGCATGACTTGTCATCAAGTTTTGTGAACTGTATGTGCCATGGTCCTTTACAGCATGAGCACTTCAACGTGAGCCGTTTAGGGATTGATGCTGGTCATCTCTAGCTTGGCCGTTGAACTGCCATTGTAATCGACTTGGATCTTTGTGAATCCAACCCGTGGGACGGCGTGTTGTGAATCCAGCCATGGCTTGTGTGTTATATATCTTGCTTTTATGGCTTGCATATGAAATGCTTTATATGAATCCCAGCTATGGTGAAATATATTGTGTGAATTGTTGTGGTGCAATACAGCGTGAGCAATTCAACGTTAGCAAACGTAAGGGTGACGCAAGTCATACCTACCCTTGCCACTGTAACTGCCATTATAGTTGCTATGTGTGGGTTATGATTTGCTTTTGTGCCTTATTGTTGTGCATGCTTTGAGTGACTTAAAACTAGGAGGATTCCTTAGAATCTCACTCTCCCACAAAATAATTTTAGACAGGGCTGAAGGATCAAAAGGGAAGCGGGTGACGAAGAGCGGATAGAGCTCCAAATTGGGAGTTTTATTTTGGTTATTTGGTTATCATGTATACCATATGGATATTTTGTTGAGAATTGCCTGTATATGAATTGGTGATATTTGGATAGTTTTGTGTAATCTCCAAGATAAGGGAAAAGAATTATTGGCTTTGTACCTTTATATAATCCCTTTTATTAATTAATGGAACCCAAGTGTGTCGGGAATTTGCGTTGTACTCTAATATTTATGAATGGAATCAACCGGTATAGGCCATTTATGTATTCGCGATGTGAATATGAGACCATTGTGAATAGGTTTTGGAAAAGTTTTGTAAACCATTATTTTGGGCAAAGGATTATTTTATATGTCCCAATTTGTATTATGGTCTCTAATTTCACTTAATCATGTTTTATGCACTTAAACATAGCCTTGATCGTGAAGGGGGTTACATCAAGAACCTTGTTCCTCTTGTGAATTATGTTTGTTGTTAGTGGAAGTTGTTGATTTATTTGCCTGATTTGCTTGGTTTTGTAATTTGGGATGCTCAAACCCTAAAGGGTTATGCTGCCCAAATTAATACTAATCATGATTAATAAGTGTTTAAGTAGTTAATCATGTGATTATAAGAGGAAAGAAAGGTGTTTAAAGGGTTAAAACAAGAAAACATCATTTTCCTTAATTTTCCCTAAACTTTCGGCCAGCAACTGTTCATAGGGTTAGAGCTAGAATTTGGTTAATGTGATGTTCCCATTGTGTTTAGAATGGAAAATTGTGTAGGGAACATGAATAATATAAAGTGTGAAGGCTTTAGGGTATGAAATGACAATTTGACCCCTAAAACCTTAACATAGTGGCTGCCAAGGGTAAATATGTAATTTGGGCCTGAATCTGACTAATCTGAGGTTAAAAATGGATTTTACATGCAAAATTATGCAGGAATAGGCCGGGTCATAATTTTTGGTAAAATATAGTTGAACCCGGAATAAAAGGGGTTTAGACTGGGTTCCCAAGGGCATTTTGGTCATTTAGCAATTTTGAGTCAAGATAACTAATGATATGAGTTTAGAATAATACATGAATAAGTAATAACTTATTTATTGTAGATTTGGGATTTTAGGATCGGATATTAGCCCGAGCCAGACAAAAAGTATTTGATAGATGGACAGGCAAGGAAAGGGTAATTCAGGTAGTAACTTTGTCTCTCATAAACTATGTGGTGGTATATATGTTGTATGTTGTTATATTATGTGACATGAACAATGAACACACACTATCTAGCTGTGGTGCGGGAAAAGTACAAGTATCATCCCAATAGGAAAAGCACAAGTACCATTCGGTCTAGTGAGGACCCAGCTATGATATATAGTGCCTAGGGCACATTACCTTGCTATAGTCTAAGACTCAGCTAAGGTTTATGGACAAGTAGGGGATTTGGCCTTAAATAGTGTGCACACTTCGATTTACAATGTTATTGTTATATTTACACTATGTTGTGCATTGCATATCTATTTATCAAATTTTATATTATTGATAGCCTGTTACTACTGAGATTCTTTTGAATCTCACCTTTTTCCATAATAAAGTTTCAATAGCAGGCAGCTGCTCAAAGGGGCAAAAGCGTAATTACCGGCAACTGAAGGTTCCGATGTTGATCAAACAAGACTAAAGTTATTTACAAGATTATTATTATTTTAAGTATGTAATTATTTTGTACAATCTCTGTGGGGAATTCCTATAATGTAATCATGTACTATTTATCAATATATTTATTCTATTCCTATGTGCCCACCAAACTATGCATTGTTATTTCGCGTATTGTCAAAATCAATAAGGGGTTTGACAATTTTGGTATCAGAGCAAGTGGTTCTGGCAACAGAATAGTATACTGATATGGTCTTGATTATCCATTAATATGACATGCACAGAAAAGGGCACTAGAGAAGTGAATCACCCTTTTTATGAACCAGCCCAAGAGAAACAATGAATACCCAAAGGTAGTGAGTATTACCATACCGGTCTAAGGATATTGTGATACCTAAGGAAGTGGGTCAATCAAGGCTAGTAGATCGGCCTTACTCGGGATTGGTATCATCAGTGAGCCATCAGTGGGGGGCAGGGATCAGTCATTGACAGAGGAATCAAAGTCAGATCCGGATTCCGTTACTGAATCCAGAGCTAGAATGGTATACGTGATGCATGATTTACAACCGATTCAGGAGTTAGGGGAACGTCTAGAGTATACATATGTGAGCTTTCTGAGAGCATGACACCCCTATAGATCAACATATAGGTTACTCGGACGATCTGATCCTAGTATAATATGATCAGGGTGTTTTGGAATTAGAGTACCCAGATGATATTTGGATCCATACAACACTATATTTCTTTCCAGACACAGTATTATGGGTTGAAAGAAGAATAAGATTATAGAGCGGGGTCCAACAGAAAACTTTATGGACTTCATGAGCATATCATAGGATACGTGTTTAAGTACGTGTATCAGTGCCGATATACAGTCCATACATAGTATTTAGTCAGCCAGAGACAGTCGGCATGACTCTTTGGAATAAGGGCAGTCATAAGGTACTGATACACATAAGTAGTTGGAGCCGGTATCAACATTTTTTCCCAGGTACACAAAGGTTAAGCATGCTTAACTTAGGAAAATCTAGGGATAGGTGACCTCTTGGGAAGTAACATGTACATGTTATGTTAAGTTATGTAAAGCAGGTAATAACATGTTGTACAGTAGTTCAGAGGCAATATGTTGTTAAAGGCTTTCCCTAACTACTGTAAATGCCTGTTATATGGTATTTTTGGATTACCTGTGTACCCACAACTTTATGAAATGATAGATATGCCCTTATGACTATGTGACATTTACCTCTTCCTTGTTTCCATATAGTGAAACACAAAGATGATGAGACCAAGAGGTACAGATGATGGGTAAGGACAAGAAGCTAGACTTGACCCAATATAGCACATACTAGGCATGTTAACAGAACATCAAATAATGATCAATGAGTATAGTAATGAACTGCGAGAAGTGCAGTAGAAACAGAACACAAATAGGGAAATACAAAATAATCCTGGTGGATAGGAAAATGAACCTATACATGAACCTATATAGTATGAGGAACATAAACAGGAGCCTCTGCTTACACATGCTCTTGAGGGGGACAATTTGCAGACATAAGAAATACAGTTCAGTCAACAAGGGATTGGTTATAGACTTAGTGTCAACATTCTGATATACTCAAGGAGTAGAGAAGAACATAAGATGCACCTATGAGTAGTGTTGGGGAAACCACATATAAGCTTTGGCTTTCAGAGCTTATCTTGTTGGGTAGTGATTTCTCACAAGATGGGATTTATCATATCCTAACAAAATAGGTATAATATTGAGTGAAAGAGCTCAGGAACTTTTATAGAGGTACACAAATTTTGGGTTTAGTTAGGTGTTATAGGAGGTTCCTGAGGGAGACAATTTGCAGACATGAGCAACATAGTTCAGTCAGTAAGGGATTAGCTATAGACTTAGTGTCAACATTTTTATATACTCAAGGAGTAGAGAAGAACGTGAAACGCACCTATGAGTGGTGTTGGGGAAATCTCATATAAGCTTTGGTTTCAGAGCTTATCTTGCTGGGTGGTGATTTCTCACAATATGGGATTTATCATATCATAACAAAATAGACATAGTATTGAGTGAAAGAGCCCAAGAATTGTTACAGAGGTACACAGATTTTGGGTTCATCAGGTGTTATAGAAGGTTCCAGCAGAACTCCTATCAAGTCATATTGACATTATTAAAGTTTCGACAAGGAGATAAAATATTAGAGTGGTGCAGCGGAAGCCACTATAAGACAATAAATCATTTGAGTCGGATGGTAAATTTATGTGTAGGACAATATGAGATGTTAACATTCGCACCAATATTGCTCATTTGAAACCATGATTAGAGCCGTGTGGTGTACAGTGACACAGCTTGTGTGGCATATAGTGATTTGCCCTATGTGATCAGTGGTAAGGCAGCCCCATTAGAGCATGTTAATCAACCCCATGATCAGGATACACCCCTGACATGCCTAGGAAAGCCCTGGTTGCACCGGTGAAAAGTACAAGTAGCCTAGTGGCTGAGAGGCAATGCGTAAAACATGTTGCTGAGGTGGTATGCTATACAGTGATATAGTACAATAGTAAGCCAATCCTATTAGAGCATGTTAAACAATCCCATGATTCGGGTACAACCCTGACATGGTCAGGAAGTGTCCTGGTTGCATCGATAAAAATCACAAGTAACCTTAAGGCCGAAAGATGGTGCATAAAACATGTTGCTAAGGCGGTGTGGTCAACAATATTACATCTTGTGTGGTGTACAATAACATAAACCTGTATGGTTTATAGTGACATTTCTCCTGTATTCAAGAGTCACACAACCTATATGGTCTGTGGTGACACGTAAACAGAAATTGGAATCAGCCCTAGTATAGTAGGGCATAATGGTGATGAAAACCTCTTCACAGTGTAGCCTCACAAAATCATTTACATAGTCATGTAATAGTGTACATAGTGAACAATACACACAGTATGATCAGTAAGGGTCAAATAATCATTTGATCCGGAACAGTGCATATAGTATGATCTGCAAAGGGTCAAATAGTCATTTGATCCTAAGCAGAACATAAAGTATGGCCAGTAAGGATCAAATAGTCATTTGATCCAAAATGCCTAACAGGATAGATATAGTTATAGACAATCACATGTACAGACAGATATGGCTATAAACAAACATCTGAGTAGACAGGCATACTTACAGAAAAATCTTGTTTACAAACAGGCATAGTGGCAGTAAGTCCTAGTGTACATGTTAGTACCCGGTAGTAAGACCAAAATATTCAATGTGTAAGAATAAAATAACAGGAGCCGTAAGGCTAAACACACTGAGCAGTGTCCCGACAAGGCAATAAGGCATAAAGTACTAGTAGATTGAGTGTCTTGAGGCTGTAAGTCCTAACATGCATTTAGTATGGATGTTAGACTGTGTCTACAAATCATAAGACTTGTTGGACTGGTGCATCTACAGGCCAGTAAATTGGTATACAATCATAGTTATGCAGAACAGTGATAGAGGCAGTAAGACCTGATGTGCATGGTTGCATGGGGCCGTGTCCCTAGGCAGCAAGACCTGACAAACATGTTGTGTTATATTGAACAGTGTACACAATAAGGCTAGTAAGGATAAGCAGACAGTTAATCCTGAACGCCAACAGACATATATATATTTGCAATATGAACAATCTGAATGCTTATCATATAGGCAGTAAGACCTAATGGACAATCAATACAATATTAGACTACGTGTCCTATAAGTATCAAGTAGGTAGAATATGTGAGTATTAAACAAGCTAATGTGTGAATGCTAATAGGCATTTAACACGCACACACACACACACACACACTTATTAGATAATCAGTTATGCATGCTTTAAGAGTATGCATAAGACATGTATAGTGCATATTAAGATGGGATTCTCCCACAGATAAACATTCTATATGATATCCGAAATTCTGAGGAAGAAATTTTATTAACAGGGGAGAAATGTAACATTTAAAATTTCAGTCATCAAAATTCCTTTACATATTTATGGTGTTAAAGGGAATAAAATGGTGAACATTGGCACACTTTGAATGGCCAAATAGTGACCACACGAAATTGGGCCATAATAAGACATAAAATTTAATTTATGTCTTGATAAAAGCCCATTCTTGTAGCTCAAATTGGATAATGGAAGAACACAATTTTAAGCCCAAATAATAGTGAATTTCAGCCAACAATGAAGAAAAAGAAGAATGCCTAATTTAATTACAAAAATGTAAGGGCAAAATAATTATTTGACTAAACAAAAATTAAAAACCAATATTTTCCCTTTATTTATGGCTTGGGATGTCCAAAAAGAGAAGCAAGTAGGGAATTGAATACTTGGTCCAAATTAATCAAATGATGAAGTAATTTGAGCCAAGTAAAAGAAGATAGAAAAGTCAAAAAGTAAAAACATGTCATAATTCACAATTAAATAATATTAACTAAGGACGTGGATGATGATATCATTCTAAGAGCTCTCATTCCCTTTTCAAGAAGCATATTTCGGTCAAAAAAAGAAATCAAGGGGAAAAATAAACACTTGGTCCAAAACAGAGCAAATGGAAGCATTTTTTACTAATTTTAAAAAGATGAAGGCAAAAGTCAAAAATCATGTGTTCAATTGCAATTAGAAAATATTATTTGAGGAGGTGAAAATAACTTCTTTAAGAAGCCAATTTTGCTCCTCCAAAAGGGCTATATGTCGTCCAAAATAAAAAGGGGGGGGGGGGGAGAGCTATTTGAAGAAGCAAGACAAAGAGAGAGCTCAAGAGAAACAAGAAGTAATCAAGGTATGTTAGTTGTGAAATTTATGTGGTTTAGCTTCCAAATTCATGAAAGACTCTCTCTAATCTGTATGCCATCTTGAATAACACATGAAGCAAACAAAATCAAGAGCAACAAGGAGGAGAGAGGGGATGGTTTTTAGAGAGAGAGAGAGAGAGAATCAAAGGTAATCCCAAGAACCTTGTTTCTCTTGTGTATTATGTTTGTTGTTGGTGGAAGTTGTTGATTTATTGGCTTGATTTTGCTTGGTTTTGTAATTTGGGATGCTTAAATCCTAAGGGGTTATGCTATCCAAAGTAACTCTAATCATGATTAATAAGTGTTTAAGTAGTTAATCATGTGATTACAAGAGGAAAGGAAAGTGTTTAAAGGGATAGAACAAGAAAACATCATTTTCCCTAATTTTCCCAAAACTTTTGGCCAGCAGCTGTTCACAAGGTTAGTGCTGGAATTTGGTTAATGTGATGTTCCCATTGTGTTTAGAATGGAAAAATGTGTAGGGAAAATGTATAATATAAAGTGTGAAGGCTTTAGGGTGTGAAATGACAATTTTACCCTAAAAACCCTAACATAGTGGCTGTTAAGGGTAAATATGTAATTCGGGCCTGAATTTGACTAATCTGAGGTTAAAAATGGATTCTACAAGGGAAATTGTATAGGAATAGCCTAGGTCATACTTTTTGGTAAAGTATAGTTGGATCAGGTATAAAAGGGCTTAGACCGGGTTCCTAAGGGCATTTAGGTCATTTAACAATTTTGAGTCAAGATAACCAACAATATGAGTTTAGAATAATACATGAATGAGTAATAACTCATTTATTGTAAATTTGGGATTTTAGGATCGGACAGCAGCCCAAGTCGGACAGAAAGTATTGGACAGATAGACAAGCAAAGAGAGGGCAATCCAAGTAGTAATTCTGTCTCTCATAAACTATGTGGTGGTATATATGTTGTATGTTGCTATATTATGTTATATGACTAATGAACACATTATTTAGCTTTGGTGTGCGAAAAGCACAAGTACTGTCCCAATGGGAAAAGCACAAGTAGCATTCGGCCTACTGAGGGCCCAACTATGATATATAGTGCCTGGGGCACATTAACTAGATGTGGTTTGGGACTCAGCTGAGATACACGAATAAGTAGGGGATTTGGCCCTGAATAGTGTGCACACTTCAGTTTACAGTGTTGTTGTTATATTTACAGTAAGTGATGTATTGCATATATATTTATTACATTTTATATGAAGCATAGCCTGTTACTACTGAGATTCTTTTGAATCTCACTTTTTCCATAAATGTATAAAGTTTTCAGCAGCAAGCAGCAGCTCAAAGGGGGTAAAAGCGTAATTACCGGCAACTGAAGGTTCCAGTGCTAATCAAACAAGATTGCTGGTTATCTGAAGGCTTATTATTATTTTAAGTCTATAAGTATTGTGTGTAATCTTTGTGGGGAATTTCTGCAATGTAATCATGTAATATGTGTTAGTATATTTATGCTATTCATGTGTACCTACCAAGCTGTGCTTTGTTATTCTGCATAGTGTCAAAATAAATAAGGGGTTTGACAATTTTTATAGGAATTTCTTTATTTAGTATAATAAATTATGAAAGTTGATGGATTTAATTTCTATTATTTATATTTAAAATATATTTAAACCAAATTACTGTCATTTTTGAGTTTACTATTCAATAAAATTTTATATCATTGTCACAAGTTTTTAAACTCATGAGTTTGACAACTTTAGAGTTGGCACAATTATACTGCTTTTGGCATTATCATGATACTTCTCATAATGGGTCGATATGCTCCGTGTTTAATTAATTGAAACTATCAATCATGCAATGATGAATAGCAGATGGCACAATGTCCTCAACTGATGTCACAAAGTCAAGCTCGTATTCAATAACTCTATTCAAATGTTGCTCCATTTGAAATAAAAATCGATATATTATTTCACCGGATAAAAAGCAAATGCTGTTTTTGTAGATTAAAATTTTTCTTGTAAAATCCCAAAAACTAGACCTGACTGCTTGTAGGTGTAAGAAAGAAGTTTTGATTAATATGTGTGTTATTTCTCCTAATTGGATATGAACAAAAAGAATGCTTTAGGAAACTATAGGATGAGGAAACGGGAAAGTGAGAATTCCAACAATTAAGGAATTTGCGGGGAAATTTACATGTGTCCAGTTATTCTAATAATCATTAATTGGATTAAAAATTATTGGAAAATGGGTACACATAGAATGCTCCAAAAATATTTGGAAATGCATTAAGGAACATGACAACTTGGTTCTAAATGCATTCTTAAGGCCTTGAATGATATTGCAAATGGGAGACGTATAAGGTTAGAAATGATGTAATGGAATTAAATTATATTAGGTGGCAATTTAGTGATGTCCCGATGGTTTATGCTCTCCACAGTATGGGTGAGCAAAACCGAACCAAAACTGAAGACCAAATCGAATCGAATCAATTTCGGTTTTTTCGGTTTTCGATGTATCTTCGGTTTTTTTTGTTCGGTTTTCTTCGGTTTTTCAGTTCGGTTCATTTTTTTTTTTAAAAAATTGGTTTAAACCGAAAAACCAAAAATATTAAGAGTATACCACCATCGAAAAACCAGATGTAAGAAAAAGAATTATATATCATTGGATATTCATCTTTTTGAACTTTTGTTATGTTTTCTTTGGATTAAGTAATGTTGAATACAATTATTCTGCATCTCTCAAAAACCCTCCTATTTTTGGTTCCATTATTGGAATATTGGGTACTCCAAACTACATTGATAATATATGCAATATGTTGTTTATACTTTGTTTTATATCATCTTTTTTTAGATCTTGATGAGGTTATTCAATTTTATAATTTGTATTGATTTTTGCTGGTTGAAAATTTAGATATTTGAAGTAAAAAATGAAGGCTAAAAAAATTTCGGTTTTTTCTTACAAAACCGAAACCGAACCGAATAATTTCAGTTATTTCGGTTTGGTTATTTCGATTGTTCGGTTTCGGTTCGGTTTCAGAATTTTCTTTATTTCGGTAGTTGAGCTTTTTTGGTTTTTATCGAAAATCAAACCGAAAAACCGATGCTCACCCCTACTCCACAGTCTCTTATCGGATGTCCCCGAAGGGACCTCCACCTTCGCTATTCTCGGCACTTTATATTAGAAGGATAAATATGAGAATAAATGGAGTCTTGCTAAGTAGTAATGTACGAAAAAAAAATTAGAGTTCAGGTCCAAAAAACAAAAGAAAACAAAAATAAATTAGACACTACTAGAAAAAAAACAAAGCAGTGGAGCTTATATTTGAACTAACTGTGGTGCTCGGTAAGTACCACATATTAAGATACCACTAAAAGAAGTTGTGGTGCTTCCAAGTGCTATAGCATAATATATATATTTTTTAAGAAAAGCCCCTCCTATGGCGCTTTTTCGAGGATGGCCACAAGAGGGATGGCTTCCTATGGCACTTCTTCAAGGAAGGGGCACAGGAAGCGGTAATTTTTTTAAAAAAAATTACAAATGTGAATTTCACTCTAAATCAGGTTATCGGGGTAATATAATGGACTAATTTCTAATATGTTTTGTCTAAAGTTGAAACCTTTAGACCCATTTGAAATAAGATATTTAAGTTCAGAACAAGTGAAACAAAACCACTTTTCAATAATTTTTTTTGTTAAATTCAGAAAAAAAATGATAGAGTACCCTTGTTCATGGTTCAGACACAAGCACATGAAAATGAATAGAGGTAAAAAAAGAAAAACAAATAGTAAAGAAAGAAGGGGGGAAGATCAATTGAAGTCCAGAACAAAACAAAACCAGAGAGAACCAAAATTATAAATAGCAAACAGATTATCTGAAGAGAAAGAACAAACCAGCTTGCCTTATAGATTCAAAGCATTGTGTGAATTGAAAACTCTCATCCCAATCTCAGCTTCCAATGTAGGAAATTGAGTCCTCTTGTAGAAATAATTCTCCTAACAAAAACAAAACAAACAAAAACCCATTAATAAAAAACCTTCAAGTTCACAAGAAAAATGAAAACTTTTTAAAAAAGGGACAGTGCAAAATGAAACCAGAGTGACAAAGAGAGAGACTTACTTCCATGGTAGCTAGAGAGACAAACAAACCCATGTTATTTTCTTGTGAGCTAACGTCGGGAGGGTATGTAAAAGGAGGAGGAGAGAGAGAGTTGGAGAACAAACCCATATTATTTTCCTTTTGGTGTGTGAGCACGTGAACTAATATAAAAGGAGAAGCAGAGAGAGAGAGAGAGAGATGGAGAAAGTCAAAAGTAATGATGATAGCTTGTGTGAAGCTTGGTTGAACAAGTGCCACACAAGCTCCAGTTGTGGCACTTATTAGAAGAAGCGCCATAGCTGCTCTAATATATCTTATGTGGCATTTTGTTGACCAAGCTCCACATAATGCACCTATAAGTTGTGGCACTTACTTAAATAAGTGCTACAACATCTTTATATTTTTTAAAAATAAAAAAAACAAAAAGAAACTGTGGCACATTTTTAAAGAAGTGCCATAAAATGTGCGTCACTATTTTCCTTTTTTATAGTAGTGAGAAGGACTAGGCGGTAGCAAATAAATTAGCAAAGCTTTTAGGTTATTAGGTGGCGCAAAATTAGCATATTGATAACTTTGTATACTCAATTGTTTTCTCATTATTATATAGACCCTCAACTGTTTCTTCATTATATAGTCCCTCCGGTCACTTACTCAATTGTTTTCATCATTCCATAAGATAATGATAACTTTGTAGCTTTCACTCAGGTAGTATTCAGGGCAATAATAACCATAAGCTTATTCTCAGCTTATTCAAGACATAACTAATATGTTTCTCAATGATGAATAGCATTATGACTTGAATAAACAACTCAACTTGGATAAAATTGAGATTCATAACATGACCATGAAGAACCTGAGCAGACTCACTATTACAAAAAAAGCATTTTAAACCAGCACATTTAGACCGATTATAAAGGATAAGGTCTAAAAGGTATGACTGGTGGCAATTTTGTAATTATAGATAACGTTTTAGACTGGTTCCTTTAATATAAGGTCTAAAATATATTATTTAGACCCCATTTATGGAGAACCGATCTAAAACCATATATTTTCTAGACCGATTCTCTCTATGAAGTTCACTACCATTTAGACCGGTTGTCCCTTGTAACCGATCTAAAAGGTGAAACTTTTTAGATCAGTTATTCATGGGAACTAGTCTAAAAGATTCTTTTAAGACTGGTTGTTTTGTATAACCGATCTTAAAGATGTTTCAATTCCCTAATTTCTGAATCCTCTTCTTCAAGCCTAATTCTTGCTCTCTGAATCTGAAACATTCTTCCTCGCTTAATTTCTCTGTGAATGTTGATCTTCTTCTAAACTTTGCTGCCCTCTTTCTCTCTGAATGTAAAGCTCCTCTCGTCCTTCGTCATCACCAACATCGCTCCTCCATTGTAAACAACTCCATTCCTCCGTTGTTACCAATGTCACTTCTCTCTTCCTTTGTTGCACGTCACTCCTCCGTTGTCATTGCAAAGGAAGAAGGTAACAAAGCCCTACAAGAAGCTATAGATTCTAGTCCAGTTGAGTGTTCCAAATCCCTTTCATATTTCAATCATTTCGGGTACTCTGGTCTATATTTCAATTGATTTTGATATAGGAGATGTGTTTTTGGAATATTTAAGTGAAAAATCCTAGGACAAATTCTGTTGTTCAAATTTGGATTCGTATATCCAGTTCAAACATACATACTTATATAGAGGCTGAGCGAAATCACAACTAAGTGTTTTTTTAGATCCATACGTGGATGGGTAAGAAACAAATATATATTTCATAATATATATATATATATATAATGCTTTATATTTGCTTAATAGTCATCCCTTTTCTCAGTGATTATTGGCAATTGGTTATTCTATGCAATAAGAGTTATACTGTCATCCTCTTGTGCCCCCTCCACTACAAACTAGGGAATGAATTGAAGAAGACAAAGAACTCGTTAAATTTCTTGCATTACCTATTGTTGGCAGTTCATGGAATTTATGCAAAATAAGTAACCTTTATGATTTTGATAATAGGGCTATAAGGACGTTCCGACACACTGCTTGTGGTAAGCTTGTTCATGAGGTAAAAGATCCTAAATGGATCATCCTAAAGGTTAGTATATATTTGTTTGCTTTAAGAAAGTGTTCAATAAGCTATGCTTTATACATGTTTTAATGATCTCTTGTTCTGCTTCAAGTTGTAGGCAACCATCGGGGTCTAACTTATGTGGGTTGTATGTTTTGAGAAACATTTATAATATTATCACCTTAGGCATAATTGAATCTACTCAATAGATAAATTTATATTTCAAAACTTTTGTATTACTTTTTTTTTAAGTTAGCAAGTTAATGTTTTGTCTGACTTTGGTATTTTACAGATGTTTGATCTTACTGATCCCCTTTTTGGAGAAGATATTGATTTCATCCACAAATGTTATGCTGAATTCATTTATGAGCTTTTACAATAATAGTGAGTTTTTGCATCCAATGTTGTACTAATACGTATTGCTTCTGTTGTAATTTTTGAACTCATCGCTGTCACAAGTTGCATTTCAATTATATGTTATATGCTGGATTACTGTCTGCTGATGATCTGTATAAGACAACTTGTGGCTTTCATATCTAACTGGGTTTATATCTCTACATAGGACAATTTCTGGCAGATGTGTGATACAGGCCCAATGTTGATATAAGCATGGGATTTGAAAGATTTACCTTTGACTTTTTCTTCACTTCCATATGATTTTCTGTAAAACTGAGGAATTTTCTGTATATAATTAGGAATTTTTCTTCCCTCTTATTTTTTGTAAAACTTATGTGATTCTGTCATTATTGTTGTAGTGTTTCAATTTAGTTAAGAATAACAAGAACGCATGAATTCTCATAGAGTTTATGTTTTGTTTTTAGTAATTGAAGGGGAAGGACATTTCAATGGTCATAATAAGTTTAGCAATTGATATCTTATGTTTACTTAGGGCCATTTGTATGTTATGGAAGTGGAATTGGAGGCTTGTACAATTAAACTCATCAGAGTATGGAAAGAGAGGAAAACAAAGAAAGGAAGAGAAGTTTAAGCTTAACTTTATGTGATTATTGGTTCTTCACAGGCTTTTGTATTTTACAGTTAATGCATGATAGTTTTAAACATGTCATTACATGATGAAGGTGCATGTGTTAAGTTGCAAGCATGTTAGTTGTACTGCAAATCTTTTCCATGTATGTTTGAGTGGTAAATATGTGGACTTACCATGTATATTTGGATATGTAAGTATGAGTGACAAGTAATTATATGCCTCAATAGAAGCATAATTTTAGGATGTGTAATTATGGCCACCCATATTAGATTACTCTCACAATATAGTAATGTTTGTTTGATAATATGAAAACAAAGAAAAGGGATATTTTAAAAATAACTTTTTAGACTGGTTGTGGGGACAACTGGTCTAAAAAGTATGTGTTTTCAGACCGGTTGTCCCCACAACCGATCTAAAAAGTTATTTTTAAGACCAATTCCTTAACTGGTCTAAAAAGTAATAGATTTTTTAGATCGATTGTATCAAGATCTTATCCAAAACTAGTCTAAAAAGTCATTTTTACCTAATCTAAAAAGTGATTTTTCCATTAGTGACTCAAGGTATAGATAGATGTCGTTTGTAGCTTTGACTCGAGGCAGACATATGACTCTAGGCATAAGTCTTACTCTCATGAAAGCTAGGATAACTAGATGCGTAAAATGTATTTAATTTGTAAATCAACTCGAGAGATTTCTTATGTCATGGATGATATCAAGGTTAACTCGGAGTCAATAACAAAATAAACATGACTCAACGTACACATGATTATAACCATGGGTAAAGTATTTTAAAGTTTATTTTCATAATCTAATCTTATTATATTAACCGAAATTAATATATTATCCTACAAAATAAACTCTTCTCTAGTTTTGTTTCCATCAAAACACTGGGTCTAGCACTAATTAGGTCACATTAGGTTCTTGAAACTCTGAACAACTCTTAAGAGGCCTTAGAGTAAGGTGTTTGATATAGTGAACAGTGCCCTTCGTCATAGCGAATGGTCCAAAAAGAACAATAGTTAAACAGATTCGCACTTAATTCAGTTTCTGTGTCCCTAGCACTCAGCCCATCCCTACAATTACCCTCCTACTCATTTTGCAATCAAAAAAGTGCAATAACGCTAAGTTTTGAGGTCCAAAGTTTAGGATGTTACACTCATCCTCCACCACTGCCAAGAGGAGGCTTTACTTTGCAGTTACTTCCTCTCACTGAGGATTCTTTCTCTTGTCAGTTTTCATTTTTTCCAAAAATTCTATTTTTATAATAGGAGCTTGCTGATCATGGATCAAGGTGATGGAAGAGAGCCAATCGACATTATCTAAAAGGAAAAAACACAGAGAAAGTAGAATTGTCTACCAATGCAAGATTGTTAGTTGAATAATGATCAGCTCTACTATATGGTATATGTTAGACAAGTCTTTCAGCCAAGAGGGAGGGTTGAATTGGGTTATATTACAAAATGTAAACATTTAAATAAAAGTAACTAAGAGAGTTAAAGTTAGAGAGATATCATCAAAGGGGAGTGAGTAAGATGAATACCTGAGATTTATACGAACTCGGTCTAACCCCTTGATCTACGTCCAATCCTCAGAAATCCTCACATGGTTTTAATCTAGCCCATCATAGGAAGAAAGAGTTTAGAATCAAAATTCATAATAAAATGGAAAACGAACCAAGAACAAAACACCATAGATGTATTTTGTTTGTGTTTCTTTGATTTCTATCTTGCAGTTGTGTTCCTTTCACCTCTACTCCTCAGGTGTTTCTCTTGGTCAAGAATCCAGGCTTTGGTCCAGTGAAGAAGAAGAAGAACAGTGATTAAGCCTCCCATCTTACAACCTCCATCAAAACTCATCTCCTTCATAGTCAACAACGTCGCCACTAGTCCCTTCAAACTCATCCCCTAATCTCGATCACCTCTTTATCGTTGAAGATGGAAGATATTCAGTCCCAAATGATGTTCGATCCTCTCCTCCTCTTAGCTAGTCACCATTAAATGCTTCAAGAGGAAAAAGAAAAATAGCTTTACACGGTATCTCTCTTTCAATCGTTCTCTCATCCGCCTCTAGTGAGGATAAAGCTTCAACCATGTCTGATTGAACCATATTTTTATAGACTTTTTCATGATTAATTTTGGATTTTTAATGAATTTCCTAGGACATTATTGCATGATTAAGCATAAATTTGAGTTAGGGACATTGGTATTGAATTAAGTCTAATTAGGGGCAAAATGATCATAATTTGTTAATTATTCATGCAAATGATTTCTTAGACTTTTGATGTTATCTTGTGCTCAATATTGTATTGTAAGTGTTTAAAAAGAAATTTTGAGATTTTAAAGGATCATAATTAATATTTTCAGTACTGAGAAAATTTATAGAAAAGGTCCCTAGAATTTTTGGAAATTGCAAATCAAAGAAGAAAAGGGACTAGAGATAATTACAGAAAGGACCCAAATATTTTGGAAATTACAATTCTTTAGTCCCTCAACAAAATTTTAAAGTTTACAGATTGCTCCTTGGTCAAAATAGGTTTTGATCGAGCCTTCTCTTTCTTTGAGGCTTGACAATTTCAAATTTGATATGGGGCCATGAGACCTCAGATATACTAGAGTTTAAGCTTTAGATCGGATCACACCTCATCATCCTTGCTAGTGACCTTCGTCTCACCTTCACCTTACCTCTCTGATCACACCTCTATATCTCACACTCTACTCTAACATCAGCCACCTTTTGTAGTTTCTAATGACTTTTTGTAGTTTTCGGTGAAGCTTTGTTATTTTCCGCGAGCTCAGTTTCTATGGCTTTCCAATGTTTTGATCAAGTTGATGTGACTATTGCAATCATGAGTGGCTGATTTTAATTGATTCTTGGTGCTTGAGAATGTGGCTATAGCTTCAATGTGTTACAAAGGGGAGTTTATTAGTGATACATTAGCTCATTATATGTATTATGATCTGTTGGGTTTGATTTTTGTAGTTGGTATATGTGTATGTGTTCATGTGTTCTCGTTGGTTAACATTTGTGTTGAATTTTGCTTTGATGCTCTTGGACTATGTATTGAACTTATTTCCTTATGTCTTAATGAGATTATGCATTGTATGTGATTACTATGGTGTGTAGTTGAATTCATTCATATTGAGTGTCACGATAGTGCTCTTATTTAAGAGGAAGCAAGAGCATAAAAATGATTTTCAAACACACATTAAGTGATTTTTAACAATTTTTATCTAAGAGATGATTATGAATACAATCGTAGGATTAGTCATTAATTAGGTAGATTAGACTTAATGCCATTACTTGAGGTCATCTATTTCCTATTGATAAGTAAAATATTTGCATATTTATTCTCCCTTATATGATGATTTCATGGATGACATTTGAGCTCAATTTAATAAATTTGGGTGTAATTAATAAATAAATAATAATTTTGGCATAAAAGAGAATTTCTTGGAAAATACTAAATTAGACCCTCTTTCAGTTTTCAGGCAATATCTGGAGCTCTAGATGTCGGATCGGGACGTTCTTTATATGGATAAAAAGCTAAGAAAGAGATCTACAACTTTTATGTTGAGACCAAATTCGAGTTCCATCTCCAAGGATTTCGAATTTTGCTTGAAAGTTGAAAGCGGGAATTATCCATCATTCCACCAACCATTTCATCCACCTCTTCATCTTCCTTTTCACCTACTACTTCATCTACCACATTCTATCTACTACTCCACTTATCACATTTCATCTACCACTTCATCTTTCTTTTCACCTACTACTTCATCTACCACATTCTATCTACTAATCCACATATCACATTTCATCTACCACTTCATCTACCTTACTCCATTTTTTCCTATATATAGCCACCCTCTCCTTCACATTTAAGACACACCATTTCATATCCATTACTTTCCTCTCTTCTTTTCTTCTTGCATGCCTCCTCTATGGAAGGCTTAGGATAGTATTACTTTTTGTATGCCACCTACATGGAAGGTTTTACCTCCTAAAGGGACGGCTAGATTTTTACATTTTTCATGCATCTTTTGATTGTATATGTATGTTTGAGAATTTAATATTCAAGTTTTATGCAGTATTTTTAAGGCTTTCATTCTAGCTTTATATAATTTATTTTGGTTTTGTTTTCAATTTTATCATGAGTTAAATTTTCATTTTCCTAGGGTGATGACGTAGCTTACTAATGACGGATTGAATCTTAACTTATTAAATCTAGTTTTAATTTCTCCTTCATGATTGAGTTTTAATTATTGTTCTTAATGCTTTCATTTTGATTGGCCACCTTTTGAACGATCACAATATGCATGTTGAGACCGGAAGGAGATGCATGTGTGTAGATCCTATAATTAAAACCATGACTTGCATGTGAAATAGGAATATATTCATATGAGTTATGTAGTCTTATTGAGTTCCATCAATCTTAATGCATAATTAATTGCTTAAATTCATATAGGAATATATTGGATTAGCAATTAATTATAGAATTGCTTGACCTTGGAAGAGGCTTGTAATTAAATTAGGGAAACTCGACTATCAATCATGTGGAATAAATTGGGCTAGAATAGATAAGTGATTCAATCCGGAATTTGTTAAGTGAAATCTACTCCCTGGAACTTTTTCTCATATTTGCTTTCATATCATCTGCACGCATATTTAATTATTTTTCTTTTATTTGTACTCTCAATCACCAATTTATTGATCGACTAAATAGAATTAAAATTACCAATTTTGGTACTTAGTGATCAATCCTCGTGGGAACGATACTCTACTCACTTCTATATTACTTGATTACGACAGTGTACACTTGCACTATTTAATTGATCATTTACACACGTAACACCTATTGATCCTAAAATCTTTGGCTGTGTTTGTTTTGTTCTGGATGTCCATCTTAGTGTTAGCAAACTTGATCCCAAGTTCCTAAGATGTGTTTTTCTTGGCTATTCTAGAATTCAGAAAGGTTATCGGTGTTACTCTCCAGATCTCCGTCGTTACCTTGTGTCCACCGATATTATGTTTCATGAGTCCTCTTCTTTCTTCAAGACTTGTCCGTCTTTGAGTCTTCCTCTGTCATGGAGAATTCACATGACATCCTGGTTTATCCAGTCCTCCTCTCACCAGTACAGGCTGTTGTTCTGGAACCTGAAATCATCATTGATGCTGATGTTCCTAATGATTCACCGTCGACACCTCCTGCTTCGCCAATTGATTCTGTAGATGTCTCCCTTGTTCCTGCTTCTGTTTCCGCTGATCCTCCTATTGATGTTACTGAACCACTTGTTCCTGCTTCTAATGCTGATACTTTTAATGACCAACCCATTGCACTTCGTAAAGGTACACGTCCACATTATCCTCCCAAACGATATGCTGACTGTATCTATCCTATCTCATCTTTTGTCTCTTATCGGTCTTTATCAACTGTTTCATCTTCTCTTATAGCCACCCTTGATTCCATTTCCACACCTACTACCCTTCACCAAGCTCTAGCTCACCCTAGTTGGCGTGCCGCCATGGAAGAAGAACTCTTGGCATTGGAAACGCTGGTACCTGGACTCTTGTTGATCTCCCTCCTGGCAAGAAAGCCATTGGATGTAAATGGGTATTTGTTGTTAAGACCAAGGCTGATGGTTCCTTGGAACGACTGAAAGCTCGCCTTGTTGCCAAAGGATATGCCCAAACTTATGGTCTTGATTACTCCGAGACTTTCTCTCCTGTAGCCAAACTCACTTCAGTTCGTCTTCTTGTTTCTTTGGCAGCCACTTATCATTGGGATCTGCATCAATTAGATGTTAAAAACGTTTTTTTTAAATGGCGATCTTCTGGAAGAAGTTTATATTGAGCAACCACCTGGGTTCATTGCTCAGGGGGAGAATAGGAAAGTGTGCTATCCCCAGAAATCACTGTATGGTCTAAAGCAAAGTCCTCGAGCCTGGTTTGATGAATTTTGTAATGTGGTCAAGAAGTTTAGGTTACGTCAAAGCAAGTGTGATCACTCTGTGTTCTACCAACAATCTGATACAGGCATGATTCTTCTCGTAGTATAAACTAGTTTGTAATTAAATCAAGTTTTATTTTAATTTAATATAAACTATAATTTGTGTGTATATATGTGTATAAGCTTTGGTGGCCCAAAAAAAAAGTGTACAATTAAGTTTTGAAACTTACCAAAGCCGACTTAAATGTAGGCTTTGATAAACCATCAGCATATATATTACACATCTTCTTCAAAATCAGTAGAAGCATTTAGAGACTAGTACACATTGGCGAACAAAGAAAAAAAAATCAATGTTCCATCCTACAGCTTCATAATTGAATGGATGCTTTCAGATTGCAGAAAAGAAAACTAGTTTTAGAAATATGGAATATGCTTTCTTAATTTGTTCTTGTTTAATAGACTTAGTCATGACCGACTCTACATAGCAATAAACAACTTTCTCAATAGAATTACCCGTGAAAAATTGACATTACTTTATGTTTTGGCCCCGAAAGAGAGTATGAAAAGCACTTTACGGAGAAAACTTTCAGATTTTCTTGGGTAATTTAACATTGATTAAGGGGAAGCCCTAGCTAATGCTAAGGGAGGTCGTCGTTACTAGGGAGGCCGCCGTAGAAAGAGAGAAGAATGTGAGAGAAAGAGGGACTATGATTGAGGAGGGGTCTAGTGAACATTTAAGGGTAAAGTGGTCATTTAATAAGATTTTAAAATCCCTAATTAGACCTTTTGACCTTATTAGAATTAGAAATTTGTTAATAGTGTCAACCTGAATCTGGATTTTGATATTTTTGCAGATTTAATTAGGATTTTTCCAAATTTTTATTAATATATTAGTATGTTTCAATTTTTTATCCTATGTAATACGAAGTAACATTTGTGCTCATACAACTAGTTCCGGTATAAGATAGGAAGAGTGTTTAATTTTTTTTATTGGTATAAATGATATATTGATCATATGATCATATGGATGTTAGTGGAAAATAACAGTAAAAAAAAAATCCTGAATGCATGATTTTAACGGTAGTTAAAAGAATCCTGAATATTTTAGCAGTTTTAATTTTGGTTTTGAAAATAAAATTCAAATAGTTTTAAAATAGAATGTGGACAGGAATAAGTTACAAAGATGGTTCTCACCAGAGATAATAGACCGTATTACCTGTGCTCACCCACCCTGTGAAGAAAGAGGAGAGGATATGTTCTTTTGGAAACCATCATCGGATGGTCGCTTCTCTATCAAATTTGCCTATTATTTTCTTTTTGTAGGTACCAGTGTTCATACGGACAACATATGGAAGCTGTTATGGAGATGGCGTGTTCCAGAGAAGATAAAGTCCTTTATGTGGTTATTCTCGCATGGAAGAGCCCACACAATAAAACTAAGAGCGAGCAGAGGAGTCCAACAGTCTGACTTGTGCCCATTTTCATGCAACCTAACAAAAGACTCAATGCACCTACTAAGAGATTGTTCGAATACCGAGGATAGATGGAAGGAGGTGGCCCCACAGGATCAATGGAATATGTGTGTCTCTCCAGGGCATGGATTGGGTAAAGTGGAACTTGACTCATGAAGCTGGAAAAGGTTATACCAAGAAGGTCTCATGGTCTATTTTATTTGGATACACATGTTGGTACATCTGGGTGGCTAGATGCAACAAACTAATGGGAGGAGACAGCCAAGAGGAGAGCTTTAATTTGGCCTCTACTTTCTTTAAAGCTATTGCAGATCAAACGAAATAGAGTTCTTTGTAACATGGTTTCCACTAACCAGGGCAACCTCACCAACAACATTGAAGGATTTTTCATCTTGGAGGTGGACAGATCAATATTAAGGAACGATTGAAGTGCATGTGGAGGAATCATAAAGGATCCTAATAAACAATGGCTATGTGGTTTTACTTGCAAGCTTATTGGAGTTCCTCCAGCCATGGCTGAACCATGGGCTTTACTTGTGCAGGAGTAAAGGCTTTCACAACGTTTGCCTTCTCTCTACTACTACAAAAAAGGGAATAGTAGCCCACATTTTGTGGCACTTTTTAAAAAAATGGGCACAACTTCTATTTTTTTTAATGAATATACAAGCTATGGCTCTTATTTAAGTAAGGGTCATAGCTTGTGGGATGGCTTACGTGGCGCTTGATTAATTAAGTGCCACATAAGCATAAATAAGACCAACTGAGGCACTTGGTTGGCCAAGCGCCACAGCTGGTGTCCTATGCATGTGTGGTGCTTTCCTAGGTTGGAAGTGGATAATAAATCCACTTCCAGCCAATCATCTACCTTCCCTCTTCCACACTTTAATACCATTATCCTTCCCTCCACTGTACACACACACAGAGCAAGTCCCCTGCTCCCTCTCCTTCCCCATGGTTCTCATTCTTACCCACAACCCGTGTCCCCATCGCCATCATCCCCACTTGTCCCCATTATTTGTTCCCTTTTCCTCCTATACTTTTCCTCTTTTGGTCCCCACTGCTCTATCCTCACTCAAGCGTCGCCAACGTCATACGTCATGGTCTCGCACTCTTTTGCTTTGTCCTTCACTGTACTGGAGCAAATTTGTAAGTGTTAGCTTTTTTTTTTGGCGCCAAAGTAAGTGTTAGCTTTTACATAATTAACGATTTTGCTAGTTTGTAGTGGAAATAGCTAGTTTGATAGGTTGTTTCTTATTTAATTTGTAAAGATGAGGTTGGGCAAGTGGGACTCCTCCTTTAACCATACGTAGATGTAGTTTTCACTGCTCACTGAGTTTGTCTAAACCTTTTCCTTTTTAAATTCTAAAAAGAGAACTTATATAAAGAAATAGATGGCTTTAATGACTACAAAGGCTTTTTCTTCATCGTATTCCACACGTTGTATGTAACATGCGGTTAAAAGTAGGGAAAATCCCTATAAAATACCCTTGAAATAGGGAAATCCTTAATCAGTACATTGAAATCAAAAAATCTGAATAAGTCACGCATCAGTATGGATGAACAGTGCGGGTGGCGCCAAAAGATGATTTTGCCTTTCAGCCATCATTCTTACCACTTCAAAAATAACAATATGCAATTCTTAATTAACAACTTCGGATTCTTGATTAACAACTCCGTATTTTTATTTCACAACTTCCTCATTTAAATTTCAAGGCCAATAACAACACCTCTTTTTTTATTAACAACACGCCCTCTTAATTAACAACTCCGGATTCTTGATTAACAACTCCATTTCATCTTTTTACTTTCACAATAACAACACCGGTGTTGTTATTAACAATACCATATTCTACATTAACAACTCCCATTTCTTGTTTCACAACTTTGTAATTTAATTTTCAGGGCCAATAACAATACTTCTTTCTTTATTAACAACACCGTATTTTATATTAACAACATTATATTTTTGAGATGCGAAGCATAAAGCGGAGTTGTTAATCAAGAATTCAGAGTTGCTAATAACAAGACCGGTGTTGTTATTGTGAAAGTAAAAAGATGAAACTTGAGTTGTTAATCAAGAATACAGAGTTGTTAATCAAGAATCTGGAGTTGTTAATAAAGAACTGCGTGTTGTTATTTTTGAAGTGGTGAGAATGAGGGCTGAAGGGAAAAATCGTCTTTTGATGCCGCCCGCACTGTTCATCCATACTGACGCGTGACTGATTCAGATTTTTTGATTTCAATGTACTGATTAGGGATTTTCCTATTTCAAGGGTATTTTATAGGGATTTTCCCTTAAAAGTAACTACTTTTAGGACATGCATAATTGAAAATTTCAAAGGTAGTGATGGCAGTTACAATCAGTTATAATGGATCTTCATCAATATTGAAATTATAATTAAGAAAATTGAGTAACTTTTTTTTTTTTGGCCAGCAAGAAAATTGAGTAACTACATAAATAGATATAAAGTATTTTGTATTTTTCAATCTATAATGTTTGTTTTATTTAGATAATTTAGAATATTTCCCCATTCTACTTACTCATTATTATGCAATAGAAATGGATGAAGGATAAAAAGTAGATGATGGACCGTATACCAAACGGTTGAATTGTACATGCCAGCTTAATTGAGCTAAATTCTTGCTTTCCATTTTGAAATTCAAAAAATTAATTTGTCATTCATGTATGCAGAACTCTAAAACTTGTTATTACACACCGGATTAACTTTACTCATTTAAGCTATTCTTGTCATTTGCTACACATACACAAATAACATGTCACAAGCTAAGCTGCTTTATTTTGTCATCATCATGCGAAAGTTGTTATTCGTTTAGTTATTCTAGTTATTTCGTATATCTTAAAGCTTAATAGTTATCTCATATAATGTTTACATTATATATATTATAAAAAAAATTTTAATTGTAGCCCAATGCCTGACTATCTTTTTAGGAATCCATATACAAATTAAATAGAAAGACACATACATGTATAATTTTGCAAAAGGTTTAACCCCACTTAATTTTTTTTAAATCCCACTTCTTTAAAAAGTCATTTTAAAAATTTCAAAATTCTCTTTTTTAAAATCTCACTCCAATTAATTTTTGTAAATACAACTCATAATAATTTTCTCTCCCATCCCCTCCAAATCTCTCATACCAAATAGGTCCTTGTTGTTTTATGCTTGTAACATTTGCTTATCCTATACCGTTAGTGGAAATGCTTGTACAGGTACCACTATTTTTCATTTCTTTATGGAAACATATTCTAAATTGGATGCAGAAGCTGTGAACAAGGCTCATAATTCTCATTATTTCATATTTATAAATTGTAGGTAGTTTTGTAAGTGTCATTTGAGCCTTAAAATCTGTACTTACATATTTTTACAAATCATGTAATTTATAAATACTAGGTGATTTAGTTTGGATCCACTAATCAATAAATATGATTATTTTGTAATTTAAGATGTTATGCTGCCAATTTTATTTTAAAATAAATTAGAGAATATAAAAGTAATTAGTAAATGCAATAGTCATACAACTAACTACTTTTTAAAAATAGATTAAAGGTATAGATGGATCATAAATGGATATCATCTCATCGGTGTCTAAGGGAATATATATATATATATATATATAGGGTGAAAGAGTTTATTACATTTGCAATCGAGCATACAAATGATCCTGACAAAATCTTGTATCCTTGCTTATCTTGTTGTTACAGAAAGCGGATTAGTCCACTTGATTTGGCATATCATTTAGTGTAGTATGGAATTGATCAAATATATACACGATGGACAAGGCATGGTGAGACAAATGATGCATGTAGTGATTAAGTGCATACCATGAGTGGTGGTTTGATTGAATTTGACCAAAGCATGTTTGATGAAGATGATGGTCTTGAAGAAATGCTAAATGCAGTTGAAGGAGTGCTTCATAACTGCCCTAACAAATTTGAAAAGTTGAAAGGTGATGCAGAGAAACCATTATATGCCGGTAGTACTAAATACACAAGATTGCTAGTAGTGTTGAAATTATACAACTTTAAATCTCACTATGGATTGAGTAATTTGGGTTTCACCGCACTGCTTGAACTTTTACAAGATATGCTTTCAAAAGAAAATGTACTTCCTACCAAAACATATGAGGCAAAGCAAATTCCTTGCTCTACAATCGGTATGGGATATGGGAAGATACATGCATGTCCTAATGATTGCATATTATTTCAAAATTAATATGCAACGTTGGGGAAGTGACCTAAATGCAACGCATCTCGATATTGGAAGAAGACAGGAAAATGTCCTTTGAAGGTCCTATGGTATTTTCCCATTATTCTGATATTTAAGTGATTGTAAAATAATGCAGAGATTGCTAAGTAATTGACATGACATGCAGATGAAAGGATTAAAGACACAAAGATTAGGCATCCTGCAAATGCTCCTCAATGGAAAAAAATTGATCATGAGTACCCTGACTTTGCGGATGAAGTAAGGAATCTACGTCTTGCACTATCAACTAATGGAATTAATCTACACGGTGTTTAGAGTAGTACACACAGCACGTGACTAGTGATATTGATTATTTATAACCTTCCTCCACACTTGATCATGAAACATAAGTTTATGATGTTGTCCATGTTAATTTTTAGGCCAAGGCAACATGGGATTGATATAGATGTATACTTGGCTCTTTTAATTGATGACTTGAAGCTGCTTTGGGAAGAAGGTGTCAATGTATATGATGGGTATAGGTAAGAAAGTTTCACTTTGAAAACCATGTTGTTTGGCATAATTAATGATTTTCCTGCTTATGGTAATTTGTCCATATACAACGTCAAAGGATATGGTGCATGCTGTAACCCCCTTCCCACCTTAGGCCGAGATTAAGTTCTTAAACTCATAATTTAGTTGTAATTAGAGACCATAATTCAAGTTGGGACTTATCAAAGAAATCTTTTGCCCAAAAATCGGATTTGCAAAAACTTTTTCAAACTTATTCACAATGGTCTCATACTCACAATACAAAACAATAATGGCCTGAACAGGTGAATTCCATTTACAAATATCAGAGTGCAAATAAAATTCCCGACTCACTCGGATTCCATTCATTAATAAAAAGGGATTTACACAAGGCACAAAGCCTACAATTCATACCCTTTTTCTTGGGGATTACACAAAAATCTACTATATACAATTCCAAAATATACAATGATAACCATTAACTCCAAAATATACTCATAAACAGGAGCTCTAACTACTCTTCGTCGCTCGCTTGCCTTTTGATCCTTCAGCCCTGGCTAAAATGGTTAATTTTGGGAGAGTGAGATTTTAAAGAATCCCCGTAGTAACAAGTCAATCATATAATGTACAATAATAATGCATGTAAGCAAATCATTATCAACAACAAGCAACTACAACGGCAGTTACAACGGCAATGGTTAGTATGACACATGTCATCCCTGACGATTGCTCACGCTGAATTGCTCACGTTGTTTTACATCACAACAATCAACACAGTATAATTCACCACAGCTGGGATCCATATAAAGCATATCATAATCGCAAGCCACATAGGCAAGATACACACACAGCCCACGGCTGGTTTCACAAACGCCGCCCCACGGGTCGAATTCACAAAGATCCATGTCGATTACGACGACAGTCCAACAGCCGACCTAGAGATGACCACTGTCACTCCCTATACGGCTCACGCTGACCTGCTCGCGCCGTAATGGACCATGGCACACATTTCACAAATTCAACGATAAGTTATGCATGCCAAAACATCATACAAGATATGAGAGAAAAGTCACTACCTGAGTTCTTTCGGGCGTGTCCTAGCGCCGGTCTCTCCCAAGGAAGGCAAATATCAAACCCTATTTTGCACAATTAGGGACGAAGAGTCATTCTCTATTCCAAGACTTAATTCACTATATAATGCTTAATTGGTTATCATTATTTCTCTTTTGGAGTCATTAAATACCCCTAACAAAACTCCTAAAGGGTAGGAAGAACTATCCCAAAGATCCCCTTTTAGAAGCACAAAACTGAGATTTTACACTGTATCACTCAAGCACAGATGACCATGCTCGAGTGCTGATGTACGGACACTCGAGTGAAGACGACCACACTCGAGCACAACGAAGCTTTCAGGCACTGGCTCACTCGAGCACACTGGACCTCACTCGAGTGAAGGCCAAATGCCTCACTCGAGCACCTGCGAGTGAAGTCCAGGAAGTGAGAACCCGAGAGCACACAAGTTCACAAGAACCAGGATCACTCGAGCACAGCCATATGCACTCGAGTGAACACCCCATACCCGCGAGTGAGAAGGCACACCCGCGCACCTTACCCGCGAGTGACAACCCGAGAGCGCCACCCACACCAGAGGCACAAGCTCACTCGAGCATGACCCCCAGTGCTCGGGTGAGACGGCTATGCTCGCGAGTGTCAGAGCACACTCTTGAAATTAGCTAGCGAGTGAAGACCTGAAAGAACCCTTCACTCTGAACTCGCACCATCACTCGAGCAGCCCCAAGCTCACTCGAGCATGTTCTTCCCTCACTCGAGCACAAGGCAATGCACTCAAGCATTATCCATAAAACCCAGACAAACTCGAAGTAAAGAAGGGAAAAACTCACGCATCACTCGAGCATGATCATCCCATGCTCGGGTGATATTCCTCCTGCACTCGAGCACACCCATCCATGCTCGAGTGAATCTATCAGAATGCAGAAAATGCAGATAACAGAGGCACTCTCCCTCACACTTGCCCAAAAGATTCCAATGGACACAAAACTTAACCCAAAGCCATTCCTACACAAAAACACCCAATAAACTCAATGGAATCAACAGAATCCTCAAAATCTTACTCCATTATCATGATTTGGGTTTTGGGCAACAATTTCAATAGTACACCAATATTATCCAAACTTCACATTTCAATTACCAATCAATCTATCTATCCTAAACTCATTCCAAACATCATTCTCAAGCCAAAAACATACCAAATGAACAGGGGCATCCAATTTTCGGATTCAAGCCAAAATTTCCAGAATTTATAGACTACTTCAAATGGTATGAAATATAGATAGATAGATTGGTTTCACTCACCTTATCAACTCCTCCAAAGAGAGTTCTTGATTCACCACTTTCCAAATTTTCGTGTAACACAAATCAGCACCAAATGGCCACACTATACACACCAAAATAAAGCCCATGATTCAAGGATCAACATTTATAAATGGTGTTTGAGCAATAGAGGGCATTTACTTACCCAAAGATCAAGCTTTGCCTTTCTCTTTCTTGCCCAACAATGGCAGCTCGAATTTAAGAGAGAGAATGTGAGAGATGGAGTGAGGAAGAAGAAGGAAATGATTACACACTCCCTCCCCCATACCTCAGCCGAACAAGAGAGAAGAGAGGAGAGAGAATTGATTATTTTAATCACTTTTGACTCACACACATGCACTCTCTTTACCACATGTCACCCTACCATTGGCTCTCACCAAATAAGTCACACATTAACTTATATAATCCCTCCATTAGCCATTTTAATCACACATCTCATTTCTCTTAGTTAGTAATTAATTTCTCCCTTAATTACCAACTCATGGCCAATAATTCCATTATTCCAATTTTTCAATAATTATGACATATTAATTAAAATAGCCATAAAACACATAATAATTCCAATAAATTCATAATTATTATTAATAATCATGATTATCCCTTAATCAAAAATTGGGATATTACACATGCTCTATATGTGAAGATGACACTCAATCATTCAGTGTGACTAGATCATTGTAAGAAAAATTTTTACATGGGACATCGAAGATTCTTACCATCACAACATCGTTGGAGGAAGTGCAAAAAGGCTTTCAATGGTGACTCAAAAGAAGGTAGCTCACCGAAGATGTTGACTAGTACCCAGGTTTTGTAAAGATAAAAAACTTGGATAACAATTTTGGCAAGCCTTTTGTAAAACAAATCGAGACAAGTAGTTGGAAGAAAAAGTCCCTTTTCTTTGAACTTTCATATTGGAAGTCTTTATATGTGAGACATTTTCTTGATGTTATGCACATAGAAAAAAATATTTGTGATAGCCTAATTGGCACATTGCTCAATATCCAAGGAAAAAAGCAAGGATCGTGTCAATTCGAGGTTCGATTTGGTGAACTTGGGAATCGAGAAGAGTTGGCACTGATTGAGCAAGGGCATCTTATTTATCTACCTCCAGCAGCATACACTCTATCGAGGAAAGAGAAAAAATTGTTTTGTGAGTTTCTGCAAGGAATTAAAGTTCCTAAGGGCTACTCTTCAAATATAAAGAACCTTGTATCAGTGAAAGAATTGAAGTTAAAGAACCTTAAATCTCATGATTGTCATGTGCTCATACAGAATTTCCTACCGGTTGGTATACGATCCATTTTACCTAAAAATTTAAGAAACACCATCACTAAACTTTGCATGTTTTTTAAATTGATTTGGTGTAAAGTGGTTGATTCAACCAAGTTGTAAGATTTGCAAAGGCTAATTGTTTGTACTCTGTGTGAACTTGAAATGTATTTTCCACCTTCTTTTTTTGACATTATGATACATCTAACCGTACACTTAGTTAAAGATGTTCAATTATAAAATCCAGTGTACTTGAGATGGATGTACCTGAATGAGCGATTCATAAAAATCTTAAAAGGATACGTGAAAAATAGATATTGCCCAAAGGGTTGTATTGCAAAAAGGTACATGGTTGAAGAATCAAGTGACTTGTGTGCCGATTTTCTACCAAATGTTGACCCTATAGGGATCCCAAAATCTTATCATAATAGGCACAGATCAGGGAAAGGAACAAGTGGGAGGGATGTAATAATGATATTAGTAACTGAATGGGAGCAAGCCCACTTATATGTACTACATAACATTGATAAGGTCGAACCGTATGTTGAAAAACACAAGGATGCTCTTCGATTGGTACGTGGTGATAGGATTGAAAATTTGTTAACAAAATAATACAATAAACATTTTTTTGGTTGGTTGAAAAAGTGGTTTAATGATGAGATGGAGCGGAATCCTGATTCTATTTTTGAAAAATTGAAATAGTTGTCAAAGGGACCGAGCTTAAATATATTATTTTATAATGGTTATGCAATCAACAATTGCACATTTTATACGTAAGACCATGATACACAAAGTATGATGCAGAATAGTGGGGTAACACTTGTTACTAATTCTTGGCATAGATCCAGTGCTAAAGACATACACCCTATCTATGCATCAATATCATACTTTGGTGTCATTGAACGCATATGGGAGTTAGATTACTCTATGTTCAGGATCCCTGTCTTTAGATGCAAGTGGGTTAACAACAATAGTGGATTGTCGATAGATGACTTAGGCTTTGTTCAAGTGGACCTTTCTAACGTGTGGTATGAAGATGATCCTTTTATTTTAGCAGCACAAGCATAACAAGTGTTTTTCATTCTAGATCCTGCTAAGAAGAATTAGTTTATTGTACTCCCATCCAACAAGAATCATCAAGAACAAGTTGATATTGAAAGTAATGAATATTTGAATATCGATGAGGATGATCATTCGTTTGAGATTTTTTTGTCAGAAGATATTGGTATAGATGAAGATGAAGATGGACCCTTATATGTGAAACATGATCATGAATAGGGGACTTGGTTCAAGAGAAACATAACTCTCAATCCAACACGAATTCTTAACAACAAAATTTTAAATTAAACGAGAAAAAGGAAAAGATAATGAGTGCCTTGACCTTTTTACTTGTATGTCTTATATGTTTTTATATATTTCAAAATAATTGACTTTCGTTGACATGGTTGACATTGTGCACTGATTTTTGTTTGGTTTATTACACTTGCAAGAGTATGGACTCACCATATGATGGAAACTGATGATGTTCCCATGAACATTACTAGACAAAGATTTGCGGAGAACGTAACCCGTGGTAGGACCATTATGGCAAGGTTGATCAAATTGAGAAGTAAGGGAATTAAGTTAGAATTGGAGTGGAATGAAAAGGGAAACCCAACCGGCCCAAACAGTACATCATTAAATACTTCATTGGGACTACAGTTCGAGACAGAGTCCCTATTACTATTCAAGATTGAAAACGGGTAAAGCAACATTATAGGGATGAAATATGGGATGAAGTACAGGTAACACATTAATTACTTTATTGTTCGATTTGTTTTGTTTCATTTAATTTCAATATAACAGATTATGTTTTTTTTTATTATTATAGAGCTGTTTTAGTATTGAGGGTAGTAATGAACATCAAAAGAACTTTGTGGTAAGAAAAGAAGGTAAACTTATGAGAAAGTTTTGTTCTGATCTTCTAAAATACTTCTTGAGGGATGATAATGAGATTATCATCACTACATCATCGAAATTGTACGAAGGAATCATCACTCAAGAAATGTGGGATGAGTTTGTGAGAACTGTTAAGTGTGTAAAAGATCTATTAAATAATGCAAGTGTACACTATCGTAATCAAATAATACAAAAGTGAGTAGAGTATCGTTCCCATGAGGATTAATCACTAAGTACCAAAATGAGTAATTTTAACTCTATTTAGTCGATCGATTAGTTGGTGACTGAGAGTATGAAATAAAAGATTATTAAATATGAGTGCAAATGATATGAAAGCAACTATTTATTCCTCAAAAAGTAAGTCATTTAGTTGCAATTCATATTGTGTTTTAAATTTAATTAGTGTCTGATAATTAAGTTTTAGTGATTTTCATTTGTTTTAATTTGTGCATGATTGTATATATATGTAGTCTTATGAAGATCAACGTTGTGACAGTTTGACTGACCATCAAGTCAATGAAGTGATCGAGGAATGGTGTGAATATGTGCTTAAGCAAACCTCTAGGTAGCTACTATTTAATTAACTAGCTAGCCTTTGCGTTGTTTCTTGCCCATTATTGTATCATTTATTTAAGTTGAATTTGTTGTGTTTCGTTCATAATTGTGTAAATATATTTAGTACTAATTTAGTTAATTAGTCATTTGTTTGTATCATTATAAAGCTATTTCATTGTCGTAATGCTTTTCTTCATTTTGCTGTGGATATAGAAAGTGTTTAAAGCAATCCACTATTGAAATTATAGGGTTATGAATTCAAAATACAAAATATATATTAAAAAAATTACTTCATGTGGCGCTTCCTTAAAAAAGGGCCATAGGAATAATACAAAAAAAACAAAAACAAAAACCAGCCACCTTCCTGTGGCACTTTCTTGAGAAAGGGTCACAGGAAGGTGGCACCTCCTGTGTCGCTTTTTGGAGGAAGGCCCTCCTATGGCCCTTCCTCCAAAAAGCGCCACAGGACGAGTTTTTTTAATATATATATATATGTTGTAGCTCTTGGAAGCATCACAGCTTCTTTTAGTGGTGTCTTGATTTATGGCACTTCTTAAGTGTCACAACTAGTTCAAGTATAAGCATCACATCTTTATTTTTTTATAGTTGTGCTCAGACTATATAGAGGTTCTGAACCTAGTGATTAGAGGTTGTCAGGTAGACTATCCTTTTAGGGATATTGTTAATGAAATTAGAACACTTATTAATAGAGATTGGCAAGTGAAATTTATTAATGTACCTAGGAAGGATCTAATACTAGCTAACAGATTGGCAAAAATTGCCCATAGTATCACGGGGAATTTTTGTATCTTTGATCATCCCCCACCTCTCCAACAAGAGGTGGCGGATGATGAAAGAGATTAGTTTATTAAGGGTGTTGTTTTTGTATCGGGGATTGATGTAATGATTCAGTGTTATATTAAAAAAAAATAGAATGTGGGAAATACTGAGGGAGAGAATACATTCAATTTAATCGAGAGCAATTAGTTTTTTAAATTTATATTTTGATATTTTGTCTTTCCAAATAAAAAAAATAACCAATGATGTTGATATAAACGTAGATAAGGATATCTTTTTATCCTTACAATAATGTGTTTTAGAAAAATCCATTGATTATCCTAATGTTATGAAAATAAAATAAATCTAGGATAAAAGAGGAAAAAATTTTATAAGAGAAAATTCGAGAGAGAGAAAGGGGAAGCTGTAACCCCCTGCCGTAATTATATCCGAAATATGAGATAAAAATGAAATAGAGACCAATAAGAAACAAAAATTATTTAAAATCCCATCTTCATGATAGGTTTTCCCCATGATAGGTTTTTCACAAATACCTTTCGAAATATAATATACCTAGTCTCATATTCAAATTCGAATACAATTACATTACGCGGAATATCACATTTATACAAATATCAGAGTGTACAACAATAACTTCCCGGCAACTCCCGGGTTCATACCTTTACATAGGATTCATAGGGCCTATTCGCCCTTTACAATTCCTCAAACGAGGATTACACAAATCTCATCTCAAATACACATAATTAAATTCTCATCCACACATACAAATATCCAATACACAATACTCCCAACTATGATAACCAACTCTCAGAATGACAACCCGAAGGAGTCCTCATCACCCTTGTCTGCTTACTTCATCACCGATCTACTACCCTGTCTGAAAGGTTAGTAGGGGAGGGTGAGATTCTAGAGAATCTCAGTAGGAAAACAATATCAATATGCATGCATGTATGATAGATGTTTAATGCATGACATGCTTGCATCACACAACTCATGATAACACAATGACAATTTGCAAGCTCAATTCTTCGAACAATATACCTATGGCCATAGCATAAATTGAAACATAGCTTCAAATTACACACAATTATGCAAAGCTAAGGCATGCACCAACACACTAACACATATATCAAATACAAGCAAAAGAGATATGTTCCCTACACTCTTTCCACGTAAGCTCTAGCTCCGGCTGCTCATGATCAGGGCGAACACCAAATCCTATAACCAAACAAGGACATAGGGTTAATCCCTTTTTCCGATTCCTTAACTCTCAAACACTTGAGTTGGTTATCATTCACAACCTTTAGGTGGCTAATCAAAGCCTAAACATATGCCTAAAGGCTTGGGAAAGGCTATACCAAGAACCACCTTTAAAAGTGTAAAATATTGATTTTTGGGGGTGGGCCGCGGCCCAAAAATCCACTGGCTGCGGCCCAAAACTGCCCAGAAACGCTCAGAAACATTTGGGCTGCGGCCCAGAATCCGCTGGCCGCGGCCAAGAAAATCCAGTTTCTTGGTTGAACTTCCAAAAATCATAACTAATTCCAAACAAATCGAAATGAGGTGATCCCAAAGCCAAATTAAATCTATTCAAGTCCTATACACAGGAAAAATATTGGCCAATACTGGAAATCACTACATAAATACAGAATTCCCAAACATTCAAGACTATCCCAAAACAGAATCCATTTTCGACCTCAAACTTTGGACAGCTATAACTCCCAGTTCCAAAAACGAAATGGCACAAATTATATGTCCATTTTGAAGCTTGGGATGTGAAATTTAAGACGGGAAAGTTTCATAATTTTCTGACTTCATTTGCCCATTCAAAACGTCCACACAACAAGACTGCTCAGACAGAATTTACACTGGACAGAATTTCCAGTTTTGCACACAATGTATCCAATCCAATCCAAACTAATTCCAATGACTAAATACCACAACATGACATCATTTCCAACACAAATCACCATCCAATTCCACTATTCACATTCCACACAAAAATACCATAAAATCAGGGCAAAATTCACAATTCACCATACTTAACCAAAAGTCACAAAACTTAGATCAAAAGAAAGCAAATGCTCACCTCTTCCTCTTTCCCAAACCAATTTCTTGATTCTTCATCTTTTCACTTTTGCTCAAGCTCTCAAACACCTCCAATCAAGAATCTAAAACCATAGCAATGAAGCTCTCATCACTATGAACAACTTTATAGAAGATGAATGGAGCATTAGAGGGCAAGAAGCCAACCAAAATCTCACCTTTTGATTTCTCTTTCCTCCCTCCTCTTGGACGTCCATGGGAGCATAAGAGAGAGAAAAAGATGAATTGATGAAGAAGGAGGGTCAATTTTTGAGAGCCAAAACCGACCAAAAAGAAGGAGAGGAGAGAGAAATGAGGGTTGAAACATTGACCCAAGATCAAGGGTCCAAATTTTGCCACTTGTCTTAATCTCACCACATCTCCTATGAGCTCACATGCACAAAAGCACATGGGATTCCACCCTTTGATCTATTACACAATTCAATCTCAACCATTGATCTTGAAGTTACCAATGAGTTTCCTCTTCGGCAACTGACCAATTGGTTGGTAACTTTACCGTTTTGCCCTTGATTATGGTAATTCCTCTTGAATCACCACCAAACACATTTTCTCATTCATTTTCTTTCACAATGTGCCCTCCCCTCTATTTTAAGTCAATTTAGAGGTTAATCCATAATTGAACTTAAATATAGGGTTTCGGCGCTGCTCATAGCACATACGAATCACATCCGACTCCCAAATCATATTGGATTCTCCAAAAGGGTTTATTTATTACTAACTACTTCCACTTTTGGAGTCATTATCTCTTAATCACAATTTAGGATCCTGCTAAACCAGGGCTTAGCAGTCCACTAATCTCAGGCTTATTCTCTAGCCTCAAGTCTCAAAATTCGGGATATTACAGAAGCAATTCTCATTCAGTGTCTTGTAAGTTCTATATGATTGCAATGCTTTATCACTACAAAAAAAAACGTGATTTAGTAGTGGTTAAAAATGGGTATTCGTAGCGGTTCTAACCGCTACAAACTAGGTTAGTAGCGGTTACACAAACCGCTACTAAATCGTACGTTGCAAGTGGCTTTCTAAAACCGCTACTCAATCAAAAATAACTGCTACAAACTTTGTAGCGGTTCATAGTAACCGCTACAACACCCCGAGATATTTGTAGCGGTTATATAACCGCTACAAATATAAAAAATTTTATTGAGAGCTTTAAAAAAGAATTTTTTTTTGTAGCGGTTTACTAACCGCTACATATATAAAAAATTGAAAATTTGTTAAAAATTACATTTTTTATTTGTAGCGGTTAGTAAACCGCTACTAATTTTGAATTTCATGAAATTAGTAACGGTTTTTAAAACCACTACTAATTTCATGAAATTCAAAATTCCCGCAAAAAAATTTAAATTTAGCTTTAAAAGGGCGCGTTATTTAGTAACGGTTTAATAACCACTACAAATATTTAAAAAAATTTTAAAAAAATATACGTTGATTTTTTTTTCTGTTTTTTCAATATTATATTAAATAGTTTAATTTGTTATTATTTTATCTATTTCAATTAGTTTATTATTCAATAGTTTAACTTATTAATAAATTAAGAAGAAAAAATGTAATTGAATATGATTAGTATAAAATTTATATTAATAATATTATTAAGGATAGTTAGGTAATAAGGAATTATTATGTTTTATAATATAATGTAATTGTGTATGAAAAATAGATGAAAATGAGATAGAGTTATGATATATCTAGAAAAAAAAATGGTTAGAATAAATTTTATAGAAAGGAAAGAAGTATTCTAAAAAAATTGAAAATCTTGTTACCATATTTGATCGTATTATTCAGCTCCTCTACTCATACGAAAGAAGTTGTAAATGAGAGGAAATGAAAGAAGGGTAAGGTGAAAAGAAATTGGGGAGTGTTTGAAATGAGTTGTGATAAGGGTATTTATAGGTATTCACGTATTATTTGTAGCGGTTAATGTAGCGGTTATTAATTAGTAGCGGTTATTTATATTTTTGTAGCGGTTTAATTATTTGTAGCGGTTAATGTAGCGGTTATTATTTAGTAGCGGTTATTTATATTTTTGTAGCGGTTTAATAACCGCTACAAATATTATTTTAATTTTTTTTAAAATTTTATTTTACATTTTATTTTAACACAAATTTTTTGCATTTTTTGTAAAGACAAATTTTTTTTTTATGTCGAAATTGCAAGCTAGACACGCCGACCCAATATGCACATTCCAACCAGATAATGTGTCAAGGCCAGGAAAGTCACTGATCGTCCACATCAAGGCTGCACGCATGTTGAACAAAGTCTTGCTGTGAGCGTCGTACGTCTCCAAGCAGACATTCCACAGGTCAAGCAATTCCGCAATAAGCGGTTGGAGATACACATCGATGTCATTGACCGGTGCCTTTTTGCCTGGAATGATCATAGACATAATGAAAGAGGTTTGTTTCATACACATCCAGGGGGTAAGTTGTAGGGAACTAAGACTACCGGCCAAATGCTGTAACTTGTGCTAAGATTCCCGAAAGGATTGAAACCGTCGGTCGCCAGCGCAAGCCGAACATTTCTGGGGTCAGTCGCAAAATATGGAAAGTCGTTGTCAAACGTTTTCCAAGCAGCTGCATCCCGCGGATGTCTTAATTTACCGTCTTCGTTTTTATCAACGGCATGCCACCTCATGTGCTCAGCAATTTTAGACGACATAAATAATCTTTGTAGAAGAGGTTTCAAAGGGAAGTACCTGAGAATCTTTGCAGGTTTCTTCTTCTGCTTTTTCCCCTTCCGAATTGTCTTGTACCTCGATGTGTGACATCTCTTACACGTCTCCCTGCTGGAATCGTCTCCCCAATACAGCATACAATCATTTCGGCACGCATCAATCTTTTGATAATTCAACCCCAACCTGTTGATAATCTTCTTGGCCTCGTAGAAGGTTGTGGGAACTCGGCGTCAGGGAATGCATCTTGTAATAAGTAGAGCAACATCGACATTCCCTTATCTGTGATCCCACACAAGCACTTGATATGATACAATTTGATCAAGAAAGATAATTTAGAATATTTGCGAAAACCTTGATATAAAGGACGATCTGCCTCATCCATCAAGCTGAAAAAATCCCGAGCTGCTTCATTCCCCATAAAAGCTGGCTCAGAGCCGTGCACTTCTTTGTTGAAGTTGTCGCCTTGAAATCCAAACGCATCACGCACAGCATCATTCACAGGATCATCTTCATCTACTTGAACGCCTACTTGAGAACTTCGAGGAAGAGCCTTGTCATATCTAATGCTGGCCTTCTCACCATGAACTGCCCAGAACGTATAGTCCTCAGGGAAAGGCTTCACAAGCAAATGTTCCTTCACAACATTTCGTGCATGCCACTTCTTGAACTTGCATTTCCGACAGGGACAGACGATCTTGCTGTTACAGCTGGCGTGAGTGAATGCGAAATCTAAGAAACTGTTTACTCCGTACAAATATTCAGGAGAATTGCGTGGCAACCTTATCCATGATTTATCCATAGCTAAAAGTGAGAGAGAAGAAAGTATAGAGAAGAAGATGAGTGAGAAGATAATGACGAATGCCTAGAACCTTATATTCTGAAATTCCAACGTTTATAATTTTGTAGCGGTTATTAAACCGCTACACCAACCGCTACAGAAATTCCAACGTTTATAATTTAGTAGCGGTTATATATATATAACCGCTACTAATATTCAAGCCGTTAATTGGTGGGATATTCAAAATGTACTTGTTGAGTATTAGTAGCGGTTATATATATAAAACCGCTACTAATATTCAAGCCGTTAATTGGTGGGAAATTCAAAATGTGCTTGTTGAGGGTTAGTAGCGGTTATATATATAAAACCGCTACTAATATTAAAGCCGTTGGACATTAAATATAAAAATATTTTTCTAATTTGTAGCGGTTATACATAACATAACCGCTACAAATGTGCACAAAGGCGGCAAATTTCAAAATTCAAATGATTTGAGTGTTTGTAGCGGTTATACACTAATAACCGCTACAAACATACATATTTGTAGCGGTTTCTGAAGGTAAACCGCTACAAATATCTATGTACATTTGTAGCGGTTATTATTTTATAACCGCTACAAATATCTATGTTTGTAGCGGTTATACACTAATAACCGCTACAAACATACAGATTTGTAGCGGTTTTAACTTAAAACCGCTACAAATATATATATACTTTATTTTTTAAAAAAATTTAGATATAAATCATTCATAAATTATTTCAACGTGATCTAATAATATAAATATAATTATATAAAACACAATAAGAAAATTCTGAAATAAAAACTCATATAAATATTTACAAATGTTTAAACAAAAGAAAATGTCCTAAACTAAGGAGCTGGGGGCTGATCCTCTGGTGCTCCCTCAGGTGGGGCTCCCTCAGGTGGTGCTCCCTCTGGATCGGGCCGCTGCGCAGAGTGAACCGCACCATCGTCATCAGCAGGAGGAGGAGCAGTAGGAGGAGGAGTAGTACTCGGGACGACGTAGTGAGGGACAGGGGGAACCGCTGGATGCTGCTTGTTCGGGAACAGGCGACTCCATGCTCCCTCGAGCATGGTGTTCGCGATCTCACGCCATTGCGTCTGCTGAGCGTACATCATATCTGCATGCATCTGCAGCTGCTGCTGCTGCTGCTGCGCCATCTGCTGCTGCGTCTGCTCTAAATCTAACCGCAGCTGGTTAATAGACTTGTCCCTCCGACGTCTGACCCCTCTAGAGCTGCCAGCCTCAGAGGCGGCGCTCCTGCCGTAGACCATACTGGGTCTGGTGCCTATCCCCATACCCCGCACGCGTCCGGGGTGCTCAGCCTGAGCCAGACCCGCCTTCAAAGGAGCCGTCGGGTCCACTGACCCCTGTGACTCCTCAGGCTGGGTCTGTCGCAGCTCAGCCTGCGACAGCTGCATCCGCTCCTGCCATTTTATGAAACAATTAATAATTAGCATTTTTCATTATTAACTTGGTTTTATAAAAAATATAATAATAAAATTACTTATAATGGCCGCCTCTGCCTGCTGAGAGGTCGCAGTCCCGTCACGATGTCTGTGTGTGATGGCGTACAGCTCCGCATAGTCCGTCTGACGGTTCTCCTGCTGTGCCCTCGTCTCCTGAAACAATTACAAAACAATTAGTATTATGAAATAATCAGCTAAAAGTAAGTGAAGCACTTGAAAAGTTACCAGCTCGCTGTAGGTCACAGCAAAGGTCTTCGATCCCGCTGTGTGGTGGATCGTCTGCTGCGCCCGGATCTCGGTGTTCCTCTGAGAAAGCTCCTGGAAAAACAAATAATTAAATTTATTATAATTTAAAATTAAATACAAATTAAATTGATATTATAATTTAATATTTAACAATTACAAAATTATATATCAAAAATATAATAAATACATTACCTGCGCCTGAGGGCTCCTCCTGAACTGGACGAAACGCGCCCAGTCGTTCGGCGGCACACCGTCCGGGACCCTCTCCTGCAGCTGCTCCAGAGGCATCGTCCCGTCCCCATCCACCCTATGGAAGAGACGGTTCATCCTGTTCCTCCAGGCGTCGCCCATCTTCACGAGGGCGTACCTCTTCCGGTTGGCCCGGACGGCAAACCGCAGCTGAAAAAAATACATTTAAATATCAATAATTATAAAAACCATAATTTAAAAAAAATAATTAAATAGAATTAATTAAAAAAATATTAATTAAATATTTTTAATTACCTGAACCACCTCCTCCCAAGCCTGGTCCTTCGGCCCCTTCGGAATGTGCCTCCACGTCGGGAAGTGAAGGGGGAACAGCATCCAATTCGAGCCCAGGTCGCTCAGGAAGCGGTTGAACAGGTGACCCCCATTGTGGATCGGCTGGTCAGTGCCCTCGTTCCAGGGCACTATAACTCGCAGGGACCGTCTATGCTGTTCAGACCGGTCACATCCAGCCTCCTCGTCGACACGTTCCCCTGCTCATCTGCACAGTTGACCGCACGTTAGATAAATTATAATTCAAAGTTAACATTTCAAATTTAAATAAATAACTTACTAAATTAAAAAAGTAATTTACCTTCGATCTGCACCTCAAACCCAGTGGACCGCGAAGACGACCCTCGTGGGTTGTTCTGCTCCCGAGCGTCCTCCTCATCGAGGAACTGCTCCATCTCCCTGAACCCACTAATCAGGATCTCGAACTCCTCCTCGTTGAGGAAGTCCTCAACGCTAATCTCTGGCCTCTCCACCTTAGGCACCTCTGGTGCGGTCGTCGCCTGTGGGATCGTCTGCGGTACCTCTGGGGGGATGGGTTGAGATGCCGCGGTAACCCTGCCTGCGCGCTGCCCCCTCCCTCTGCCCCCTACCCGGCTGCTGCCACCCCGTAAAGTCGGTCTGGGAACTGAGGGGCCTTCCCCTTATCCTGTCCTGAAGCCATATCAACTGTACAAATTAAAAAAAAATAGTCCATTATTATGCAAAAATATAATAAAAATACAAATATAAATAAAAATACGTGTTATATACGTACCTCAAGTGCGAATACTGCGGAATACTGACCAAAAACTCCTATAGAGACGTCTGAACACTCAAATCTCGAAGAAATCACTCAGAGAAACCTCAAGAAACAAAATGAGCAAAAGGAGAAATGAAGGAGGTTGGGGTTTAAATAGGCCAGATATTAGTAGCGGTTATTAAAATAACCGCTACTCTAACCGCTACAAATAATTAAATTTGTAGCGGTTCTACAATAACCGCTACAAATATTCACAACGTTTGAAATTCTATAGCGGTTATTACCCAAAACCGCTACAAATTTCGAGACTCTTGAAATTCTATAGTGGTTTTTGCCCAAAACCGCTACAAAATTCTGACTTTTGGTATTTTGTAGCGGTTTATGTGCATTAACCGCTACAAAATAACCGCTACAGGTTTTGGCGGGAAATTCGCGCCAAATTTGTAGCGGTTTTTTTTAGGAAACCGCTACAAATAATCTTGCCGCTACAAATTTGTAGCGGTTTAGGTAAAAACCGCTACAAATACTATAATTTGTAGCGGTTTAATATAACCGCTACAAGTGCACCGCTACAAAATCCCTTTTTTTTTGTAGTGTATACATTACCTCTATTTATAAGTCTCCAAAAGTCACCACCAAGGATCACTACTAAGACACAATGAATGATACAATTAATATAGATAAATATACACTATATGACCATTCTTATCATTCATGCATTTAAATATATATAAATTAAAATATAGCCTTTTAGTTTCCTAACTACTATTCATTAATGGTGACTAGGATGTGAGAGATCAATAATTAATAAACATCGACATAATTAATATATTCGTAACATATATTATTTCTATAAACGAGCACAGACCGTGGGTAAACAGCACAAATTAACACACAATCCCCCGTTGTTTGTCGCACCAACCCCATCCTCACAACAAATGCATTTCCTAGCTGCACAAACCAGATTCCCTACATTCCCTCCTACCATTCCTCTTAATTACAAGTTTAAATATTTATATTTATACAATCATACATTGTTTTTTATTTTTTAACAATTATATAAAATAGCATTTATCTAAAATATATTTTAGTATCGATTTTATTACTTAAAAATTATTTTTTTAATGGAAAGATATATATTAAACTAATGTGTACAAAGGATATTAAAGAACACCACCAGCCAAAAACTAGTGCTTCTAACGAATGGATGAGAGCTCAGGAGTTATAGTGGCGTGAGAACTTAAAAATTGATTTTGCTTCTTGTTATTTAATTTCTAATTCATTTTTTCTATCACACTTCCATTTTCATAAAACTCATAATTTAATTGATTAATATGAGAGTGTGATCGGTAAATTAGTTCAAAGCATATGAAACATATACTATTTTATAAATCAATTAAAAAACCTATAAAAATTAGCCTTTTGACTATATATATTTTAGGTGAGCCCAGGGTATCCATAACCGGTAGTACAGACTAATCCTCTAAACATTTTGATATTTTAATATATTATTTTAGGAGGCTAGCCTATCTTGTTTAATATATTATTTCAGGAGGCTAGCCTATCTTGTAGATTAGTTAAGCAAATAAAGAAGATATCAAGTTATATTATGTTGAATGATCAAGAAGATTAATAAGATATTGAAGAAAGAAGTAATCAAATAGAGGGAAAGGAAATCAAGAAAGAAAGAAGTTATTGAGAATGATCAAGAGGAAAAAGAAGAGAAGAAAGATTGAATTCATCATATCTATTAATCAACACTACTATAAAATATAGATTTTACTACCCAAAGGATATCCGTTTTTCAAAAAGGAAAGTAAAAAATAAAGGTAGTGACATTTTTGTAATTCTATGCGTTAAGTTTGACATATTAGACGTCTCAATTTCAAAAATGGACGCCAAATGCCCACTTTTGAATTTCCAAATTTAAATTTGTTTGGCATCCCTAATAAGGTACTTGGCGTCCCTGATAAGGGACACCTAGTATTAGGGACACCAAAGCCACTTGGCGACCCTAATGAGGGACACAAGCCGTCCCTAATATAAGGGATGTAATGCCCCAAATTTTGATTAAGGGCTAATTGCATTTCTTGAGAATGATTTGTGAATTAAAGATAATCTAAGAAATGAATTAGTTATTGGAAATGCCCAACGCCCTGTATTTTAGCATAATTATGTGACAAAGTAATTTTTTGGGGCTAAAATGAGGGAAGGGTGTATGGAATAGAGAAAGAAATGAGAAAATGTATTATGTGGCAATTTAGTAAGAATTTCCATAATCAAGGGAAAAATTGAAGAATGGAAAATTACCGAGTCAATTAGTCAGTGATTAATGGAGAAATTAATTACTAACTAAAAGAATTGAGGTGTGTGACTAAATGACTAATGGACTAGTTAGTGTAATCATGTGGTTACTTATTTGGTGAGAAATAAGGATGTTTGGACATGTGGCATTGTTTGAGTGTGCATATACGTAAATTGTTGCTATTGAGATTCTTTTAAATCTCACTCTTTCCAATTAACAATTTTAGCCAGGGCAAGTGAACCGAGAGGCAAGCAAGTGGATAAGGGCGACTAGGATTGTTGGTGGTAGTCTTAGCTTTTGGTTTTTGGTTATCATTTTAGACAATTGTATATATTTGTTCCCCTAGAATGATAATTGTTGTGTAATCCCCGGTTTGGGAAATTGAGATAGGCAATGATGCCCTGTAAAACTCTTGGATTAATGATATCATCCCTAGTGAATGTCTGGAATTTTGTTAGTACTCTGATATTGTATATGTGACAAACCAAACAGACCAATTATTTTTACTTCAAATTGAATGGAGATCTCATAGTACATGTTTTATAAAAGGCTTTTAATTATCCTTGATCTCTTATTCAATTGTAAAACATGTTTTAAACAAAAATTATGACCTGGATGACGGCGGGGGTTACAAGGGATGCAAAAGGTCTTAGCGTCCCTAATTAATTTAGGGACACCAAAGGTCCAACTTTGGCATCTCTAAATTAAATTTGGGATGCCAAAAATAGTTTGAATTTAAATTGACAATCTTTATTTTTCAGTTTCACACTCTCACGCTCATCTTTCTCTTCTTCTTGATTCAAATGGAAGACCCCTTCAATCGCCGCCACTACAAGAAGAACCACTACCACTACCAGCTCCCTTAGCACTATCAATTCTTTCTCTTTTAACTCTAATCTAAGACTTCTTGCTTCTTCCTCTTCTCTCTCTTTTTTTTTTGCCTCCAAATCTGTTATGCATTCTCATGATTTTTTATTATTTTATCTTCTCTCTCACTCTTTTTGGGTTTCCCTTCTATTTTATCTTCTAACTTGTGTTGTTATGGCTTGCAAATCAAGATTCTGAAACATGCGTCTTGGCCCATGTTCCTACCAAGAAGATGAGGTTTATCTATCCCTGTCGCTCCTATGTATTCGCTATTACGAGAAAATGAATTTCAATAATAGAAGCAGATGAGTTCTTTGCAACTGATTCCTCTTATTGTTATCATCTTCATCCTATGAGATTTCAGCTTTCGAGCTAATATTGTGTAAATTTTGGATTTAGAGTTTAGATACTAGATCTGTAATTTTATTAACTATGATATGTAATTTCTGATTTCAAATAGTGTTTAGTCCATATCTGTAATATAAATAATTTTTTTAATAACCTTTAGACGTACCTTTTTTAAAAAATGGATGCCTAAAGTATACACTTTAGGCATTCCTTTTAAAAAAGTACACCTAAAATCACTTACCACGTCCCTTTTTTAATGAACATTGTATCCTTACTTTACTACGTCCCCAGCATAGACGTCCCCCCGATTTTCATACGTTAAAGGGGCTGAAAAACGGACTTGAAAAGCACTATCTGTAGTAGTGCAAAGAAAAGCAAGAAGCTATCTATTGAGGAAAGGATATTATGGAGAATGAAGAAAAAGAAGAAGAGATTGAAGATATTACTCAAGAAAAGTAAAGAGCTATCAAAAGGATTATGGAGAACAATCATGAAGAAGAAGAGAAGAGATTAAAGAAAGAGAAACTTGCAAGATATAATGAGAATATCAATAGTCAAGTTTGTCTTACATGTTGTCACGCCCTTATCTCAATTTCAACCTTTTTTTTAGAGTATTCACGGAAAATGATATGCGGTTCGGTAGGCAACATAGGAATAGCATAACTATACTGATAATATGTGCATGATTACATAAATTCCCCATAGGAGTTTGTACATGATACTTACAATTAAGGTAGCCGCACAAGGCTACTAGGGTGTCTAAACTCATTCCAATGAAACGGAGACTTCTTCCTGTCTTCGTTCTACTACTGTAATCCCCTCGTACGGTACTCTGCATTGTTGTTTGCATATCTTCTATCGTCTCCTGTCTGAATTGTTGGTAGGGGAGGGTGAGATTCTCTCAGTAGGAAACAGATACCATAATGCATGCATGATTGATACTATGTGTATGACATGTTAGCTTTATCTAGATGTATGCCCCATAATGACATTTCTGCATGCTCAATGTTTCATACAACAAGACTATGGCCACAGGGAAAACAGAAACAGAGCTTCATTTATTCAAATATGCTCTACACAATCAAGTAAAGCAATCACATGCATCATTACACAAGCAAATATATCAAATACATGCAAGTAAGGTAAGTCCCCTACCTTAACCCTTTTTCGTCTTGAAACGCGTGCCTCGATCTACGTGTAAACAGCTCGGGGCTCCATATTCGATCCTACAATGTCAAATGTACTATTTAGACACTTCCATAGTGTTTCTGGGGGTTATATGAGTCTATCTTGAAAAATTACTAAAATACCCCCGGGGACCCGGCCTGGCCCCGCTATACCCGATCCGGCTGTACTTTTCTTGAAATTTTGACATGGGCTATTCTTACATATTTTCAACCAAGGAATCCATTTGCGGACTCGGAATTATCAAATTCAATGTTAAATTACGAAATTGCCCTTGGCAACCCTACTTTTAGGGTTTTATGAGCGTTTCCGTAATTATGCTTTCTAGGCTTTTTCCGAAAAAGTTCCCAACTGTAACCCCACCTAATTTTCCCTCATGAATCCAATGGATCCATCAAATCATTGAAAATCCAACTCTAAGACCCATTTATAGTGTTGGCAGAAACATATGGGTTTTAAGGGGAAAATCGGGGTTTTTCGGTTTCGGCTACGTAAATGCGTTCCTTTCTACTCCTAACCACTTTATTGACTATTCCATTAGGTTACAACTACCATTTAGTACCAATTTTGGCAGCATAACAGCCCCACCTACCCATTTTTCATTTTTGAAACCAATGACAATCCGGCGAAATTTCACCGATTAAATTGTCCACAGCAGCCAGAATAGTCAATATACGAAGGTTTGGAAGTTACCTTAAGCTCCCACTATCTTTTCCTCTTCTTGGCTGAAAACCCTAAGCTTTCAAGAGTGAAGTTTGAGCTTCAAAACCTTAATCCACATAGAACAATAGCTTAGGAGCGAAGTTATACGCATTAGGAACTGATTTACCGAAGAAATCACTTACCTTTACAAGCTTTTTCCTCTCCTTCTCTCTCTAAAAATATCAACTCTTCTCTCTCTATTTCAGATCTGTGCTGCACGGTTTTGGATGAAGGAAGGAGAAGAATGATATTTATTATATGATATTTACTTTATTACACCATTTTTCCAAAATTCGGATTTTACAAAATTCTGGCAGATTTCTGCCCAAATTTTGAAAAATCATAACTAATTCTAGAAAAATCGAATTAGAGTGATTCCAAAGCCTATAGAACCCTTATTGAGTCTAGTGTCAAGTAAAAATATAGAATTTTTCTGAATGGAATCACAAAAGTTCCAAAATTTCATTCTTTGCATATTGTTCCAGAAATTTCACAGTTTTTCTGTGCTGACTTCAAAAATTAATATCTTTTTTTATATAGCTCTAATTGATTCATATGACCTATCAAATTAAATCTTATGATGTCTACTTTCATCCTGTAAAATTTCATAATTTTTGCTCATCTTTTGGTCATTCAAAATCACATGACAAGCTCACTACCTCACAGGCGATTTCACCGAAAGCATAATCACTTTCTTCAAAATTAACCATTTTATTTTCTTTAATGCCCCAAAGATATAAGGAACATTAAAGAATAGATTTGGGACATCTACTAAATTGGGGCTTAGTAGTCCACTCAATTTAGGCTTATTCCCAAGCCTCCAATCCCAAAATTTGGGGTATTACACATGTGATATTGCATGTCTCTATGGTTAAATGGAAGTTGGAATGGCGTAATTTGAAGTTAAGATGCCTTATATGAAAGTTATACCAACTTCACTTGAATGATCATTTAGATGGCATCTCCAGAGATGAATTTTTTTATGATCACTCGAGCGACCACTCGAGCGATGACTACTCTGTTATACTCTGTTTTCATTTAGCTCGATAAAGGTCTAGCATTTTAGCCATATCTCCCATAAAAGAACTATGATTGAGGTGAAACTTGTTTCATATGAAAATAAACTCCACAAGCAACACATATACACTGAGATGAAGCTCAATGAGTTTCAAATGAAAAAGATATGAATTTCAAAAGTTGACGCTGGAATTTCTCGTGTTATTCTAGACCAAGTTCAGTAATTTGGACATTCCTAAGCAACAACTTCAATTGAGATGAGACTTGTTGCATATGAAACTAGACTTAAAAGATTCAAAGACGCCAGGATCAAGTTTAAAGAGGTTTGGATGGAATAGATGTAAATTTCGTAAGTTGACGAGTGAAATTCAAACACTATCCAGACCAACTGCTATGGATTTGATCATAGCTTTCTGAATATAATAAATTTTGAGCTAATTCTTTTTGCATTGGAACATAGACTTCAAGAGCTTTCTTTGGATATCTTATTTGCCAAATTTGGAGTTAAAATGAGTTTATCACTAATAAAGATCACTCCAGTGATGTGAAAGTGATGTACATCACTTCTAGTGCCGCTTCTAGTGATACACTATTCACTTTTTTTTTTATATAAAAAAGTTTAGGTAGGTTTGGCACCAGTCCCCTACGAAGCCAGGGCATAGCCCCAGGGCTCTTCGAGTGCTTACAAGGGACTTACGAGATCGCTTACCAATGAGGTCTCCCCATCGATCAGAGGGTTCGAACACACTCTCTTGTGATCGGGGTGGCAAGACCTTAACCAACTGTGCCAAACCTCATTGGCGATACACTGTTCACTTTGAAGATCGTAAAGGATCACTTGATTGAGCGCTCAAGTGATGACCCATTACTGGCAGGATCAATGTAGTGATATGAAAGTGATGAGTCTTCATAGTTTTAATCACTGTCTCGGATTTCATGATTTTCTTCCAAACTCATATAAACATTGATTATATCATTCCTAATAATTACTAATCAAGTTATATAAAAATTACAGGTGATTAAACTTGATTAGAGCTTCAAGGGTAAAAATCACTTTGTGTCAGAAAAGCTCCAAAACTCCAACAGTCATTATAGTACCCGAAATTTGGAAAATATGGAATCACCACCAAATTTTTTTAAAAAATGTTTAAATTTGGAGCATAAATATTGTTGGAGTGGTGGAGTGAAAGAAATAAAAAGAAAGAGGGATGAGTGGTTCAATCACATAAAACTAAAAAGATTAATTAGAAAAAATAACAAAAAGAAAAAAAAATAAAGAGAGGAAAGATATAAGGAGAAAAAGAAGGGAAAAGAAAAACAAGATAAAATAATCCAAATCATATTGAATTGCACCCTCTAGCAGCTGATGCTTAGGCTTTCATATGTGATAATCATCACAAGAGTATAGGCTTTCCTTGGGTTTTTAAAAAAAGATAAGAAAAGGAAAAGAAGAGAGAAGGAAAATGAAAAACAATAAGAAAATTAATTAATCATTATCATATTAGATTCCTCCCTCTAGCCATTAGTGTTGAAGCATCACATATGTGACAACAACCATAAGAGCATAGGCTTTCCTTGGAGGTACGAGGAAAAACAAGATAAAAAAGATGAATAATAGATTTCACTCTCCTCCTTTCTTTTGTCTTTGCTCCCAATTGTTTTTTGTCTTTGCTCTTCCAATTTTTGGTGTGTATTGTTTCAACCATTGCTCCCTTATTTATAGTCTCAAGGTAGGGTTTTCTTCATCGATGCTCCTTCTTTTTTGAATTTCATTTATTTTATTTTATTTTATTTTTGTATTTTATGTTAATAAAACTACCTAACTTAACCCAATCACCATCAATGAGAGATTTTTTTTTCATCCTTTTTATTTTATTTTATTTTATTTTTATATTTTCTATTAATAAAACTTCCTAACTTAACCTAATCATCATCAATGAGAGATTTTTTAAAATTTTTAATTATTTTTTTCACAAGTAATTTCCTAATTTAAAAACCTATCAACATAAATGAGAGATATATTTTTATTTTTAATTTTAATTTTTAATTTATTTTTTTTTATATTTTCCCTACAAGCAATTTCCTAATTTAAACCTATCAACATGAATGAGAGATATTTTCTACATTTTTTTAATTTCTATTTTTTTCCTCCACAATGACTTTACACTAAATTTCCTAATCTGAATATCGAATAACATTAATGAGATCAATTATTTTGAAATTTGTTTCCATTTACTACAGAACCCCAAGTTCAACACAATCATCATTAATTACAATCCAATCACCATCAATGTCATTTACTTATTAAGTTATATATGTCAAAATAGGGTGTTTACAGTCATATTTATCAATGGGAAGAAAAGCTCAACAATCAAATAGCTATCATCAACTATACATAATAGAGCACTCAAAACCGAAGAAGACAAGCAAGTGCGTACAAGATCAAAATGCTGAAAATTTGAATCCATCTCCATCTCATATACTCTCTGTTTCTCTATGCTCATATAATCTACTTGAGAGAGAGAGAGAGAGAGAGAGAGAGAGAGAGAGAGAGAGAGAGAGAGAGAGAGAGAGAGAGAGAGAGAGAGAGAGAGAGAGAGAGTATTTGTATTGTGTTTCAGTGTTCATATTAATTCAAATTATTTAAATTCAAATTAATATTTTTGTACTCAAGCTCATATGCCTATAATGAAACACAATACAAAAACATTGTCCAAACAAATTAGAACTAAATTAAGAATATAAAAACAAAATTAGAAAATAATCATCAATAAATTATATTTATTGATCAATGGATCCAAACTGAATCCACTACCATTTATTACCAAACTGAATCTCCTAGTGTTTATTATATTTTTCAACCAAAAAAAAAAATAAAACATAATCATCAATAAATAATTTTTTTTGATTAATATGGAGATAAAAACTTTCAATTACAAGCAATATAAAAAAAAAGAAATAATGAAATAATCATCAATAAATTATATTTATTGATTAATGGATTCAAACTATATCACCTAATATTTATTATGTTTTTTGGTTAAAAAATATAATTTTAAATTATGATAACTCCTTGATTTATAGAGATAAAACAAAATTCAATTACGAAAGAATATAAAAACAAAGAGGTGTTACTTAATGAAATTCACCGTGTTAATTAAAAACAAAACGGAATTTAACAGTGTTACTACTTAACTACGAGTATTATAGAACATATATAGAAAATAAGATCAATAGATCTAGATGCATCCCTTCATGACGATTCTGCCACGGTAAACCTCGATTTCCCATCAGACTACAAGGTTGCTATCGTATGCTCTTGTCGAGGGTTTTTGCTTCTACAGCAAATGAAAGAAGAAAAACTTATTATGTAGAACCCTTCAACCGGTGAGCACAAACAGTTCCTAATTCGTTTTGATCTGTATAGCTTTTGTTATGATGAATACACTGATGGCTACTTAATTGTGCTGGCATCATCTCTTCCATTATCTTATTCGATGTCAGGCTCTCATATTTTTTCTATTAAAACAAATTCATGGCAAAAACTTGATATCGATTTCCCTACTGTACTGTAACACGCTTTCTGGGACTTGGTTCAGTGGCAAACGGTGCTATTCATTGGGTAGTTTGGTTCCTTGAGTCACCACAAAGCCAAAAGAAAACTATCGCGTTTGAGATAAGAATAAAGAATTTACGACAAGTAGAAGAGCCGAATGATCTTGACTCAAGACGATTATATTGTTATTTGCGACCATTTGAAAAACCGCTTGCTCTAATTAATGTCCAGAAACATGAAATTAATGTGTGGGAAATGAAAGAGTATGGAATGAAATCATCCTGGACTTGGGTTATATCTATGTCTCACGGTGAAATTAATTCTGATTTTTTTCTTCACCATTATGCTTCACCAAAGATGGCCAACTTGTTACACTGCATCATGGAGTAAAATTACCAAAGTGGGCTGAAAGTGGGGAACTGCTACAACATCGCCAATATCATGGTTATCTCAACTCTTGGTTGGCAGCTGCAATTATATATACTGAAACTTTACTCTCCCTTCCTCGATCGACTTCTTTTGACTTCAATTTAGATTTTTTTAATAAAAAGTTTGAGTTCAGAACTTGAAGACTGCATTACAAAGACAAAGCAGATTGCTCTCCTATTTATCTAGGATGTGCTTTTTGCTTTGTACTTGTTGTAAATATTGTATGAGGGTGTGTCAAAAGAAGAAGTCTCATATAAGTTAAGATTGGGAATACCCTGATATACAATTAAATATAAACTTGAATTAGTAAAAGGTTGATAAGAGGAGTTTTCAAATTAACGGTTGGAGTTTTAATTAACCTGTTTTAGCGACATTTAAATGGTCCTATTGTATTAAATTTTATTAATTCTTGTTTTGTAACTGCCATATTAATTGTTAATAAGCCGTCATTATGGTTGTTCAACGGTCATATCTTCTCTGCCTATAAAAGGCAATGTTCAGTGTAAGGGTAAGTAGAATCAAGGTTAGAGCACCAAAGTCAAGTGACACTATGCTTTATCCTTGAGCTTCTCTTCACTCTTTTCTTCTAAGTTACACTGTTATCTTTCTATTGTTCTATAACCCTACTACAAGAAGGGTTCGTTTTATCTTGGGAAGTGTTACTTCCTAATTTATTAGGGGGCTGCGGAATATCTTCTAAGAACAATGCCTTTGAACACGACTCAAACTATTCTTTTATTGAGTTTCTGTAGGGGTTGCTGCCAATAATTTGTACAGTGCACTATACTTATGCCAACAGTACTAAGGTGATGAGCTTCCCTTGCTAGGTGATGCATATCTGACCTCAATAGTATATCATACTCCCCACTTTATCATTGCCTTTAATTGATGATTGGGTTGGCTTCCAATGTCTGCATAAACCAAAATATTTACATACTTGGAGACCATTCAATAAGGCAAGCAGTAGATACTAGACTTGCACAAATACATATTATCAACCCTACCATGGTTTTATCCTTCATTACCTTTTATTGTAATTACATCTACATTCTTGAATATTTTGTTATAATTCCTAGGTGGTTTAGGATGAGGCTTTGCTTTGTATGCCTTTTAATAAATGCAATTGAATATTGAGTTTTCTCCTAACCCTTCTTGTTATTCTCCACTCTCCCTACCTCTCTTTCCATTATCTCACTCTTCTTCATTTTTCCCTTCGCTCTCTTACATCAATTGGATGAAAAAAATAGTTTAAACAATTTGATAATCGAACAACCATTGAATAGCTTCTAATACTAGCTTAACCATAAAAGCAAGCTCTAATACCAAACTTTATATTAGAGATATTAAAGTGAAATTAACTGATTAATTAAATGGTTAAAACCCTAGTTTATATAAAGGGTCTTAGTTAATGTGTTTAAACTGTGTTAGGATAGTTAAGATCCTCTCCATGTTTAGAGAGAGGATAATTTGAGTCTCTCTAGAGAGGGAAGTCCCTCTTAGTCCCCAAATGGGATTGGTTATCTTCCTCAAATTTAATTATGTTTTTGTCTCTCATGTAGCCTCAAATATACGATCTGAATGATGAGGACATATAAAATCATCATCAATCACATGCCCTAGTAGAGCAGGAACAAAACAACACTATGCCACCTTAATGGTGTTCAAGTCCGTTATATCAAATTTTGCCTGCTTCTAGATTACTTTTCTTATGTATTGGATTGCAAATTTCACAGTGAACTTTAGCAAATGGACTTTGTATGTATCAACCAATTCTATCATTAAATCAACCAACCTCAGCTCCATACATTAGGCTAGTGACCGCACCCATGAAACGACCCCATAAGTCAATCAAAGAGACACTTCAATCAGCCCGTAGATAATCAACCACAGCCTTCAAATCATCTTTTTCATTCCATCCTAGAGTAACATATGCTCCCTTCCAGAAAGTCCAAATCCTGATAAATCCAAAGTGAAAACTATAATATTTGAAGGAAGCAGAATTATAGCAACTTCACTTCCATCTGCCCTGCATCCACAGATCCCATGGCAATATATTACGCATGACAGAGACTTTTCTTTAGGACTAACAATGGACAAGTAATTACTACATGGAAGAGTATCTCCCCGGCTATTTTATATCTCTAAGCTGATACCATTCTCTTCTCAGCATGAACTCTCGTTCCAATAAATCACTTTTTGGGTCATATTCCGCTTTGCCGGCCGGATGATGAAGTTCACAAGTTGTTCCATAGACTCAAACAGTCAAGATGATGCCTTTCAGCTCTTCAAGATAATATATATCTTCAAAATAAATACATCATGAATATTGTCCCAAAAAATAGAAAAATTGAAGTAGCCCAAGAAGAAAAAAGAGAGATTGGGGATGTTCTTGACCAGTGGCGACCATTTTCTTGAAAACCATAAAATAACAAAGAGAGAGTAAAAGGAAACAAGAAGAGAATATTCGGCTTTTGTTGATGTTTTGTTGCTGTTAAGTGTGTGTTTGGTTGGGCTTATTTTGCCCAAATAAGGCTGATTTTAGATAAAAAAAAAAGCCCAACTGAAAACGCAGCCCCTTTTTGAGTGTTTGAGACAGCTTTTTGAAAAAAACAAAAAGCCCGAAAACGCAGCTTATTTATTAAACCCGAGATACCCACTTTTTTTCTTTTGAAAAAAGCTGCAACGTTTTTTTTTTTTTGGTCTAAACCTGGCATGTTGAATTTATTACCATTATGTGCATGTACGAAAATCCACAAAAGCCTTCTACTGAGCTGGTGGTTAATGAGAGATAAAAAAATTGAGAAATATATAGAAAAATATGTTTGTAAATAGTACCGGTTATTTAAAACTTCATATATAGTCCATACTAATATATACTAATATTTAATACTCCCTCTTATTCTAATTATAAGACAAAGTTGATTTTTTTGGAGAAATTAAGGAAGCAGATTAAATTACTTTAAAGTATTTATATTTTTATTTCTTTCTTCAAACTAATTAGTTTAACTAATAAATGGATTTATAATTTAAGGAAACATAACATATGATATGATTAAGTAACTTATTTAGCTTCCTTAATTCCATTCTTAGTTTGGGCTTCATCTCTGGAGTTACAAGTTTGTATTTTACATGGTTAAGGTTAATTGACTTTCTGTTCCTTTTCTCAAGCACTCAGGTGAAGAAGTTATAATTGTTGCATTTTCAGATATCTTCTTGGGTCAAATGATATGTTACTGTTGGATATCACATATATGATCTATCTAAAATTTGAATAATATACAAATGCCCTTCAAGTTTTTACTTTTAAAAATACACTTATACAATCGCTAATCCAAACACGTTTTGACTTATGAAAAATCACTTATTCAACCGCTTATCCAAACATAAATCACATTACAAATATTAAGTCATTTTTAATAATCCGAATTATATAAGTCATTTTTTCTACCACTATCCCAAACACACCCTAAGTTTTCCAATTGTGTATCTCTCTTTCTTCTTTGAAAATATCAAGAGAGAAAAAAAGTTTTTTTCTCAAACGATGTTGGTTAGCTCTCTTAAGTGAGGGTATATTAGAGATAACCCAAGTGGATTATAGCTTATATCAGCATATTGTCCTTATGTGGTTAATAAATTAATCTTCATCTTTTTTTATAATATTTCTCTAATTGCTATCATTTACGTGACACTAGAGCCCACGTTCGGGGATGGGGTTGATAGTGTCTGAGCCCACATTTCTTTCCTTGCCAAGATGGGTCCGTTTTCTTCTTGGTTCATACCCGAATTTGAGAAAAGAGTTTGCAGCGTCTTTGTGTGTGTTTGGGACCCTAAAAGCTCAGCAGCTGACCCAAAAGCTAATAACCAATTGGGAAAAAAATGTGTGTTTGGTGAGCCCAATTGATCATTGAGCTTGTGATTTGAAAACAAGCTTTTGCCTTAAGCTCACATCTGGAGCTTTTCCAACCGGTCAGCGAGCGAGCTTTTATTATTACCGTTAGGTAATAATGATGTTCCAACTTCTCTCACCAACATTTTATTCTTTTTTGTCTCTTTCCCTGTCATCCTCCTCACACTCCTCATATCTCTTCTTCATTTTCGTCCTCCTCCTTTGTCGTTCTGTCTGGTCTCTTGCGGTCTGAGTGTCGTTCCCTCCGTTCCCTCTCTTAGTATCCACCCAGTTTCAAGGTGAAGAGCTGCTTCATCTTCAACTTTGATCTGTCCTTCTTCGTCTTCAATCTGTCATCTCCGACTTGAAGTCCAACTGTGCTCACTTTCTCTCTCGCTGTGGATCTAGTCTCCTGCAGTGTTTTCGTTTTGGAGGTAAGGTTTAACTTCATTCATTAAAGATTTGTTATGGTTGTTCTCAGGTGGTTTGTGGCTGTTCATCCTCTGCTTTGATTTGGCCTGGTTTAGGAGTAACACACACACACACACACATTGTTTGCGATATGCGATCTGTATGATGTGATGGTATTTTTTTTTGTTAAAAAACAGCAAAATAGACGTTTCAGTCGGTTGAGAATGAGCACCAACATTGTTCATCTTTGATTCTTGTTTCGGTTAGTTAAATTTTTGACCCAAGATAACATTCTGATTTATTTTGGAGTATTGTTGTAATGTGGAATTACACATGTGCCTAACCGAAATGCCTGCTTCCTCTTGCTTAATGGTAGAGAGACTTGAGAATATCGATGGCTCTGGCATCCTCTGCTTTGCTCTGGCCTGGTTTGGGTATAACACACGCACACACATTGTTTTGCGATCTCTGTTTTCATCGCTGTGATGGTATTTTTTTTGTGTTAAAAAACAGCAAAATAGACGTTTCAATGGGTTGAGAATGAGCACCAACATTATTCATCTTTGATTCTAGTTTCGGTTAGTTAATTTTTTGACCCAGGATAACATTCTGATTTATTTTGGAGTATTGTTATAATGTGGAATTACACCTGTGCCTAACCGAAATGCCTGCTTCGTCTTGCTTAATGGTAGAGAGACTTGAGAATATCGATGGCTTTGGCATTTTTCTTCATATAGAACTTGGACATTCATAACTCTCATTCATCTACTTAGCTTGAGAATATCGTTGACTTGTGAAAGAGATTGCCAAATTGAATTGCTTAGCTTGTTAGTATTTGTTTTTTTGCATTAATTAATGATGTGTGTGGAAACGAGAGAAGAGCAATTGATTTTTTCTGGTACTGCGAAAATTGGATGGCACTCAGTACTACTTTAGATCATATGGCCAGCTTATGGTCTGAGACAGAACCTTCCTTTCCTTCTCCGAAACAAACAAATAAAAGCAATGAAACAATGCCAATCACATGATCACAAATTCCATTTTTGAATGAAAAAGACTCCTATCCAATCATTATTCTGCATTTAATCTCAAATAATTTAGATTCTCTCTGTATAAATGAAAGTGAATATACACACATTTAAAAGCAGCTGTTAGATGGTTTTCCTTTTGTAGTTTGGCACCTATTTTGTTTTTTCAAAATAAAAGGGCTGGTTAGTTAATGGAAACTTATGTCTGAAATATTCCTCTATGAGGCTTGAGTCTTGCTTTCGATGATTTGTTCCTTTTTTTGGTATTGATTTGATGAAATGAATTATACTTTTCTACAATTTCATGCTGAATTCATTTAGTGAAAATGCTTGGTGAGTTTAAAGTGATGAAGAATATACTGACCCTATGAATTGATTTCCTCTTTAGCCTTCATATTAATTCTTATTCACTGAGGTTGTGTTTTAGCCTTCATATTAATTGAATTGAATGAAATCATGCCTTTATTCTTGTGTGTGTGTAATGCTACATTTGTACGTTTCTTGAATGGTTGTTTTAAATTTGCTTTTTTGAGATGCAAGTATTGTTGAAATAGTGGCATAGAAATATGGATAAAGCTGTTTGGGATGATGCGACAACGGAGACTTTTGTGTACGCCTGCCTAGAGCAAATTTACAAAAAAGAACGCCAGGGGTTGCATTTTACAAAGGATGGATGGAAGGATATTGTCGCTACATTTAATGAGAAGACTGGGAAAGAATATACAAGGGCACAGTTGAAGAATAGGTTTAATATCCTTAGGAAAGATTTCAAGACTTAAGAATCCTTTATCAAAGAGACCGGTGTGAGTAGAGATCCTACAGGTAAAGTCCTCGCATCAAAAGAGTGGTGGCAGCGGAAAATACAGGTAGCAGAAAATTTAGCAGCTTATACAATTAATTGTTTTCCTCTCGACTAATTCATTTTGTTTAATTAATTAGTTTTTTGTTACTTGTGTGCTTGCAGGAGAATTCAGCATATCGAAAGTTTAGACACACAAGCCTCAAGTTTGAAAGCGAACTAAGGATTATATTCAAGGATGCTATGGCGTCCGGCAAGGATGTTTTTGCACTGCCTTTTGCTTATCCACAGACACAGACAGAAGATGCTGAGAATGAAGATGTGTACAGACCAACAATGCATGAAGAAGAAGGGTCAGGGGATAGCGAAGATTATATGTTCGGTACTAACCCTGTGCCTAGTACCGGAGTGACTGATGAGCTTGCTAGCATTGGTCTAACAACAAGCGCTCCATTAACTGGTGGTACTACGTCAGGAAGTCGAGGTAAGAGAAAGATGGGTGAAGGGTTTGGTCAGAGGAAGAAGCAGAAAGGACCAACTTCAAGACAGATCGCGAATGCAGTTAGTGTTATGGCAAATGCATCCAAGGACAGAGCGGCAACATTAGATGCTATTAAAGAAGTTAGTGTCGATGCTGCTTTGAATCAGCTGCTTGACAATGACGAAGTCATATGTGATGAGGACTTTCATCACCACTGTATCAACCTAGTACAGGATAAGATAGACCGGGAAACGTTTGTGTCAATCAATAAACAGAACATGGAGTTCGTGGTTCCGTGGTTGCACTATAAGATTTATGACTCCTAGATGTACCTAAACTATGTTTTATTATGTTTGTGACTTCATGACAATATGCTTTATGAAAGCTATTTTATGCCATTATCACTTGAATCTGTTTACTGTATGCCTTTCAATTCTTATTTGGTATTTTATTTCTTCCATTACTCATAATTGAATTTTTAATCACACTCACAGGGTCCATAATCATTGACAAATTCGAACAATCAACACTTACCTGATATGGTGGAGGAAGATGACCAGTCTCGACTTATATCTCTTATAAACGGGGAATGTGATGAGTATGAATGAATGACCGCTTTGATATGTCAATATTAGTTGCCTTTCATGTGCAAAGAACCCCGCAAAATAAGTGCACGCACTGGTCGTTTATGGGTGCAAGAGGTATTAGCAACCCATAGTTCACAAGTTCGCATTGTTTGTGCAACAATGGCCCTACATAATTTTATTAGGAGAAATGATGTTGAAGACGTGGTGTTTCGCCAAGGTGAAGCTGGGAATCTCGATGTAGATAATAATAGCATAGATGAACAATCTTCAGCGTCAAATTATGGTAGGCGATCTTCCATTTAAATGAATCAGTTGCATGACTCAATTAGAGACCACATTGTACGGGACATGTAATCCAATTTGTTATGTAATATTTTTTCATCAAATTGTGTTAATTTTAATTTCCAAATTTCCCAACTTTAACTTTTATAATTTTTTTTTCAATTTCAAATTTAATTTCTCTCTTACTATTCTCATAAAAATCACTTATGCTTAAGTCAATCCAAACAAGTTTGTAAGAGTTAAATTGACAAACTCTATATTTTCAATTGCCAATCCAAACATAAATCACATTATACAATCAGACTTTTATTAAAAATAAAATTACCAAAAACTAAATTGACAAACTCCATTTTTCCAAAATTTTTCCAAATGCTATTCTAAACCCACACTTTCTTTCCACACTTTCTTTCCACAATACACGTTCAAGGGTCGCCGGAATCAAGGTTTTGTGCCCACCTTCATATTTCAAAGGTGAAACTGTGGCATGGCTCAAGCACATATCAGTTTCGTTGGTTCGACATTGCAGAAAACAAAATCTGTGATCTTGTTGACTTGTTTTGATCAGTTCAGGATTTTTCTTTTAGGTGATCCGACGGTGAAGTTGGAGGGCTCGATTGCTCGATTCGATCGTCGTTTTCCTCAGTTTAGAACGAATCTTGCTGGTATTTCTTTCTATTCTTGAATCTTCAGATCCGATTGCCATCGCTTCTGCCTATTTGTCGATTCCCCACATCCGAGGCGTCATTTCTGCAAATAGTCCTCCAAGATTGAATCCCATTTGCTTGTCGACAAAGACTGCGTCACCTATGACTTCAGCATTCTTGTAAGACGGCCGTCACATAACTGTTCTCCATGAGCCTTCTGAATTCACGCAAATCTCAAAGATGATTAACGGCTAAATAAGTTGCTATTTTCTTGGAGTTTTTGCTGTTATTATTATTATTGAGAAATAAGTGCGATTGCCCACTATAAAGTCAGGATTAATTGTTAGGACTAGTTCCAAATGTTTTGCTGATTATTATTTGATTTAATTGGATTATTTCCTTTGTAACCCACGGTTATAAATAGGCCAGCGACCCCAATAATAAAGGTATGACATTTATTTGAGATTAATTATAATTTTGTGGAGATTCTCCTTGACTCCTAAACTTCACTGAAGTGAGATTCTTACTTGAGTGTTGGTTAGCAGATTTTATCGTTGGCTAGTAGAAAATACAAGAGTGAGATGCTTACTCTGATTTTTTTTGTGTTAGATTTATCCTTTTAATTGTATTATTTTATCCTTTCTTAAAAAATCGGCCTCTATCATTTGCTATGTCTACTTGAAGCAGATATTGGAATTGTGATTGGTTCAAAATCTAGCCTTAGGAGAGTAGGGACACATTTTGGTATTTCATTTGTCACATTGTTTCCTGGCTTGGTTAAGGAGCAGAAGGAATACATTGATGAAAGCTCTTCCGTTTGGAAGGCTTTGTCAGGCGTTCTTTACAGAGTCTCCAGTTGGGCTGAAGTTCATGCATTTATTTTGGGTTGCTATTCTTGTTGAAAAGAAGTATACATAGATATTGTAATACAGATACACGAACAGGCGGCAAATTTTACAAGGGCCGGATTCCATCATGTCCCTCTCGTTTCACGTACAGAATGTTGCGAATTAGAGATATGGTTCATTCTGTTTATTGAATGTGCTTTACATGTATGAGGAGTTTGAGGCAGCAGTATTCAAATCATAGATTGTTAGATGAAGATTTCCGGGTTCAATTGTAGCAATTTGTGGCCTTGGAATTGTTTGGCTTTTTGTAGCAGAGTGCAGACTGCTGGATTCATGCGTGCATGTGGTGATTTTTGGGGATTGAAGTGGAGCTATTAATTTCATGGCTTCAGATATGACTTTGGAGTTTGAAACTGATATGGAGAGATTTCAGCCAGAAAGGTTAGTGGTGGACTCCCAAACAGGGAGACTCTCACATAGGATTACTCATTTGCATCAGCATGGCATCTTCAAGGTTTTGATTTTGCTACTGGGAACGAAGAAAATAATAAAGCCTGCATCAGTCATTGAGAAAGAAAGAGGAAGAAAAGCTCTTGAGCACAAGATTTATGTTTACAACTTCATGCTTGATACTTTAATTGATCCTAGGAGATTGTGCTGTCTTTCTTACCATCCAAATACATTTGTTTCGGCTTGTCCTGGTGCTCACACAGGAAAAGTCTGGGGTGAACATTTTGGTCTATTGCATGATTTATTTTGACAATTGGTTAAACTCGTTCTAATAATTATCAACTTCTAATGAAGATGGGCAAATTACATTCTTCAACACGATGGATGGCATTTGGTTATAAGAAGAAAGAAGAGGGTGCTGCATTAACTCATTAAGAGCTAAGCTCGAAGACATGAAGGCAAAGATAATACTTTAAGAGAAGAACAAAAAGAGGAGTGTGTTAATATTTCATTGTCAATTGAAAATTGTTCAGTTTAATTCACCTAACCCCTGTATTTTTGTGTTGCACGTTGACACTTTTATGAGTTTAAGTAGTGTCAATTTGAGGGAGCTTGTTAGAGATATTAAGGTGAAATAAACTGATTATTTAGTTGGTTAAGGCCCTAATCTACATAAAAGGTTTTAGTTGTGTTTAGAATGTGTTAGGATAGTTAAGATGCTTACCATATTTAGAGAGAGGATAATTTGAACCTCTCTAGAGATTATCTCCCTCAAGTGAGGGTAGATTAGAGATAACTCAAGTGTCAAGTGGGTTGTAATTTGTATTAACATGTTGCTCACACACAATGAGAAAGCCCAACCTAAATGATTAACACAATCAAGACAGCACACATTACATACAAGCTTTTCATTATTTATCTAGTCAATGTTAGATGTTTCATAGATAATCTCAAGCCCCAACCTTTGATGAAAGCCCGAAGATGAATGGTGAGAACATCAGAGCACACCCGAATTCAATTGACCATCAACCTATGCGAGGAGCAAAGGATGGTTCGAAAAACCTAAAAATCTGTCGAGATGAAGTCAAGAACCCAGTCGACTTGAATAATGATGATGAGGAAGATGATCGCACGACTCTGTTTCCTTTCTCCGTAAGTTTTTCAGTTACATGAAACTGTTGAGGATGCACGCGAACTCTCCTTCTCTTTTTGTTTATTAATCAATCAAGACAAAATGGTAATTGGCTATTTTTCATCTCTTACCCTAAGGTCCTTTGGGACTTTATAATTGTTTCAAAATGATACGGAACTTTTTAGATATTATTTTTTTTAGTTGGGACCTTAGAGTGATTTTCTCATTATATTATTATTACTTGCGAACCATTTAGATAATCGCTGGCTCTAATTAATGTCAAGAGACATGAAATTATGTGGGAGATGAAAGGGTATGAAGTGAAATCCATCTTGGACTAAGGTTATATCTATGGCTCACAACTATCATGCTCAAAAGCTTCAGCTAATGGAGCTAATAGTAGAGGTACACTCCAATTCCTTTAATCTATATTAGACATGGGCTCAATAGTTTTCTATGATTGTGTTCCAACTAGTTGAGTGGCGTACACCCCACTCCATTTCTTGACACCAGACGGATCATTCTTAACTTCTTTAATAATGTTCGTCCTCAAACCTGCTTGGTAGGGGTGGGATCCGTGTTAGCTTTGACATCAAACTATTAATAGAGACATACCCAATTCCTTTTAACCTATATCAGATTTTTAGGTCTAATAGTTTCTTACGACTTTTTGGTCGACATGTTTGAACTCAATCCAAACCCGTCCCTAGACTTAGAATGTCTTCAATTACTTGAGAATAGTTACGCTCTACTTACTACTTGTAAGTTAACGGCACTCATGATCCCACCATGCTAAATAACCCTTCAACCCAATGAAAATTACAAATAATAATTCTCTCTTTACAAGAAATGGATCATGATAATAACTGAAGTACAAGATCTTACTTATATATTTGGAAACTGTTCAATAAGGCAAGCAATAGACCTCTGGAAGTACGTACATTAAAGGGGCAAGTTCCAGTTTCATTTGAAACCTAATAGCCATTCTGAGGGGAATTGCAAAAGAAAGAAACAGACACGGACACAAATTGAAGATTAGAGTAGAGATTGTCAACCATCCCACATATTATAATTGTATTCTAGAATGTTATGTCAAAATTTCTAAGGTCAGGTTGATGAGACTTATAAATAGTACATCAACACATTTATTTTGTACCCTTTCAAAAAATTCAATTGAATATTGCATTCTATATATTTTGTTGTATAATAGTAATTTTTCTTTTTTTTCTTATAATATGCTTTTTCAATCCTTAATATATGATCTAATTGAGAAGTTAATATTCATCAAAATATAAAACACATTTCACGCATTTATTAGTTTACAATGAAGAGAAAGTAGTTTGGACATTCATCACGTGTGCAAAATACTAAAATTTAATTTGTCTCGATCTAACCTAAACCATTCAGATTTATTATTTTTTTTAGTTTCATTTAAAAAAAATACACAGAATTTAAAATAAATATCAGTCGTTAAAAAATACTCGTAATTTTTATTTTTTTAAAAAAATCATCTACTGAGGTTGAAACTGCATTTACACCGCAGGACAAGTCCATCGCTGTCCCCAACAACGCTCTCGTGCTCTCGTGCTCTGAGAAAGTAATCGAATTTTTGACCGTTGCATCGGCAACGGTCTCTCGCCGGCTCCGTCGTGCTTTTATTTTTCTGTCGATCTGCTCTGCTTCTTTATAGATCTGTCCGTTCCGTGCTGCTGTTTCTGGCTCCCTGAATCGGCTGTTTTTTTTTATTCGTGGATTCACTCTGCTTCTGATTTTTCTCAGTCGACCGAGCTGATTCTGTGGGTATGTTGCTGGAATTGGGAGAGGAGATCATTTTGAGCAAATGTCTGTGAGTATGTCTTTCGTTATGCAACTATAGTTATTTTTCCAGATCTGTTTTTTCTTCTGCGTTTTGGTGGTTGTTATTCTGCGTTTTTCCAGATCTGTTTTTTTATTCTGCGTTTTGGTGGTTGTTATTCTGCGTTTTTCCAGATCTGTTTTTTTTTTTTTTTTCAGGATTGAATATTTTTCGTCTGGACGGCTTTAAAGCTGCTAGACATGATTGAACATGAGAGAGAACGTAATCTTGAGAGAATGGTTTCTGAGCTAATGATGAAGAAGTATGATGCCTTGGAGCGTTTTACAAAGAAAATTCGAGATGATAATGAAGATTTCACAGGTAAGCAATCATTAGCTCCACGGGTGGAGGACTGGATGAGTAATGAGGATATTGAAAAGGAAACTGTTATACCGGAAGCAACAAAAAGGTCATACAAGGAGGCATGTGTCGAAGATCAGACAAGGGAGGAATGTTCAGATGAAGAAGAAGAATGGTGGAAAGGGGACGGATGGAAGTCCAGAATTGAGGTCGAGATAACGAAGAAGGGTCCTAATATCATTGTGTCTCCGGAGTTTAGAAGGAAGCTAGCACAGAAATTGTCAACGTCGTTGTTTGTTAGATTACTTGGCAGGATGGTGAGGGAGGATCAATTGGGTCGAAAATTGCAACAATTATGGGGACGTAGAGGGAAGGTTGAAACTATTGAGATAGGGTCCGGGTATTTTCTGGTTCGTATGAACAATGAGGAGGACTATGATTTTGCGTTAATAGGAGGCCCTTGGTTATACATGGATCATTATCTAGCAGTGCAGCCGTGGAAGTCAGAGTTTGATCCAGATTCTGGTGAGGTTTCCAAAATTGCAGCATGGGTAAGAATTCCTAAATTCCCAGTTGATTTCTATGATAAGTGTATTTTACATGTGGTGGGTAACCAGATAGGAAGGGTTCTAAAAGTGGATACAAATACTCTTAGGCAGACCAAAGGGCACTTTGCCCGTATATGTGTTGAGGTTGATTTGAATGCACCTTTGCTTCCATCCTTGATGATTAATGGGAAAGAAAAGAAGATTGTTTATGAGGGTTTGCATTTAATTTGTTTCTCATGTGGGAGGTATGACCATGATACAGAACATTGCACAAATAATCAAGTTACAAATACGTCAAAGTCACCATGCACGGATAGCACGTCGACTTCTACATCTATGACACCATCGCCCACATCCTCCGAAATAACTGATGGAATGTATGAGGAGTGGATGGTAGCGCCACGTCGGAGAAGGGGGCAATGGAACTCGAATGCAAGGAATGGCAATTATAGTCGTGAGCATAGGCGTGATTTAAATTCTCGAAATATGGGAGGAGGATCTCGCTTTGAGGCTCTAAATGTTGAAGACATGACAATTATTGATGGCGGGGCGGGTGATAACGCATATCAAGGGAAGATTCGTGTGAGTTCAAAGACTGAAGAGAGGTTGCATGATACTAAAGGTCCAAATGGTCATTTACCTGTATCAAATAAAGGGAGCAAGGGTAATAATAGATCGGATATTGTAAATGTAAGAAAGAAGGAGTTGAAGGGTGAAGTTGTGAATAGTGTTGGGCATTTTAATAAGTTGACTCAAATACGTGGAAGCCAAATAGCTAAGAAGAAAGGGTTTGAGGAGGGACCTTCCAAAGAAATATTGAGTACGGGGAAAACTAAAGAAGATGGAACATCTGGTAATTTAAGTGGGGAAGTGGGGTCAGGCAAAAAGAAGAATGTTATGAAATTACAATCCAATTCCCCCACTATTAGTCTAGAAGCCTCCAACCCTATTGATCCAGGTGCGGAAGGAGGAGAGAATTTTGTACCTCGGGTTAGTCCACTTGGAGGTGTTGATGACGTGGTGATGTATGGGATTGAGGAAGTACAGAAGGGACATATGTCTCAATAATGTCTGGTTTGTATGTGTTCTCCTATTCTTTTATTAAGTTTTTAATGATTATTATGACTTGGAATACTCAGGGTGGCGGTGGTGCCTTCTTTCGAAGGTTACTTAGTGATGTTGTTGCTAGACATGGTGTTAATTTATTTGCGCTGTTGGAACCTAGACAACCAGGGTCAAAAGCTAAGCTCATTTCTAGGAAGTTGGGTTGGACGAATATGCATGTGGTTGAAGCTCGTGGTTTTAGTGGAGGTATGTGGTTGTTCTGGGATTCTAAATTAAATTTCTCTGTTACTTCTTCAGGGGATCAATTTATTCATGGGGTGGTTAATAAAGGTACTAGTGAGGAGTGGGCTATATCTGTTGTGTATGGGCACCCAAATATGGTTATTAGACGTCATTTGTGGCAGACTCTTGAGGGTATTAGGCAATTGACTATTGGAGGCTGGGTTGTGATTGGTGATTTTAATGCTGTCTCTAATCCCGAGGAACGTTGGAGTAAGAATCACAGGACAACTATTGGTATTGATAGGTCATTTCAGAATTGGCTTCTGAGTAGTGAGTTACTTGATATTGGTTTTAATAGGCCTCAATTTACTTGGGGTAATCGGAATAGCCAGAGCAGAATAGACAGAGCCTTGGTAAATAACTGCTGGTTTGCTAATAATCCTAATGCCATAGTGACACATCTGCCAAAGTATAAATCGGATCATTGTCCGGTGTTGCTTGATACTGAATCTCATGTTCTTACGACTAAGAATCGAAGGCCTTTTAGATTTTTTGCTCCTTGGGTTATGCATGATGATTTCAAGAATTTTGTTCATACTCACTGGGGGGTGGACGACGACTGGGGCGGATCTGTTAAACAATTTACTGAGGATCTGAGGTTATGGAATAAAGAGGTTTTCGGAAATATATCCTATATGAAAGACAGATTATATCGAAGATTAGATGGGATTAATACAAAGATGGCATTGATAGGTATCTCAGAGCACCTTGAAAAGTTACGAAGGGAGTTATGGGGAGAGCTTGAGAATCTGTTGGCACGGGAAGAAGTCATGTGGCTTCAATACTCTCGGGCTAATTGGTATGTGGATGGTGATCATAATACTAAATATTTCCACTCAGTGGCTAATGACAGACGAAGAAGGAATAAAATAGAAGCTTTAAAGCTTGAATCAGGGGAATGGACTTATAATGCAGCAGAAATTATGAGTTTGGGAAGGCAATTCTTTGAAAATTTGTATACTGAAACCAATAACTATAATGGATATTTGGTTTTCGGCTGCTCTTATCCTGAAATTGATGATGTTGAATTACATATTCTAGGAAGATCAGTTGAAGATCAAGATATTAAAAGAGCTTTGTTTGATATGGGGCCGTTGAAAGCTCCTGGGCCAGACGGATTCAATCCGCTATTTTACCAAAGTCAATGGGAAACTGTGGGACCGTCTGTGATTGAATTAGTAAAACGAGTGTTTAATGATCCGATGTGGATTCGACAAATCAATGGCACTCAGATTGTTCTCATTCCGAAGGTGGAACATCCAAAGACGTTTCGTGATTTTCGTCCTATAAGTATTTGCAATATGGTATACAAGATTGTTACGAAGGTTATTTCAAAAAGACTCAAGGAAATCATGCCTTTGGTGATAGCCCCGAATCAGTGCAGTTTTGTTAAAGGGTGTCAGAGTTCAGATAATGTTATACTAGTGCAGGAGATCATTCACTCTATGAAGTCCTTAAAAAAGAAAAAGGGTTTCATGGCCATTAAGATTGATTTAGAGAAGGCTTATGATCGTGTGAGATGAAATTTTGTCTACGAATGTCTAAAAGAGCTCAAGATTCCTGAATATCTGAGTAAAGTTATTCAAGCTTGTATGTCGACATCTCAGATGCAACTGCTTTGGAATGGGGAAGCTACTAATATGTTTTGCCCTTCCAGAGGGGTTAGACAAGGTGACCCAATATCGCCGTATCTTTTTGTTATCATGATGGAAAGATTGGGGCATCTTATAAAAACGACAGTTGAAGAGGGTGTTTGGCAACCATTTAGGCTCTCCAAACGAGGTACTCCTGTCTCTCATATTTTTTTTGCTGATGATCTCATTTTGTTTGCAGAAGCAGATCTAGATAACGCAGGGGTTATTAAGGCCATCCTTGATGACTTCTATGTCATCTCAGGACAGAAAATAAATGTAGGAAAATCTAGAGTTTACTTCTCTAAGAATGTAAACCATATAAGAAGAAAAGAAATCAGTGAGTTTCTAAATTTTACTCAGACTTCGAATTTGGGAAAATATCTGGGAATGCATATTTTACATGAAAGAATATCAAAGGCAACGTATAGTTTTCTCCTGGATAAGATGGATGCTCGTCTGGCCAATTGGAAGTCTAACATGTTATCGATGGCTGCCAGGCATACTCTCGTGTCATCTGTTATGTCGGCTATGCCAACTTATGCTATGTAGTCAGTGCCTCTTCCTTTGGGGCTTTGTGATGAAATAGACAAACGTTGTCGTAACTTCCTTTGGGGTAGTAGTTCTGCCAGCAGAAAACCTCATCTAGTCTCCTGGGACATCGTCTGTGCATGTAAGGAGGATGGAGGCCTAGGTCTTAGGTTGGCTCGTTACCAGAATCAGGCTTTCATGATGAAACTTGGTTGGAATATAATTAATAGAAGAGATTCGCTCTGGGTCAAGTTTCTACGAGAAAAATATAAAGCCGGAAGTGATATTATTCCTAAAGCTAAGAAGCGCCGGTCAGAGTCTAGTACGTGGAGGGGTATTCGTAACTATTGGGACAAGATCAAGGATAGTTTATCTTGGAGAGTTACCAATGGTCAGAACACTTCTTTCTGGAATGATATATGGGTACCGCATTTTGACAAGCTTCAGAGGCTGGTAATCAGTGAACTTCCTAGAGATGTTGCTGAATGGAGAGTAGCTGATTGTATCACTTCATCAGGACAGTGGGATATGAGTAAGTTTAATCACCTGCTGCCAAGCCATGTATGTACAGCTATTGCACGCGTTAAATTCAATCATCTAAATGGGGAGGATCTTCCGGTATGGAGATGGTCTTCAGATGGATTTTTCTCCATTAGATCAGCTTACAAATATCTAGTATGCACCCCTCAATCTCACAGTATTAATTGGAGAAGATGTGTTTGGAAATTGAAGGTCCCTCAAAGGTATCGTATTTTCTTGTGGCTGTGCTTTCATGGCCGTCTAATGACAAACATGATGCGTTATCAGCGAGGTAGCCATCCCACGGGTACTTGTGATATATGCCATAACTCACGCGAGTCTCTACTACACGTTTTGCGGGATTGTCCATTCACTTCTGAATTATGGAAAGAATTCTTACCGCCTGATTGGAGTGATAAAATTTTTGGCATGCTTGAGAGAAATGACTGGCTTACATGGTGTACGGGAAGAAAAGATGTAATACAGGGATTCGAGTTTCGTCTTTGGTTTACGGTTTTATGCCGAAATATCTAGTTGGCTCGTAATGACAGATGTTTTAAAAATAACACTTGGAGTAGACAGGCCATATTGGCTCGTGCTCGTGTTTGCTTAACATGGGGTAATACAAGCTTGCTTCAAGATAAGAGTGCAGAAATGAATCAACAACAGTGGCAGCCACCACTGTTTGGGTGGGTGAAGATTAATACCGATGGTTCTAGGAATGTCAATTTAGGCACGTGCCCGTGTGGAGGTGTGTTGAGAGATCACAATGGTGAATTTTTGATGGGGTTTATGTATCAGATCGGGCGAGGAACAATAGTATCTGCAGAAGCATGGGGTGTTTTGTGGGGACTTAAAGTCACATGGGATAGAGGTTACTGACAAATCATGATTGAGTCTGACTGTAGTGAAGTGATGGATCTAATTCAGGGAAAGGTAGCTCAGGAACACCCTGATTGTCGACTGATTGAGGAGGTTCAAACGTTGCTGGATAGAGATTGGAAGGTGGAAATTTCACATTGCACTCGGGATGTTAACACAGTTGCAGACTCTATGGCTAAAGAAGCTTGGAAGATGGCGATTGATCTTCATATCACATATTCGCCCCCTGATGCTATTACAACCTTTTTATTTAATGATGTAACTAGGATGAGATTTCATGTTGATTCAGGAAGATAGCTTCTCATGTGTTTGTAGATTATCTTTTTCTATCAAAAAAAAAAGTCCATCGCTGTCCCTGATGACCGCTAGTTCCTCCTCCAAGAAGCTGAGCACTATTTGTCGTTGAAACTTCGTTGCATATTGCAAGTTGCTACATAGGTATGGTACAAACGGCGTTGACGTTGTCCTCTCATCCTTGTGCCCCACCGGGCGGTGGCCGATTGATTTTTCTTTCCGCTTTGGGCCACAAGTTGAATTTTCTCGCAGTTTCCGCGCTTAAAATCATTCAACCGAGCATGCTTGCAAGGAAGTAGTTCTCTGAATGCGTTTCCCCTTTCATTAACTATTCTTCCTACCTTCCGATCTTGGCTTGCTTTAGTGTGCGTGGCGAGCATGGCGATCCTCCCTGAGCAGTTGATTGTCGCTATCCTTTTGAGATTGCCGGTCAAATCTCTGCTCCGTTTCAAATCTGTATGTAAGTTATGGCGTTCTATGATTTCCGATCCTCGTTTTGCCCAATCCCATTTTGAAATGTCTTCTTTGATCGCCGATAAAATTGTTCGCCTACCTGATTCTGGACCTCGATCCATAGATTTCCACTCATCTCTCCATGACGATCTGCGATTGTAAACCTAAATTTTCCGATTGCGCCACCTCCTCTTGCTGCGAATATTAGGGGTTCTTGCAGAGGCTTCATGCTTCTAGATCCTGATTATCACTTCTTTGTGTGGAATCCATCAACTGGTTTCTACAAGCGACTGCCGTACTTCCCTATGCCGTCAGGATTTTTCCCTTTATTTCATGGTCTCGGCTATGACGCTGCCGATGATGACTACTTGGTGTTTCTCAGAGCGTTTGATACAGAGAGTGCTAATGTTGAACCCGATTTCCAGTTTTTCTCCATGAAAGCCAATTCATGGAAAAAAATTGAGGGCACCAATAATTTCCCCTAGATGAACGCCATTGATGAACCTAGAGCTGGCTTGTTTTTGAATGGAGCTATTCACTGGTTGGCCTTTCGCCACGATACTAATGTTGAATTGATTCTTGCCTTTAATGTAACACAGAGGAAGTTAATTTACATTTCTCTGCCTGATGATTTCTTCCAAAGCCTGGAATGTACTTATCTGGGGACACTAGGAGGATATCTCAGTCTATTTGTTGTTGGAGACAATGAAGCTGAAATATGGTTGATGAAGGAATATGGAATGAAGTCATCATGGACAAAATCCATGGCTGTGTCAGTTGAGATTCCAAGAGGTCACTACTTCACCCTACTATGCTTGATCAAAAGTGGTGAGATTGTTGGATCAGATTATTCAGATGGTGGCAAAGGGATATTGAAATGCAACGACAAAGGGAAAGTGCTAGAGTATCGCGAGGACAACTATGGAGTGCATGAGGAAAACACTATTATATATACATAGAGTTTACTTTCACTCCCTTGTGACAGTGGAGAAGGAGGAGGGAGTTATCACCGAAAGAAAAGGAGGAGGAGGAGGAGGAGGAGAGTACCAACATGAAAGAACAAGGAAGCTTGGCGTGTGCAAGGATTATAAGGTTTAAGAAATATATTCTGTGTTTATTTTTTTCCTCAGTGATAAATAAATTTTCCTTTCTTGTGTTGAATTTTGATGGATGAATATAGTCCTGCTCCTGCAGAATCCATCGTTTTCCGTTCCCCTGCTGCTTTCTGTACGGTCTCCAATCTCTTTCGGAGTACCAATCGATAAAATTGAATCATTGGCAACTGTCTTGTTTCAACCTTACGCTTAATCCGATATTCAATACTATCACTATTCATTCTTAATATAAGAGTTAATTCACTAATTTAAGTAAATTGAAAAAAAATTTAACAAATAGAGGTTGATTTACCTAGAATTTTTTTTTTCATAAGAACTACTATTAGATAAAAACTTTTCAATGTGTGAAATTAATAGAATGCTTTGAGAAAAAAATAATTATAAATTTGGGAGATAAAATGGATTGAAATATTATATTTAAAATCTAAATCTAAATTTAATCCCTAACTACCTCTTATATTAATAACCGGAGTAATATTATTTATAAGTGGGCAAGAGAATTTATTTTCCAAATGTGAAAAGAATCGGTATAAATTACTCTCTCCACTCCTTAATATAGGCCTATTTTAGAAGTTGATCTTCATCATATATATGAGACATATTTTTAATATTTGTCAATTTTTTCTTAATTTATCTCTATTGGTTCTCACTTAACAATAATTAAGAAAGAGTGAATGATAGAATTAAGAAATATTATTATGATATTTTAGAAAATATATTTTATATCAACTAATTTAACTAATTTTCTTAATCTAATCAAATTAAATAAATAAATCTTATATTACAAACGGTAAGAAGTAACATTTCCCGCGAGGCAAAGCAAAAAGGACTAAGGTCAACTATAATAAGCCCTGTTTTAAACATCTATGGTGATGTGAGGTTATAATTATTTTGTAATTTATGATTACCTTTGTTAGCAATTTATAAATCGTGCGGCTGGTTCTTACCTTTTTGAGTTCATTGAACCCAATCCACTCAAATTGTATTTTGTTTTTTTGAAGTAGAAAACTGGATCCTATAAACTAAAAAAAGAGATATACAAAGAGAAAGCAAACTAACACTATTCCTTCATAATCAACTTCCACCTCTAACTTTGCATAGAAGAAGGGTGATCAAGGATACTATCATCTCAAATTATTTTCAAACTTGTCTTAATAAGAAAAATTAAGGAGCTGTTTGTTTCTGTTTTCAAAAACAATTTTTTTTTTTAAATTTTTGAAAACAAAAACAATAAAAGTTGTTTGGAAAACTATTTGCAACAAGTTTCTTTAAAAAAAACTTAGATAGCCTGTTTAGTTCGATTTTATAGTTAGACTTATATAATATAAAGAAGATTATACAGTTAGGATTGATTGTTTAAAGTGACCAATGTAAAAAGGATTACACAACTATGACTAATCAATTAGTTAATACATTACGTTTTTTGTAAATATCATTACTCATTTAATTAATACAATTACGCCTCTAGTCAATACCATTACGATTTTAGTCATTTACATTACTCATTTAATCAATATTATTACACATTTAGTTAATACATTTATGCCTTTGATTAATATCATTATTCATTTAGTTAATACATTTATGCCTTTGATTAATATCATTATTCATTTAGTTAATACATTTATGCCTTTAATCATTTCCATTACTCATTTAGTTAAATACCATTACACATTTATATGTATAATACATATATATTCTTATGCATATATATATATATATATATCAAAGAAGCCAAGGGCAAGGCTTTTGGAAGGAACCAAGGTAGGGTGGACTCAAATATTAGGAAAAAATGGGAAAAAAATGGGAAAAAAATGAGGTTTTGTGTTTTAGCTCCCAAAACTTGTACTTTTCCATTTTAATCCTTGATTAACTTATTTAAACACTTCTTAACCATGATTTAAAAGATTTTGGGCAACATAACCCCTTAGGGTCATGGCTTTTCTAATTTTACAACTCAACCCAAAAATCACAAAACCAAACAACAATCACCAACAACAACTTCAATACACTAAGAAGTTGAGATTTTGGAGATTACCTCTTGATCCTTGATGTTTCTCTCTCTAGGATGTCCTCTCTCTCTCTCCCCTCAACCTTGAAGAATAGCTTGCTAAACCATGATTCCCATGAAGAACAAAAGATTAGGGGATGAACTACATAATATAGGAAGCTTATTCACTTGAAAACAAGCTCTTACCTTAGCTCTTGCTTCCTTTTGCTCTCTAAATCACCAAGAACTCCCAAGCTCACTCTTTCTCTCTTTTCTCTTTGCTTTGTGCGTGAAGTGCATGAAGGGAGGAAGGGAAAATATGTATTAACTTGTCATCTTTCTTCTTAGCCCTTGATCTAGCCAATGGTTGAGATCTCTCCACCTTTCATATACACCATCCCTCCAACCATGCCTCCCACCATACTCTTTCATTATGACCACTATGCATATGTCTTTCACCTAGTGTGCACTCCAACTTTGCCATCATTGAGTTGTGCATGTAGTTTTGTCAACATCACCTTCATCTTGCTTCTTGGATTTACAATTTCCCTCTTCTTTCCATGTGTGGCCGAAACTTGGGGAGGAAAAAGAGGAAAAATGTTTTTTTTCATAATTTCCAAAATTCCTATAATTGTATGAAGTATAATTTCCCCTTAATTTCACAATTCTTGATTTATTCCACCAAGAATAATCACATTATGCATTTTCCTTTACTTTCCTTGATTAATTGAAATTAACTCCAATTAATTGGAAATAATAAATCTTAGGCTAAATTGGCAAAATTATGATTTCGCTATCCCCTTTGCAATTTAATTCAATTTTTGAATTAATTTGGCCATTTCCTTATGAATATGAATATTTGAAAATTCACAAGATCCAACTTCATGAATATTTACTACTTTATTGAATTATTCAAATAATAACAATATATTTTTTGTAAATAAAATTTGGGGTGTTACAATATGCATGAAGCTACTTGGAGGAGAAAAGTCAACATGAAAATTTAGCACTTGGAGCTATCTAAATGTGAAACCTTCATATTATTGGATGGGTACACACACACACACACACACACACACACACATCTAAATGATAACGAATTAAATTAATTTATTTGTTTCAAAAATTACACTAAGCTTTCTTATATTGATGTTACAAAAAAATCCATACTTTATTTTTCGGTAAAAATATTTTATTTTCAAAGCCTTTCAAAGTAATTAAACTCATGTTAAACCCTAGCATAAGGTTTATAATATTGGGTGAAGGTGCAATTTTAACAACAATGTATTATACTAGGAGTATTTGGCATCATTAAGTTTTTTAGAGTGTCGAAATATGTATAATCATTATAAATTGAGGCAATTTTATCAAACTTGATAACGGGAAGAAAACGGACATTATATGTGGGTTCTACACATGATTGTTTTTTTTTAAAAAAAGTAATTGCTTCTTACTTCTTCTCTCTCTTCAAACTTTTTCACCATTGATTGATATTTTCCAAAAACTTTCACTCTCTCCCACTCTCCTTTACAAACTTTTTTACGATCATACCCACTTTCCCCTTCCTCGAATCCAATTGCACTATTCTTCCCTTCTTCAACCTTAAACCCTTATCCCACCCCATTATCTTTCACTCACTACAAAAAAAAAAAAAACATCAAATTAGGGAAGGAATTTAGTAACGGAAATTCCATCACTAATTAGTTAGCAACAGAAATTAGCGACGGAATCGGATTAGTGACGGAATTATTGACAGAATTTGTTCCGTCAGTAAATATAGCGTTACTAATTGATTAGTGACAAAATTTTAAATTCTGTCGCTAATTAGTGACAGAATTCACAAATTAGAGACGAAATTTTCCATCACTAATTAGCGAAGGAATTTTTCCGTCGCTAATCCGTCTCAAAATATTTTTTTCCATATAACTTAAATTGCCACATGTTCTCACCACGAGTCTCCACATGTCCCTTGCCCGCGGCTGCCATGTGTCCTCGTCAGCCTTCGCCACCTCACCTCTGGCCACCACGTGTCATCCTCCATCGCGCGCCACATGTCACCCTCCATCACTTGCCACGTGTCTAAGTCACAAATTGGTTACATTTTGTTACCAAGTTAGGATTCGAAGCCATGACCTCTCACGCGCATGCCAGTGTCTTTGCCAATTAAGCTAAGAAGAACATGTGTAATTTAAATGCAAAATCATATATATATATATATATATATATATATATTTCAATTTAGTTTTCTTATCTTATTTTATGTAAATATTCTCCCTAATTTTTTATTATTAATATCATTTTTTATTCATTTTATTATATCTTTTATTTTTTGTTTGTCTTTATAAAATTTTTATTTTATTTATATATAATATATTATTAAAAATGAAAATATATTATATTATAATTCCAGTTTCAATAATAAATATAAATTAATAATTTTTTTATTTTAATATTTATATTATAATTTTATAATAATTTAATATTTTAAATTTAAATTATTTAACAAATTTATAATATAAAATTTTAATTTTTATTTATATATAATATATTATTAAAAATGCAAATATATTATATTATAATTTCAGTTTCAATAATAAATATGAATTAATAATTTTTATTTATTTTAATAGTTATATTATAATTTTATAATAATTAATATTTTAAATTTAAATTATTTAACAAATTTATAATTATGAAAAAAATATAATTATTGAAATATTTAACTATTAGTGACGGAAATTAGGGACAGATTAACAATAGAAATTAGTGACAAAAAATTTCCGTCGTTAATTCCGTCACAAAATATTTTTGACAAAAATTAGTGACCGAAATTAGTAATTTTCCGTCACTAATTTTTTATAATGGAATTAAAGACGAATTAGTGGCATAATTTAGCGACGGAATCGCTAATCCTAGTGATGAAAAATTCTGTCAATAATTTTAGTGATGGAATTTGTGGGAAATTAGTGACGGATTAACGATGAAATGTCATTCCGTCACTAAATTCCTTCATTAATTTTTTATTTTTTTGTAGTGACTTTCTCCATCACCACCACCTCCTTCACCCCACATGTGAACCCTTCCCCAACCTCATTTCAAATAGAGTTCTCAAATTAAATCCAAACCTTGAGACATTGATATTATATCAAATCCACTCTGGGAACTTATAATCGTACATGCCCATCTTCCTGCACATCACCGGGATGCTGTGGTTGTTGAACGGCAGATATCCGGCTAGCTCGACGGTGTGGTTAAAGTAGAGTACCGCAGTCTATTTGGAGCAGCCAGTCTCTGAGACTTTCAGATTGCCATATTTATCTAAAAAAATGTTTACTTTGTCAAAGCTACAAACTCCTTTACAAGTGCGGATGAATTCTGAGGCTATATAGTTTTTTAGTTTATATGCAAACTAGTAATTAACGTACAAAATCGTAAGAGGAAAGCCACATGGTGGGGGAAGAGAGATGGGAGGTGTGAGTGTAGGTTTCTAGAAATTGCAGAGGGCCGCAGAAGTAAGAAGCGGAAAAATCACCGATTGCTTTTTGTTATGAGTATAAATGATTTATTAAATAGTGTAAGTGTACATTATCGTAATCAAATAATACAGAAATGAGTAGAGTATCGTTTCCATGAGGATTGATCACTAAATATCAAAATGGGTAATTTTAATTCTATTTAATTGATCGATTAGTTGGTGATTGAGAGGATAAAATATAATAATTAAATATGAGTGCAAATAATATGAAAGCAATTATGAGAAAAAGCCCTAGGGGTCATATTTCGTTTAACAAATTTCGGATTGAATCACTTATCTATTCTAACCCAATTTATTCGACATGATTAATAGTCAAGTTTCCTTAATTGAAAACTTCAATTTATTTAGTTAGCTCACGATCACTAATTAAAACTAGATTTAATGAAGGAAAAATAAAAGTTTAGCTCATGATCACTGAGTACCAAAATGGGTAATTTTAATTCTATTTAGTCTATCGATTAGTTGGTAATTGAGAGTACAAAATAAATAATTAAATATGAGTGTAAATAATACGAAAGCAATTATGAGAAAAAAGCCTAGGGGTCAGATTTCGCTTAATAAATTTTGGATTGAATTACTTATCTATTCTAGTTCAATTTATTTCACATGTTTGATAGTCGAATTTCCTTAATTTAATTACTAACTTCTTCTAAAGTTAAGCAATTCTATAATTAATTGATAATCCAATATATTCCTATATGAATTTAAGCAATTAATTATGCATTAAGATTATGGAACTCAATAAGACTATACAACTCATATAAATATATTTCTATTTCATATGCAAGTCATGGCTTTAATTAAAGGAACTACACATATGCATCTCCATCCGATTTCAACATACATATTTAAATCATTCAAAAGATGACCAGTGAATTGAAAGCATTAAAAACAATAATTAAAAATCAATTATGAAGAAAAAATTAAAACTAGATTTAATAAGTTAAAATTCAATCCGATATTAGTAAACTACATCATCACCCTAGGTAAATAAAAGTTTAGCTCATGATGAAATTTAAAAAAACCAAAATAAATTGAAAACTTCATAAATATTGTATAAAACTTGAATATTAAATTCTAAAACAAAAAGGTACAACCACAAGATGCATGAAAATGGAGAAATCTAACCTTCCTTATAGGAGATAAAACCTTTCATGTATGTGGCAACCTATACCATCTATAAAGGAGGAATACCTATACCGCTCATATAGGAGGTCTGCCTGAACCTTCTAATATGGAGGCATGTAAAAAATAATACAATGCATGAAAGTAAATCTAAGATATATTATAATGTCTTTAGAATTGTCAGAAAAGAATGCCACACACACACTGTTAGCGAAAGATGATTTTTCTTCCTCTGCAATGAGATGTATTTATAGATAGAACCGGGAATACGGGCCGGCCCTTCACGAGCTCGGGCCTAAACGGGCCGGCCCGTTTAGGCTATTTGCTAAAAAGTACAATATTTTTTAGGCCCTCGGCCCTACAAGACTGGCGCTTCACGGGCTCGGGCCTAAACGGGCTTAAACTCATTTTAATTCAAAAAAAATTATTTTTTAAGTTTTACAATTTATTTATTATTTTTCTTTAAATTGAGATACATTATTTTTAAAACTCATAAATTTTTAGTTAAAATAATCATCTAATGTCCAAATTAGCCTATTTTTTAAATTTTAAATTAATAAATCATTGTAGAAAATAAAATAAATCAAACAAATTTATTATTTGACTGTTATTAATACTCTATTAGGTACTTAGGTGTCTCTCATATTGATAATTTGATATAATGATATTATATTTATTAATTTATTTTAAAAAAATATTAAACGGGCCTAAAAGGGCCGGCCCTCAGGGCTGCAGGGTCGGCCCTACAGGGCTTGGGGCCCTACAGGGCCGGCCCTTTTGTAGCGCCCCAATTTTTTATTAAGGCCTAATGATAATTATTGAGGATAATTATCGGATTAAAGTTAAATTAATGTATATTGGTAACAATATTATTTAATATGTCATAATTGTTGGGAAATTGAAAGAATGAAATTGTTGGGCAATTAGTTAGTGATTAATAGAGAAAATTAATTACTAGCGAAAAGAGAAATGAGAAGTGTGATTAAATGGCTAATGGAGGGATTAAAGTAACTAATTGGTGGTTTACCTTTATGGGAGCCAATGAAGAATTGACATGTGTCAAGATGAGAGTATGAGAGAGGTAGAGAAAAGTCAAATGAGATAAAAAATGTATTTCTCTCTCCTCTCTTCCCTCACTTGGCGCAGTAAAAACTGAAATGGAGGGAGTATGATCATTTTTTCCCTTCTTCACTCCACCTCCATCCTCCATCTCTCTCTCTCGTCCTCTCTCTCCTTCTCTCTCTCGCCATTGTTGCAGAAAAACAAGGGGGGAAAAGCTTGCAAAAAGGTAAGGAAAATGGCTTCTATTGCTCAAACTTCCTTCTTTAATGTTGATCCTTGAATGAAGAGCTTCATTGTGATGGTTGAAATGTGTTCATTGGTGTTAGTTTATGACCTCAAGAGATTGTGAAAGTTGAAGAATCAAGAAATCTCTTTCGCAAAGTGAAAGAGGTGAGTGTTATCTCCCTTTTGATATATATATTGTGGATGTCAGTGAGCATTGATTTTTCTGGAAATTTCTGCCCTATTTTCTATAATGAGGGTCTTAGTGAGTTTAGCATGTTGTGATAATGGAAATGGTATATTGTGATGTCTTTTGGACAAATGGATTGGTTGAATCATTAAAAGTAAAGTTTGGGAACTTTGTGTTGGTTTTGGTGTATTGGTCAAAACAGGGCATGTGGTTAGAGTATGAATTTGGTCATTTTGAGGTTACCATTGTGTTCCTTATGGAAAATTGTATAGGAATAAGCTTGGTTAATGATTTTGGAGTCATTGAACACTTTGGTAGAAAAGTTGGAAAATGCTGTCAATGTGAACTCTGTCTGGACAGTTTATTTGTGTGGACGTTTTGAGTGGCCAAATGATTTCAGAAAATTGTGAAACTTTCCAGTCTTAAATTTAACATCCCAAGCTTCAAAATGGACATATATGATGTGTCATTACGTTTAGTATTCTAAGAGTTATGCTTTGCCAAAGTTTGGTTCAAAAACAGAACTCTGTTTTGGAGTAATATTTGGTTTTGGGTGATTCTGTATTTTTGTGATGATTTTAAGTTATAAGCCATATTTTTCCTTGAAAGAAGACTCAAATACCTTTCATTTGGATTTGGAATCACTCCGTTTCGATTTTTCTACAATTAGTTATGGTTTTTCGAAGTTCAGCCCAGAGTCAGGAAATTTCTGGGCCGCGGCCCAAACCTTTCTGGCCTGATTCGGGCCGCGGCCTATGAGTGGCGGGCCGCAGCCCACGACCTTCTGACCATATTTGGGCCGCAGCCCAACCCTATGTTCCAGCACTTAGTGTTTTCAAAAAGTGACCTTCAACCTTTTGTTTCCCAACCTTTTAGGGGTTTATTTAGAGGCATTTGTGGCTTCTTAAGGGTCATTATTGATAACCAAATCTAAGAGTTGAAGAGTTAATTGAGTATTGGAATAGAGAATAATGTTTCGTCCTTAATTATGACTTTAGGATTTAATATCTGCCCGGAGCATAGAAGGCCTGTGCCTACTCAAGGAAGGAAAGACAAAGGTAATGACACTTTATCCTATATCATGTGTATTGCATTGCATGTTTGCATTAGTCATTGAATACAGTGAAAGTGAAGAGGACGTGGCGAAAGCCCAGACTCGAATAAAGTGAAAGTGAAAGGGACGTGGCGAAAGCCCAGACTCTATTAAAGTGAAAGTGAAGAGGACGTGGCGAAAGCCCGGACTCGATTAAAGTGAAAGTGAAGGGGACGTGGCGAAAGCCCGGACTCATTACAGTGATAGTGAAGGGAACGTGGCGAAAGCCCGGTCTCGAATATTGATTGCTACATTATGATATATGTGACTTGCTTTGTATATATGCATCATATAAATAAACTGTTGCTACTGGGATTCTCTAGAATCTCATTCTTTCCAAATAACATTTTTAGACAGGGCAAGTGGATCGAAAAGCAAGCAAGTGGCAAAGGACGATTAGGACTGCCAGCGGTAGTCTTAGTAAATATTTTGGTTTCATATCGAATTGGTTATCATTTTGGATCAATGTATACATATTGAATAGAATTGTAGTGGTATAGTTTTGTGTAATCCCCGGTATGGATACTAAGATGGGCAATGATGCCTTGTATAAACCTTTGGATTAATGTTATTATCCCGGGTGAACGTCGGGAATTGTGCTTACTCTGATATTGTATATGTAACAGACCAAACAGGCCATTTGTTTTAACGAATGAAATGAATGGAAATCAATTTGTACAGGTGTTTTAAAAAGTTTTTATTTGTTCCGGATTTCTCATTCGATAATTAAATGTGCTTAAACGTTAATCCCGGCCTGATTATCGAAGGGGGTTACACCTTTTAGGCCCGCTTCTCTTTTTAACCTATAAATCATAAGCCCGGCCCTTGAAGGGCTCGGACCTAAACGGACCGGCCCGACGGGCTCGGCCCGAATTCCCGGCTCTATTTATAGATAGGTTTTAATCAGTGACCATCATGTTTTTCCATGAATGAACAGCACCCTGTCGGTCAAATGAATAGTAAAATGTCATTTTCTTCAATGCGTGAACAGTACCCACACAAATTTTTCCACAATAAACAATGATTTTTCTCCCACTAGTACAATACCTTGTCAGCCACAATGCTACAGTGATTTTCTACAGTGTCTTCTATAATGATTCCGTCGGCTAGAGTGCTTCCGTCTACTACAATACTTTCGTTTGCTATTGTGAATTTCTTTTTTTTTTTTCAATTACTACACATCCTTATCTTATTTCAATCTTGTTGGTTTATTTTTGGATCTCCTTTCTTCTGTTTTCTCCTTAACATGGTGTTGTTCATGACTATCAAAAGAAAAACAAGAACAAAGTAATATTATAATATCAATAATATTTATTCCAAAAATATTATTTATTTATCAATTACACCCAAATTTATTATATTGAGCTCAAATATCATCCACAAAATCATCATATAAGGGAAAATAAATAAAAAAATATTTTACTTATCACTTTCTGTTAACAAGTTGATAAAATTGCCCCAATTTATAAAATTTATATGTATTTAACACCCTTAAAAATTTAATGGTGCTAGATGTCCTTAACAAGAAACATTGTTGTTAAAATTTTAATTACCTTTACCCTATAATATTTAACTAGATGAATATGTTTTTGTAAGAAAAGTACTAAATATAATTTAGTGAAAACAAATGGAACGACGGAAACATTTACACATTTACCAATTATAAAACTTTGAATTCCGGTTTTGCATTTTATATATTTATAATGAATTATTCATGTATTTATATGTGAGCAATTTCTATGCCTATTAAGTGTTTGTTTTAAAATTTGAAAATTATTTATTCCTATGGAGTAAAATAATAGATACAAGAGTTTTTTTTATTGGTTAAAGTATACATTTGGTCCTTTATGAATGCTTCAGGTATCATTTTAGTCCCTTAAGTTTATAAAGTGCACTTTTGATCCCTTAATCTTCAGGTATCAATAATGACCCTTAAGCGATGACTGTGCAACTAAGTGCTGATTAAGCATGCATGTATGTTAGTATTTTAATAAATTAATTTTTTAAAAACCTATAAATTGAAAAAGATTTAATCTTTACGGACTGGTTTACCGCTTTCCATTAACGATCCCTCTATCCCTAACTCATCCCTACGGCTTCGATCCCTCCATCCCTAACTCATCCCTACTGCTTCAATATCTCATCCGAAGAAATAACCAGTCCTTGAACGTCAATCTTGAAAGTCTGTTGTTTTTCCTTTTTATATGTACTATTGGTTGCATCCATCCTTGTGGAGATTATCTATTTTCTTCTTTATTGCCATTAAACCTAAAACATAAAATTACATAGAAAGTTATATTAAAAACCATCCCATAACCTAGAATAAAATCCTAGGTGAACAATACTAGCAAACTAAAAGAAAAAAGAAGACAGCATCCTAATATCATTCTGTGTCAAAACCCAAAGGCATAATTCTGAATATGAGAAACTGAGCTTTAGACAAATTGGAGTTTTCCATATTAAAAAAACTCCTAATGATTCAAATAATCTGCAGATGCAACCTTGTGATTATGAAGAATCCACCCAAACCTAATCTAAAATAATGAATTATGAAGAGATGAATTAGAGGTGAAGTTGCCGGGACGGAGAAGCTTGTGCGTTCTTGAAGAGGAGAAGACACTTTCTTTTTTCTTTTTCCCAGATTTATATTTATTTTAAAATATAAACATATTAAATTAAAGAATTAACATGTAGTCATACTTAGTCAGTGGTTAATTGTGCAGCTATCACTTAAAATTGCTGAGTTAATATTTTCCGTTAAGTCAAACTAACGGTGTTAACATTAAGGGATTAAATACTACTACATAATATACTTATAACTACCCTAAAGTACGTCCCTTTTTGAAAAAGGGACGCTCAAAAAATTGGGCGGTGGCATATGTGTAATTATAGATCAAAATTGAAAAGGTTGGCTCGTAATAAAATTGAATCTCGCGCCTGAATGTGTTTTAGACGTCCCCATCTTCATTGGGGACGTCTAAAGACTGTTTTAGACGTCCCCAATGAAGATGGGGACGTCTAAAGACTCCCAGAATATCATATAAAGAAAAAAAAAAGAACACATTTAGACATCCCCAGACAGTCTGGGGACGTCTAAAGCTTTACATTAGATGTCCCCAGACTAGCTGGGGACTTCTAAAGCTTACATTAGACGTCCCCAGCTGGTCTGGGGGACGTCTAAAGGGTCCCTTTAGACGTCCCCAGCCCAACTAGGGACGTCTTAAGCTAGGTCACATGCACTGGTCGACATGACCGGTGCATGTTCAGTGTTAGAATTTTTTTTCTGAAAGTTTCTTGCTTGCTTTACTTTACTCTTTCACTCTCCCATCTTCATCACTTCTGTCCCCTCTCCTTTGGGCTAGCTTCTTGTTTTTTTTTCTTCTTTCTCCAAATCAAATACGGCTATCCCCTATTTTTTTTCCTCTATTTCATCCATAGAGTTGCTCGTCGCCGTCTTTGCTCTACTGGGTCTGTACTGTTCTCTCTCATTCTCGCCACCGTCGGCCTCCTCTTACCACCGTGGGTCATCTTCCTCTAAAGTTGTAGCAACAGGTTAGCTAAAACTAAACTTGTGAATGAACTTGTGAATGATTAGCAAAATGCATTCGATTCTCGGCTGGAATTTAAGTGTGGTTTGTGCTTGAGCTTTATCTTTGCTATTTTACTGAATTTAAGACATACCACATCAGGTTTTAATCTTTTGCTTTTTTGCATTGTGATTGAGATCTTTATTTACCAAAAGATATCGAGTTGTGCATGATTGGCTCATAACAAAAATATCAGCTTTAAATGGAGGAAATAACTATAAACAAAAATGTCTGCCCAGCATATAATAAGCATGCATTTATCTTGACATGTTCAATAGTTTTTTTTCATTATTTAAAATGGATTAGGATCAACATCAATAATGAACCACCATTAATTTTAAATCTGTTTGAGCAACAAGGAAAATCTAGCTAGTTCAATTTAAAATCATAACAAGACAGTCAAAACTGAATTGTGTACGTTACTTTTACCTATTTACTGTGTCAAGTGCCTGACTTACAGAACAAAATCCACTTTTTACTAAAACGGATAGCCACATTGTATGAAGCCGCAAAAACAGAATTGTGTATGTTACTTGTCTTCACAACAAGGTGATGATTGCAATTTAAATTGCAATTTAAATTTTTTTGGTTGATTTGAAGATTGAAGAATCATTATCTGATTGTTTTAAATAATTAATTTGATTTAACCAAATTTGCATTTGCAATCTTAATTTTTTTTAATTTGATTTGATTTGAATAATATACTAATATTTTGTACTTATTGAGTTATTTGAATGTTTTATTTGAAATACAATTTTCAAGATCATCTTTTGTTTCAAATTTGGTGATGATTTTGTTTGCTTTTTATTAAAAGAAGTCCTCATCTCTCAGTTGATTTCAAGTTAATGGTGATGATTTTGTTTGCTTTTTATTAAAAGAAGTCAGTTGCAAAATTACTGTGAAAACATGACTAATTTGACACTTCAGTCACTAATCAATAAAATTATATAAGAATTCATAATCTTCTGGTATATTAAGTTGTAAGTTGTAATGCAACATTGTATTTAACTAGTAAGCAGCGCATTCATCAAGGAAGTTCTCAACTATACTTGCCAATTCATAATCTTCTGTTTGTGCTTGGTGCTAGAAGCTAAAGTTTAGTTTCGTTTAAATTAAGCTGAGATAGTTTGTTATTTTGATTTTGGGATGTCTCACTTTTAAGGGGAAATGCTGCCAAAATTTTGAAAAACATGTGTGTAAAAGGCAATTCCATAAAATGGAAATGGCATAGGTGGTAATAAAATGGATCATAGTTGGATGAATGCTTTGAGAACAAGTGAAGAATATGAGAATGGGGTTGAAGACTTTATTGAATTTGCTAGAAGGAACATTCCAGCCAAAAATGGGATGTATTTTTGTCCTTGTGTTAATTGTTTAAATGAGAGAAAACGGGATGTTGAAGTTATAAGGGATCACCTACTTTGTGATGGAATAAATCTTCGATACACAAGGTGGATATGGCATGGTGAGGAAGTAACTGATTGTCCATCGCACAAGAAGGAAGCTATGGATGTCATAGATGAAGATAGAATGGAGAGGATGATTCACGATGTTGAGGTAAAATCCTTTACGCAGTCGCATGAATATGACAGCCTGCGGAGTGATGCAGAGACACCGTTGTACCCTGGGAGTAAGTACACACGGCTGACAGGAACATTACATTTGGTCAACTTAAAAGCAACTTGTGGGTGGACCGATAGTAGTTTCACATTGCTGCTTGAACTGTTGTGTGATATGTTTCCAGACGATAATGTACTTCCAAATCGTATGTATGAGGCCAAGAAAATCCTATCTACAATGGGTATGGAGTATAAAATGATACACGCTTGCCCTAATGACTGTGTAATGTACAGAAAGGAGTATGAAGGTCTGAGTGAGTGCCCTAAGTGTCAAACTGCACGATACAAAGTGAAGAAAGATGGTGGTTGTGGCGATGGGACAACTAAAAGGCAACCTGTAAAAGTTTTGTGGTATCTTCCAATAATACCGCGCTTTAAGCATTTGTTTGGCACTGTAAAAAAGGTGAAGAAGTTAAGATGGCATTCGGATGACAGAATATCTGACGGAAAATATCTTCGGCACCCAGCTGACTCTCCACAGTGGAAGAAAATAGATGAAATGTTCCTTGAATTTGGCAGCGAGCCGAGAAACCTTCGGCTTGGGCTTTGTACAGATGACATCAATCCGTATGGAACTCTTAATAGAACACACAGTGCGTGGCCAGTACTCCTTGTAATATACAACTTGCCTCCCTAGCTTTGTATGAAACGCAAGTATGTGATGCTTTCTATGATGATTTCTGGACCAAAACAGTAAGGAAACGATATCGATGTCTACTTGGCACCTTTGATTGAGGACTTGAAGAAGTTGTGGGAGGAAGGCGTAGATGTGTTTGATGCATATAAGAATGAGTCCTTCAAGCTACGTGCAATGATTTTCACCACCATAAATGACTTTCCTGCGTACGGAAACCTCTCAGCATACAGTGTGAAGGGACAAAAAGCATGTCCGATCTGTGAAGCACACACTCACTTCCACCAACTTAAACATGGAAGAAAAACGGTCTACCTCGGTCACAGGAGGTTTCTTCCTAGGTTCCAACCGTATCGTAGGTTAAGAAAGCATTTTAACGGCTTGCCGGAGCATGAAATGGCTCCAAAGGCATTAACCAGAGAGGAAGTTTACCGTCGGGTTGAACGTATTAATGTCTTACTCGGTAAGAATCAGAAGATTGCGGGTGAAAAGAACATATGGAAGAAGAGAACAATTTTCTTTGATCTTCCATATTGGCGTAGTCTTGATGTGAGACACAGTATTGATGTAATGCATGTGGAGAAAAATGTTTGTGATAGCCTTGTCAGTACGCTTTTGCACATTCTAGGGAAGACCAAGGATAGGATTAGTACGAGACTAGATCTTGTTGATATGGGAATAAGAGAACGGTTACTTCCACAGCTAAGAGATGATGGTAGGAGGGCATACATGGAGCCAACAGCGCATACACTATCAAAAGCGGAGAAAAGAAGTTTGTGTGGTTATTTGCATGAAATTAAGGTACCATAAGGATATTCTTCGAATGTGAGAAGGTGTGTGTCAATGGACGATTTGAAGTTAGTGGGAATGAAGTCCCATGATTATCATGTGTTGATGCAACAACTATTACCGGTAGCTATTAGAAGCATTATGAAAGATGAAGTTCGAAGCACTGTGATAAGATTGTGTGTTTTCTTTAATGCTATATGTAACAAAGTCATTGACACTGAAAAGCTGGATGAACTGGAAGCTGAGGGTTATATTATATTGTCCCAATTAGAGATGCACTTTCCTCCTTCATTTTTTGATATAATGGTGCATTTGATAGTTCATTTGGTAAGGGAGGTAAGGCTCTGCGGTCCAGTTTACCTGAGGTGGATGTACCCTTTCGAGTGATACATGAAGATCTGAAAAGGGTACTCTAAAAATCCCTATCGACCAGAAGCCTCAATAGTTGAAAGGTATGTTGTTGAAGAGCCTATGGACTTCTGCAGCGATTATCTATCAGGGAAGAAGGAACAATCTCGGCATGAACAGGGGAGGAGCAAGGGAACACGAGGACTGAAAGTGAAGACTATGCCTCGTGAAGAGGTGTTGCAAGCACACCTTTATATCCTGAATAACATGGCAGAAGTTCAATCGTACATAGATGAACACATAAAGAGATTGAAGAACATGAATCCGAGGAAGAATGACATGCAAATTACTATTGAGCAAAACAAGACATTCATTCAGTGGTTTGAGGAAAAGGTTTCGCATGAGGCCGGTGTGTCTAAGACAATAGAATGGCTAGCCTGGGGGCCTTCGTTTCAGATCATTACTTGGAGCGGTTATGATATAAACGGGTATTCTTTCTACACAAAAGACCAAGATGACAGAAGTACCATGCAAAATAGTGGGGTGATAGTAGAAGCTAAAGACATGCACTTTTCCAGTTCGAAAGACAAAAACCCCATATTAGCATCCATGGCCTATTATGGAGTGATAGAAGAAATATGGGAAATCACTTACAACAAGTTCAAAGTTGCTTTATTCAAATGTAAGTGGGTTAGCAATAATGCTGTGGTAATAGATCAACAATTTGGATTTGTCTCAGTTGATCTTGAAAGAGTAGGTTATAGGGATGAGCCCTTCATTCTAGCAAGCCAGGCGAAACAAGTGTTTTATGTCACAGATCCCGCAGATAAAAAAATTTCCATTGTACTTCAAAGTAAAAAACAAAAGCATGGTGATCCGACCTTCAACCTTGACGACACACCACCTTTCATAATTAATCCACCTACAACAAGTGAAGTAGAATTGGTAGATGATGAAGAATATGCTGTAAGAAATGATCATGGTGAAGGAATATGGGAAACAATCTAGAGTAAGAGCTTAACTTACAAAATAGTAATGTGTGCTGTTTGTTTTATAACTAGTTAGTTTATTCATTTACTTACAATTTATTCACCTATCTGACAATGATTTTTGTGCTTACAGGAATATGGACAATTCTGGTGACTCACAAAGTGATAGGAACAATGAAATGAATACGCCTGAACCTGATGCGAGACCTGAACCGGTTGCGAGAAGAAGGGTTAGAGGCAGTACAAAAATGCCTGCATTAGTAGCACATCATCACCATCAACAGAAGAGGTTGCATATTGACTTTGATGAAAATATGAAACCAATTGGTCCAGAGGAAGACCATTTCATTAGCTACGTAGGTTTTTTGGCTCGAAGTAAAGTTCGCATTACCTATGATAATTGGAAGTTGGTTCCACCAAAAACCAAAGACTTGATTTTGCAACATCTTTTGGTATATAAGTTTCAATACATCTGCATATATATCTTTATTCCTATTGCTTCAAATATAATTAACTTATGTTTTTACCTTGTAGCAAACCTATGATGTCCCTGACACCGCGGAGATGTACAAGGAGTGGATGACGGAGGTTCGTCTACAATGGAAAGATTTCAAGAACAGGCTCACACGAGATTATATTCGAGGGGACCTGAGGGGTCAGGATCCATGTCATGAGTATACGTTTTTGTCTCCAGAGGACTGGAGGTTGTTTATGGCATCACAAGAAGATCCAAACTTTTTGGTAAGATTTCTGTCATCATAGTGTTTTATTTGAATATAGTTGACATTATTGATTCGGTGTTCGTTGTTTTCCTTTCACAGGCATTAAGTGCAGCAAATGCAGAGAGGCAAGCAGCTAATAACTATCAACATTACATGTCTCGTGGTGGTTATCGGAAGCTTAAGCGAAAGATGATGGCAGAAGAGTTGGAGAAATTGAAGGAAGCAGCCACATCAGATCCTACCGTTGTGGTCCAGCCCCCGCCACCTCGTCCACATCACAAAAAATGGAAAGCAGGGAGGCTTAAGGGTGGGAAGTACGTAAATCCGACTGTTGCTGAGGTTGCCGCAAGAATTGTAAGTAGTTAGTGCATAAGTACAAAGTTATTTTTCATATTAGGAGTGCTTAATTTTCATTTACGATAACTTTTATGCTGCAGGATGAACTGGAAGATCATAATAGCCAAGGTTCGTTCACTCCAAGTGGACGGATGGACATCTTGTCAATGGCGATTGGGAAGGCAGATCACCCTGGTCATGTTCGAGGGGAGGCAGTGGGAGTTCGTGTCGCGAAGTATTTTGGCCGAGCCTCACATCCTTATTGGTCACAAGATGAACCCAATAGGGAGCTTGTGGCCAAGATTCGTCAGGAAGTTTCACAAGAGCTCGAGGCCAACCTTCGCGACAAGCTCCGACAAGAGCTATTGCCAGAGCTACGTCTTGAGCTGATGCCTGAGCTACGAGTTGAAATGATGAAGATGTTTGAATCGCAGATGGCAACTTCCGAGCGTAGAACCCATTCATCCCCAGCCTTCCACAGCACCAAAGGAAGTTACAACCCGACGGAGGAACCACTTGGCAACCCTTCTCCCACTCCAGCGCAGGGAGAACCTGCCATCCTCTCTTTAGATGCCCCACTGCTGTGTGTAGTTGCAGATGCTCTCATTCACACAGAAGCTACTACCTACTATAATCAGCAAATTCCACAGTATTTGCGTAGAGTGACTGTGACGTGTGTTCGAGAGGGGGAAGAAGGTACAGTCATCCCTATTCCTGATGACGAGGTTGCCACGATAGCTCAGGCGAGATGATCTTTCATCCTTTGGCCTGTACATCTTATTGGCTTGTTACCACCAACACCTCCAATGGTATGGAACTACCTCACTTTTACTTAAGATATGTTGACATCCTAATAACAATATGTTTTTTTATGTTCTAAAAGAATGAGCAGGAAGCAGAGAAATGGCCCTTCTTAGCACGAATGCAGCATATCTATAAAGGCATTCGCCAGATTGATTTGCATATGCCTACAGGGATTGTGGGCCAGGAATTAGAGTATCACTTCACAATTGATAAAGAAGATCTTAAACAGTTCATTAAGTTGGAGGAGCTAGATGTTGGATGGGGCAAATTTGCAATCCTGTAAGTTTTTTATTTCCCATTTTTTCCTTCATTTAGTTAAGTTGATTTTAACTAGCTAATACATTCATCATTTTAATTCTATTATAGCTCCTTCTATCGTATATGCATTGACTCTCAAAGAGTTGATTTATATGGATTCTTGTCTCCCGCACATACGACAAGGATTGGGAATACATTGAAAAGAATGACGAACTATGTGGGCTTCACATTGGCAGAGGACGACTATCATTGTTATTTAGCACCGATTGTTCAAGGGTACGCATTTTAATTTTGTGTATTTGAGATTTTTAATAAATAATTGACTTGCCATCTAACTTCTTTTTAATCTATATATGTTGTGATAGTTATCACTGGAGTTTATGTGTTCTCTGTCCACGGTCTCACGTTGTTTACTGGTTTGATTCCTTACGTAGAAGACCAGACAAAGAAACTAAAAGCGTCTTCAACACATAAGTTATTTTTTTGTATTTCATTGCTTGTTGATTCTTGACTTAATGAATTATTCTAATTTATGTTGATTTTCATTTTAATGATAGGGCATGCACGATGTATCGAGCGCTTGGTGGGCCACGCGAATGTAGAGGTGGCAAAGATCCGAGATGGTTGTTTCCAAAGGTACGTAGTTTCAAATCAAGTTCTTTTGATTGACGGTAGTTTTAGATATGCCTTTATTGATTTTAACCATTTCCTTTTGATTTATAGTGCCCTCGACAACCTGGCGGCTGGGAATGTGGATACTATGTCTTACTTTATATGTTTAACATCATTCAGAGTGGCATTACGACAGATTTTGAACAAATAATCGCTTCTTCATTCTCAGAGGATAATATTCTTGGTGTTGTAATTCAATGGCAATTTACTCACTTGATTCATTATTTCATCTAAGCTTATTTTCTAATTTACAGATTTTTGACAATGAAGATGCCTACTCATATGAAGACCTAAATATGATCAGAGACTTTTTGGCTGGACATCTTCTTCAACATATATCAGAGTAAAGTCTTTAGTAGTTTGTGTAGGACATACTTTTGTGGTAGTTCTATATATTGTATATATAATTAGCGTTATTGTTGTTGGATATAGATTGGATTTAGTCTTGGTTATTGTACAAACTGGGGACTTGGATATAGATTGTTGTATAGTTTGTGTGGTTTGTTAGTTAATTAGTTTGTTACTCCTTAAAATTATTGCATGTAGTAGAGCCTTAGGTTGATCACTGTGTTTCAAGTTGTTGTTTCCATTCTACCGAACTGCTGTTGTTTTATTCTGTTGTTGGAATCCTATTTCTACAGTTTACATTTTCCAGACAGTGCAATATATAAAAGGTCATTTAAAAAAAAACTTTCAACGTCCTTAAATAAAAATAAAAAGGGACGTGGTAGAGTAGGAGGCAACACTTTAGACGTCCCCAGTTAAAACTGGGGATGTCTAACGGTCCCCTTAGACGTCCCCAGTTGGAACTGGGGACGTCTAAAGGCCACCTTAGACGTCCCCAGTTCCATCTGGGGACGTCTAAAGTCCCACTTCAGACGTCCCCAGGTGAAACTGGGGACGTCTAAAGTCTGCCTTTAGACGTCCCCCATTTACGGACGTTATTGACATTTTTTTCCACGACCCTCAGATAGACGTCCCTCATTTTTCATACGTTAAAAGGCCAAAAAAAGGGGACGTTAAAACCATTTTTTCTAGTAGTGAAAAGTGCACTTTATAAACTTAAAGGACAAAAATGATACCTAAAGCAAACATAGATGATCAAATATATACTTTAGCCTTTTTTATTTATGTGTACAAATTTGGATGGGCCTCACTGGCCTACAAAAAGGGAAAGATTTCATAAAAGTACAATCAAAATATCAAAATTTGAAAATCAGTTTTTTTTTTATGATAGTTTGGATATTAACTATACTTTATTAGTCATTGACAACTCATTTTTTTTTATACAAATTAACATCTCGAAATAACTTATTTGAGATTTTTAAATTTTGAAGATATTTTTCTGAATTTTTATTAAAAACAAAAAAGAAATTTAGATCAGCCAAACATGTTTTGGAAAAAATTAATCAAACAATCTGATCCACAAGACAATTATGCCAACCCACCCTTCGGATTTTCTTAATATCCATATATAAATTAATTGATTAGCTCTTATATTAAAGGGATAATTAATCTACAGTTCCTTATAGTTTCAACCAATTTTTAATTAGGTCTTTATAGTTTTTTTTCTTTTTATCAAATTCTTATATTTCCATCCATTTTTAATTAGATCCTTGTAGTTATTTTTTCTTTTATCAGGTACTTATTGTTTCACCAGATTTTTAATTGGGTCCTTAAAGTTTTTTTTTTCAAATTTTAGTTTATTAATTTAATTGAAATTTAAATAAATGAATAATATTAAAATATAATTTATAAAAAATACATTTGAATTAATAATTATATAATTAAAAAATAATTAATGTAATTAATTATAATTCTATTTTATTTTTAGATAAATTTATTATTATAATTAAAATTTTAATATTCCTCATAATTTTTTAATTAAAATATATTTATATTATTTATTTTTATTTTTATTTATTTTTATAATCATAAAACCTGAATAATAATAATAATAATAATAATAATAATAATAATAATAATAATAATAATAATAATAATAATAATAATTGTTTTTCTAAAAATTGAATTGAACTATAATTAATTAGTTAAGGATTACTAATTAATTATATAAATTATTTTTTAAATTATATAATTATTATTTTAAATTTATTATTCTTAAATTATATTTTAATATCATTCATTGATTTAACTTGCAATTAAATTAATAAATTAAAATCCAAAAAAGCAACAAGGACCCAATTAAAAATCTTGTGAAACAATAAGGACATGATAAAAAGGCAAAAAACTACAAGGACTTGATTAAAAATAGATGAAAATAAAAGGATATGATAAAAAAACAATAAGGACTTAATTAAAAATTGGTTGAAAATAAGGACCTGCAGATTAATCATCCCTATATTAAAAATATAAAGTAGTATTGTACTCCCTCCACTCCTTAATATAAAACATAGTAGTATTTATCATTGATTGTATTAAGGAATTAGTTAAGTTAGTTAATATAACATATATTTTCTAAAACACCCTAATCATCTACCTTGTTAATTCTTTCTTTTCCTCTCCTCCTTTATTATTATTAAGGAAGTATTAATAGAAATAAATAAAAAAAAAGATTGACAAATATAAAATATATGTATTATATTTAGGACTAAAATCAATTCCTCAAATTTATTATATATTAACAACCGGAGCAAGTATATGTTATATGTTAGAGTAAAATACCCTAACCACCCCTGTAACTTATCTTAATTACACAGACCTCTATTCTATTTTGAAAACTCATATAAACCTCCCTTAAAATTAGAGTTGAGAATCAGGGTCGGCCAGGCCCTACAGGGCCGGCCCGCAGGGCTGGGAAGTCCTTTTCATAATATTTAACTATTTTTCCTGTGTATTTTCCCCAGAGAGATATAATTAATAAATAACAATGATTAAAGTTCTAATTTAATACATAAATATTGTCAACATTAAGGTTTAAATAACACGTCTCTTGCAACAAACAAACATAGTTACTAATGTATAATCAAAGGTAAAATCATGTCCATAAATAACTCACACAAAGGCCAAAGTATAAAAAGGCAAGAAGTTCAATACTCTAACCTCTAAACAACATGAGTATGACGACTATCATTTTCACCTTCTTCGCCACTATCATCAATTTCAAGGACATTTGATTGTGTTTCACTTTGAGGAGTAGGTTCAAGTAGTCAAATAATCACAACCTTCATAAAAAAGCATACTCTATCAGGCAGAATAATATATAATATGATTTTATTCTAAATAGGCAGAACAATATACTCAAAAATAATACTCAAAAATCACAATAAGATTCAATTAGACAAAACAATATACTCAAAAATCATACTCTATACAATATGAGGATAGAGTGACATATAGATTCAATAAGGCAATTCAAAAATATAACATGGTTATTGTCCAAACAAAAAAAATAAAAAATAAACGGGCTTAAAGGGCCGGCCCGAGGCCCTCCAGGCCCTACAGGGCCGGCCCTTTTAAGCCCGAGGCCCTACAGAGCCGGCCCTTTTAGGCCTGACTTTCTTTTGAGACTACAATTTGCAAGCCCGGCCCTTGAAGGGCCGACCCAACGGGCTCAGCCCGTTTTCCCGACTCTACTTAAAATCAAAATATATGTTACACAAACCTCCCTTGGATTTTTGAAAAATCCATGTACATCCATCCAATCGTTAGTTGACCGTTAACTTTGACTTATAAACACTTTTTTGACCAAAATATCCCTATTTAACATAAGAATTATTTAAACATTTATATTGACTAAAAATATTATACAACCAAGAAATAATTCTAAGATATATTTTTTTTTCAAAATCTCTACTATATTATAGAATTTATTAATTTTTATTATATTATTAAATTTTATAATTTTTTGGTATATAAAAGTTTATAATTTTAATTTTTCATTATATTTGTTTCAGATGATAAAGGGTAATTTAGTCAATAAAAAATTATTATAATATAAATTATAATTAAAAAAATATATTTTTTGAATCATTTTAGAATATTCTTAGCAGGGTTGATAGCTTGGACTTAAATGTAGATTTTCAAAATAGATATGAGGGTATGTATAATTAAAGCAAAACGCAGGCGTTGTCAGAGTCTTTTGCTCTATATGTTAACTTCAGGTGTCAAAGTTGAGCATGATCTTGGTTTGATCGTATATTTCTCTTATTTGTCGCGAAAGTCAATTCACCAAATTTTGAAATCCCAAATGAGTGCCTTCGAGTTTGTTTGATATTGTGTGAATTTGGAGTACTCATCTGGGTATTCAATATTTAGAGGTCTTCATCTGGGTGCACGCAAAACACTTCAATTCGTTGAGGTGATCTTCTTCCAGCTGCCGTGTATTTGGGTGTGTTTTGGGCTTTAAGTCGTTTTTTCTCCTCGTGTTCTTCTGTGGTCCGTGCGTAATAGGAAATTTAATTCTAATTGTTTTGCTTGTTGTAATAGGAAGAAGATAGACTTAGGTTCTGTTTTCTTGCATTTGAACTGATTATTGGTGATGAACTGAATTTGGAAAGGATATTAATTCCTTTTTCTTAATAAGAAAAGCAGAGTAATTCTACACTAGGGTGTTTCGAAATTGTTAGACAAGAGATTTGATGAACTTGTTTGAATGTTGATGCACACAAGGTGTTTGTGAAAATGTGTAGAGGAGGAATTTTGTTGGTTAAGATTGTTCAACTCTATGGTGAAGGTTGAGGTATTAAATGAATCTTGAAGCATGTATTTTGTCTGTTGCAAGCATTTTTGCATTCACATTCTTCACTTAATCAGAATGTGTTATTTGGACTGATATTTTTCAAAACTTAATAAGTCTTGGGAAGAAGAAGGAGATGGAGAATGTCATGTGCGATTGATCTAAGCCTTCTCTTAGAACGACGTTAAATTGGCCTGTACAAGTGTTATTTTGTTTAAATGCAAATTCTTGCAAGCAAGTCTTGGCAACATCATCATTAATTTCTCCCATCACAATAGAATTATGTTTCATGTCTTAGCCATGGTAAATACCTTTATGAACTTCCTTGTAAATAATTTTTGAACCTTTGTAGGGTTTCTCACTATCTTTCTTTGGTCCATGTTAAGGAATTAAGGATAGGAGCTAATCAAAAATTAGGATTGTTGAGAATATGCCCAGATGTGAAGACTGTGTTGTTACAATCCACAGCTCTTGTGATGAGACTAATGCTTTTGAGGATGTTCATGGTAATTGCCACTTAAATGTTACCTGTGTTTTTAATTCTTGAACAGTTATATTTCATACATCTCCACGAACTGAATGGCAATTTTAAACTAGTATTTGCTAGCTATACATGAATTATCCAAATTAATGTTGTTCTGTGCATTGCTAGACACGTTATTCTATATTATTGTATTTGTATGGCACTTGTAAAAGTGGGTTATTTTATTTAATATTTCTTAATAATAAGACTTGTTATTATATTTTTTCAAAAGCCACGAGGTTGATTTGTTGAGGAAGTCAGCCACTTTAGAATTGACAGTGGGTTTCTTTCCCCCTTTTTTGTGTATTGTTTCTAACAATGGTATCAAATAATTAGTTGGCATGGATACAAAAAAAAGTTAAAATCTTAATAACTCTTATATGATAATAAACCTACTGATATGAAGATTGTTATGTTTTTTGCACCTATGCAGCCCAATCAATTTATTTTCAATTGTTACCTTTGTTCAAGCAATGCTTCCACCTTTACTTGGTTTACCTCTATTTTTCTATTCCAAAAAACAGAGTATATTCCACCTTTTACTTGGCCGCTTTCAAGTTTTCAACAGCCCTGCTCTGATACCAATTGTTAAAACCTGCTGCCACCCAAGAGGGGGTGAATTTGGTGCAAGATAAAAACTTAAGAACTTTGAAAGTCTTTTTTCATCTTAGTGAAATCAATAAGTATGAAAGTAATGAATTATAAATCCATAGACAAATATTCAAATCATATATGTTGGAAATATAAGAGCTTAGGGAAAAGAAGATTCAAACTGTGATTTATTCTTGTTCAGTCCAATCTTTGAACTAAGTCCAGTCCCTAGGCTCTACCCAAGATTTTCAATCCACTATGTTTTTGTTTAATCTGGACACAAGAAAGCCTTTGCAATCCCTCAAGTTTGACAAGTTTTTGAGAACCTTAAAAACCTCAAGCTTAATCTCGTATTTGAGAATCATTCCCCCTTACAACTTGTAAGGTTACAATCTGCTTCCCATTCCAAATCCCAATATTGAATAACTCTCACAAGGATAAAGTGATTACAATAAAAGCATACTTCTCTCTATGAAGTAGATAATGTTTAACATTAAAGCACAATGTGGGAGTATGATTATAGATCCTCAGTTGGGTAAGATTCAAAGTATTAGCATATCAACATTGTAGGCATAGGCTCTCTCTTACATCTGTTTTAAATGATCTTCTATTTATAGTTGATGAAGAGCATTTGACCGTTGAGCACATTCTTCTCATTGAGCATCTTAGAATATGATTGTTGGATGTTTGTTGGAAGTAGCCATTGAATCTTCCGACACAAAAATGCTTTTTGGCCATTAAGCTCTAATCCAAATTTAATCACCTAAAACTTAGACATAAGTATAATTAGTAATTTTTAGAAATAGTAGGAAGTATTGTAGCTAGATTCTATCACACTTAGAATAGGTACCAAAACTTCCGAGACGTTGTTTCAAAAGTGTGCTATCACTATCACTAGAGTGACAATTTATCACTCGAGTGATGCTCTATCACAAGAGATACCAAGTGGTAACTAGAATGAAAGTGAAGATCTTTGCAAGTTACTTGTTAGTAACCATACTCTATCACTCAAGTTGCTTTAGATCACTTGAGTGCCTCTCTTAATTTTTCAAAAACATTGGTTGATCACTAGCAGGTGACTAAAGAGTGATAACATGATTTTACATGTGTCACTCGAGTGAATAATTTGCACTCAGATTATTTTAACATTTTAAAAACTTTCCCATATTATCTCCTCCCAATTTACCAGGAGCTAACTTGCAATTCTTGTGTATTACTTACTCAAGTGACTAGCCTTCTTTCCCTACCCTGCGGAATATTTGGGCATCACTCGAGTTAACTCGAGTGCGTCTTATATAACTCGAGTGCTTAAGTAGTTTTTCAAGATTCATCATTAGGTACCTTGCAAGTGACTCAAGTATCACTCGAGTTATAAACATAAAGAACTACAATGATACTTTATGTAAATATAAAGGATCAAACTTATACTTTGGCTTCTTTCTTATCATTAATAATTAGTATAGAATAGCGCTGGTGTAAAGCTGAACATGGAGCTTAGAAAAATTGATTGCCAACAATCAATCCATATGACTTATTTTAATTATGAAGTTATTTTTCATTAATAAAAAGGACTCATCCATTCACTTCAAAAGCGTGGGCACATGGTATGGTTGAATTTTCAAACATTAAGTAGTCCCCAAAAGAAGTTGATGCAACGAAAGAGAAAGAAAATTGCGTTAGTGATGAGCAGAAGTTTTGATCCTACAAGACGTCTGTTATCGCATCAAGGACTATAAGTAGTGTAATTTCACTTCTTGGACCACATTTTCATTTTCATTGTATTAGTCTAATAGAGAGAATACTCCAAAAGAACGTCAGTGAGAGGCAGCTTATGTGGATACATTGTCGGTTCACAAACATATCCCAAAACTCTTTAGCCTTAATTTGTTTGGATGTGTTATATTGTATCTTTCTATATCATATTTGTTTAGGTTCATGGCGTGCTTAATTTATATCTCAAAAGGCACAATTATCAATATGATAATCCAGTTTTAAGCTCGAGACCAATAGGAATTGCTTTCTGTAGTTTAAAATAAAAAAACTTGTAAAATGAAAAACTACCTTGTATGTCATTTGGAAAAACTTAATTTATGAGCAATTAGAAGGTATGATATATCTACATCTAAAATGATAAATACGCCATTTGGAAAATTTGACTTACAAATCTTAGAAGGTATGACAGAAAAAAGTTATTTAATTTATCAAACATGATACAATTGAAGTGGGATTTTTCTCCAATATCAAAACGTTTCAAAAACATAAGTATAGGATAGAGGAGGAAAAGAAAAATGTAGGGCTCATTTTCATTAATTTTAAAATCCTTTTCTTCCAAAATTAAGTTCCAATTGTATAAAGTTACTTTAAGAAAAAGAGTGGATTCAGGTTTCTTATAATTCAAAACCAAAATGTTAAAACAGAAGAACAAAATATGAAGAAATCCAAAACCAATATAGTCAACTCAGAAAATTTCAAATGCATTATATGTTGTTATAGCATATGTAAAAACACTGAAATTTACAAGATTACTTGATAAAGAGGTTAAAGAAACAGTAGCTAATATGTGATTTAACATTTATCCAACTACTGGGGTCTCAAGCATTTTCCAGAAATGAAGCCTTGATTTTTTTCAATGATACTACAACATCAATCATAGAAAGTCATGCCTCTGGTAAGTCAATGGAGCAATTTAATGCTAACTCAAAAACTGATGACATATAAGGTAGTATATTATCAGTATTTTGATTTTCACTGTGTAGCAAATTGTCATCTATAATATTCATGATCGAATGTGGTGTGGAATTGCTCACCCAATATTTCAAACTCAATCCTTGAACAAACATCTCATCTGTTGGCTTCTTCCTTGTAAACATTTCCATTAGCAAAATCCCATAAATGTACACATCTCCTTTGACGGAAACAACTCCTTTCGATCCAAACTCTATGTCATATTGAATGAGTAGTATAGAAGTCATTATGTCAATAATGAAAGGTTTGTGGTTAAGCCTTCTTTTAAATCATTAATTTAAATCTTTGCACATGAAGATGTCAAATATTGGCTAGAAATTGAATATAAAAATAAATTCAAAATATCATTATTAAACTATTACCTGGTGCCATATAGCCAATTGTAGCCAAAGTGTTGGTATAAATTTCCGATTGCTTTTCACCAAACAATTTAGAAATACCAAAATCACTAAGATGAGCCACCATATCTTCATCCAACAAAACATTGCTTGGTTTCACATCACAATGAACAACTAGTGTAGATGAACCATGATGAAGATACTTCAAAGCAGCTGCCACATCAATCATTATGTTCAACCTTTGCAAGACATCTAAATAATTGTTATGAGAGTACAACCATTTGTCAAGACTCCCATTTCCCATGAATTCCATTATTAGATATTTGAAATGATCATTTGAGCAACTACTGATGATCTTAATGAGATTGCGATGGCGTAAATGACACATGGTAGAACATTCAACATCAAAACTTCTTGATGATTGTTCCATGTCCAAGTCAAACACTTTGACAGCAACTATCTTTTCATTTGGAAGAACTACTTTGTATATTGATCCAAAACATCCGAAACCAACAAGATTCCCCTCATCAAATCCATTTGTTCCTTGTAGAAGCTCATAATAGGATATCTTGGTTGGTGTATCCAAATTTATTAAATCCCTCTTTGTTGAATTATCATCATCATCTCTCTTATTCTTTAGAAAGACAATGACTGAAACAATCAAAATGGCAACTATGATAGGCAATGAGCATTTTATTATCAGCATCACTTTTTTTGATATGTGCTTGTTTCCTTTACGACATGGTTGGACTTGTAGTTGGGATTTCCCACAAAGATCTTTATTCTTCATAAATGATTGAGCAGTAAAATTTTGGAAAGGGCCCCCATTTGGAATTTCTCCATGCAATAAATTGTAAGAAAGATTGATGTATTTAAGATAGAGTAATGACTCTAAGGACTTCGGAATCACACTAGACAAATTATTATGGGAAAGATCCAGGGACTCTATGCTTATCATGCCACTAAGCGATTCAGGAATAGGCCCTTGTAATTTGTTTTCAGCCAAAGATAGGATTTGCAAAGTTTGCAAGCCACCCATAGTTGTAGGGATGCTTCCTGAAATTTGATTTCTTGACAAGTTCAACAATATAATTGCTCTCAAGTTAGATACCTTTGGTGAAATTATTCCGCTTAGTTCATTGGAGGATATGTCTAAAACCAAGATATCTTCAAGATTCCATAGAGAAGAGGGTATATGAGAAATCAATTTGTTAGAGCTGAAGTTCAACTTCCACAAAGAAGTATTCCAAAGACAGTCTGGAACCTCTCCTGACAACATATTGTTTGCAATATACAACTCACTTAGACTTTTAAGTTGGCAAAGTTCCTTTATAATGAAACCTTGCAATCTGTTATTGCCAAGACTTAAACGCAGAAGGCTGTGTAATTTGTTAACTGTATCAGGAATCAACCCACTCAAATGATTCTCATCCAAATCTAATTCCACCAAGTTTGTTAAATTTCCAAGCACATTAGTAGCTCCATTAAATTTATTTGATGAAAAATCTAAACTAATGAGCTTAGAAGCATTTGATATGCTGTTTGGTATTTGTCCAGCTAGTTCATTTTCTCCCAACCATAACCTCTTCAAGTTGGGAAGGCCAATTCCTAAATAAGATGGGAGAAGGCCAGAGAGGGAATTACGATCAAGGCGCAAGTCTGTCAATGTTGAAATGTTGAATAGGTTGGAAGGAATAGGTCCTCTCAAATGATTAATAGCCATGCTTAAGACATTAAGTTTATCAAGATTGCCTATTCCTTTGGGTACAAAACCTGGACAGAAAAAGAAAAGTTGATGGAAACCATGACTTCCATATACAAAGAATATATGCAAATAACTTCTTTCTGTAATTTTTTAAGTCTTTGTAAAATTTGTAAAGCAAAAATGTTAGAGAAATCACAAACTACACGTGAGATGCCACGGTTATAGAAGATTTGTTTGAAAATGTAAAGTTTTTTATTTTGTAATTTTTTAATAACTATTTAACAGGAAACTAATAAATTTGTAAAATAGAAAAGGAACAACAACAAAAATTGATAAAAGAAAATTAAACAGGAAAAGATGGCAGATAAAAGAAAAGAGTTTAATTAGATAGAATATCCAAATGTGTGTCTAGCATGTGGGCACATTATATAAAATGTTGCGCTTTATTTTTGTTGGACAGGGTAATGATCGACATGGCACATAGTACTTAAAAAATTGTTTTCCAAGATTTAAATATCATGTGTGATCCTATCATTCTTTCATTTTAGTTTTACCATCAATTCATGATTTGCTTTTTTGATATTTTGCGATTGTAAATTTGTAGCTGTATTTAAACCCCCACTATATGATTATCGAAATGATGAAAAACAAAATCTCATTTTGAATTCATCATTCTAGTTGAGAAAATGATTAAAAAACAACGAAAAAAAAAGAGATATAATAATCTAATACTTGTAAAAGACGTGATTTTGATTTTGATTTTGATTTTGATTTTGATTTTGATTAATTTAGCTATATTTAATTAAAATTTTCACTTTATTTTTAACTTGTTTCTTTGTTTGTTTTATGTTTATGATTTATGTTTTATCTTTTCCTGTCAAATACTTTTCAGAATCAAATTGTTTCAAATTTTAAGTTATGTCGAGTAAACACCCTGTGTCAGTGAACATCCCCAATTTCTACAATTCTCGTCTTCTTCTCAATGCATAGTGTCAGTGAATCTCCTAAGAGGACCCTTGTCATAAGCATATATGTTGTTTTTTTTTTTTGTTTATTTAAAATAATTTAGATTATGTTTTTGTTTTGTTTTTCCATCTTTGCTTGTTTTCTAATTACGCTTCAAAATCAATCACAATCAAATAACAAACAAACAAATAACTTATAAAAAAAGGAAAATATCAATCAAATCCAAATGAAAAAATCAAGACTAAAATCAGGCCTACACCTATTTTTAATTTTTCGAAAATTCAATTAAAATTACTTTAAAAATGTTAAGAGCCAAAAAAGTGTTTGTAATATTCATGATACCAGAGAAGTATTAAGCTCAATTTGTCCTTTTTGAAATTAAATAGAAATAGCAAAAATGCCCTTACACTTATTTTTTAAAAAAACAACATTAACGCCCCACCACCGGCGACCAACGAATATCCCATTGATGCCAGAGCTCTGGTGGCCGGCCGGCTAGGCTCCAAAGCTCCGATGGGAATAAATATGCCATAAGTGATTGGTCACTAGAGCTCTAACAAGAATAAATATACCCAAAGTGGTGGGGGTGAGATTTGAACCACCGCCACTTTATTTTACAAAAAGATTTGTGGCCATAATTGGGCCACAAATGATTTTCAACATATATTATACAAACAAATATATATGTTAACTTTTATTCTTTAACCCAAGCTGATTGACAAGTTTAGTTAAGGAATTCACCACTTTTCATTAGGTTTTGATAACTTTTGTTTATCAAGCAAAAACTTCACACTATCACATTATTGATTGAACCATATTTTTATATGATTTCTTATAATTAAATTGGGATCTTTATTGCATTTTCTAGAATATTATTACATGATTAAGCACTAATTTTAATTAGAGACATTTTTATTGAATTAAGTGTAATCAGAGGTAAAATGGTCATAATTTGTTAATTGTTCATACAAATGATTTCTTGAACTTTTGATGCTACGGTATGCTGAATCTTACATCGTAGGTGTTTTGGAAGGAGATTGGAGATTTTAGAGGGTTAGAATTAATATTTTGATGTCTGGAAAAATTACAGAAAGTCCCTAAAGTTTCTGAAAATTACAAGTGAATGAAGAAAAGGGACGAGGGAAAATGACAGAAAAAGACCCAGACATTCCAGAAATTCTAGTTCTGCCCTACAAATTATTTAAAAAGTGGCACTTGGGTTCCTCCTGCAGAACTTTTACAAGTTTTCAATTAGATCCTGGTCAAAACCTATTTTGACCAAGGACCAGGGCCTTCTTCAGGAAAGGAGACACGAGAGAGGGAGTTTTAGAGGACAGCAGCACCACGGACCTTGAATCATCATCTCATTACCTTTATCTTACTTTGATCTCTCACCTTCATCTTCTTCTTCATAGTCGCCGGCGGCCTTCACCCATACCACCATTGCCGCCAACGACCTCCCTCCTTCCTCGCCGTGGAAGAGCGGCATCTTGAGAGCTTGAAGAGAGACCGAGACAGAGGTAAGCAGAGAGATAGATTGGAGAAGAGGACCACGACGCACCACCACCGGTCACCATTCTTCGCTGTCACAGCCGTTTAGCTGTCTTCTTCTCCATACAACCATCACCGGCCAACCTTAGGCCGTGTCTTTGAGAAACTCAAACCTGAGAGAAAGCAGAAACTCGGAGAAATAGAGAGAGTGTTCTGGGAAGAAGACCACCGCTGTTCCCTATCTGTATCTCTCAGACTCTCTCTCTCTCTCTCACCACAGTGCCATCGCCAGTGTCTCTGTTCTGAGCTCCATCCTTCAACCTCCAGATTTTTGGCGAGACAAACTTGGTTCTGTCTATCTAACGTTGTTCTCCGTCAGATTCTATCCCATCACTGTGTCTCCGTCTTCTTCATCCCCTGACCACCATCGCCTTCAGCTTCTCTCTTTAGAGCTCTACTTCCAGATTCCGAGGAATCTTTGAGTTTTTCGGCGAGTCTATGAGTTTTCCGGCGAACACTTCCAGATGTCAGCGAGATCATGATTTTTCCGGTGAGTGCTCAAATTCTAAGCTGTGATTATTCTAAGGCAATGAGTGGCTGAGTTCGTTTTGCTTCTTGGGGGTGGACCATAGCTTGAGTTTCAGAGCTTAAACTGGGGGAGTTTATTTTGTTCAATCTATTTTCTCTATTTCTATTTGGATTTTTGAGTTTTAGGAATGTTGTTTTGTATTATTGAGACTTACTTTACCCCGGTTGGATAACATTGTTGATTGAACATATGTAATTGGATTGGATTTTTGTAGATTGTGAGATTTATATAGATTTAATGATATTGTGCTTTCTACGTATTATTATTAAACTGTATGATTGAATTGGATCAATTAAGTATTGTATTATCGCATTTATATCAAAAGAAAGCAAGTTGCATTAATCTAATCATAATCACACACTAAGTGCACTTCAACAGTGCCTTAAGAGGTGATTGCTAGCTATGTTAGTAAGAGTGATCACTAATCAAGAATACTAGACTCAAGCGTTTGCTTGGGGTTTTTATCAAGACTTCGAGAAAATTTACTCCTACATTTAATTGAACTATGATAGCTACTAGTCCATTTCTAAGAGCATTCATTATACATTACACACCCATTTTCATACCCATTTCATTCTATAAAGAAAACACCAAAAATAATAGCTTTAGGATTTTAATTAAGTTTGCATTTACTTATTTTCAACAAAATCCAAAACCCTTTTCCCCTTGTTTTATTGCATTTGCATGATATTCAGGTTATTTATGAATCAATAAAAGGCTTCTCGAGAAAAAAAAAAATCCTCAGTTTGTCTATACGCAATCGTTGGTTAATTTTTTTATTGTGGGCCCCAAGGGTAACCTACAAAAATGTCCTAATGAAGCATTGACAAGTTTTGTTATGAAATTCATGACATTTCATTAAATTTTAACAGCTTTTGTTTACCAAGTAAAAAATTTACGCTATCATATCATTTAAAAGTTTTGTTAAATAATTCACGACATTTTATTAGGTTTTAACAACTTTCATGTTTTCAGAAAAAATTCATACTATCATGTCATTCATATTTGATTAGGTTCTAATAATTTTTGTTTTCTTATAAAAAAATTACAAGTTGCTTAAACCTAATGAAAATATATGTTGTTCGTTTTTGTTTATTTACAATAATTCAGATCTTGTTTTTGTTTTGTTTTTTCCATCTTTGCCTGTTTTCTAATTACTTTTCAAAATCAATCACAGTCAAATAATAAACAAATAAATAAACTATAAACAAAGGAAAATATCAATTAAATCCAACTTAAATAATAAAAACCAAAATCAGGCTCGCATCTGCCTTTAATTTTCCTTTTTAGTTACAAAGGTGCATTATGGTCTTTTAACAACGTTCATAAAAAGCTTGATTAGGAAATTGTTAAAAGTGTAGGTCCTTGAATTGATTTTTGGTATTTCATTTTCCCTTGCATTTTTATGCATATATAAATAATTTTTTTAGTTTATTGCACATTTGTTAATTCTTAAGTTATAATTTTTTTTAAAAAAATTATTAAGTATAATTTTAATTTCAATTAAAAATATTGAATTGTTACAATTTATACGGATAATAAATAAGAAAAAAAAACTCCAAACTTGTCTGTATTTTAATATTATTATAATTATTTTAATATTAAGGGGATGGAAAAAACGTAAAATTAAAGTTATTAAGAGATAGATAAAATCTTTTTAAAAAAACTATTGGCATAACACATGGTGGCCACTCTATATGGTTTAGGGTTTTGTGTTTACAAAACTCATGAGGTTCCATCTGCTCTTGATCTTCACTTTATTTGTTATTTAACATAAATATAATTTAATTTTTGAGAGAAAAATAAAAAAAGAAAAAGAAAACAAACAAGTAAAGTACATACCTGTAAATGAGTTGTCATCCAAATATAACTCTTTCAAAGATGTGCAGTTACTTATTGATTTTGGAATGCTTCCCTCTAATTGATTAACACCAATAGAGAAGACTTCAAGTAAAGGGAGTTGATGACACATTTCTTTTGGCAAATTACCCTTTAAATGATTTATGCCAACATCAACATAGCTCAAAGAAGGCATGTTCCAAAGAAAAGAAGGAATTCCACCTATGCAAAAAATACAGAATATTTGTTTCTTGGTAGTAAGTATAGGAATTTCGTTGATTCACACACAGCCATATAAATAATACATGGAATTTTGTTAATTAGACATTAAAATTCTTTTTAAAAAAGATATGCTAAGGAGAGATTACGGAATTAATTTAACATATATCAAATGAACAACCAAGTTATTTATATTTTGCTTTAAATTAAATTTTTTTTATTATTTACAAGGCTCCAACTATGAAATCTAGCTATGAATTCATCATAGAATTAAAAGGCTAAAATTTTATTTTTTATTTAAGGAATTAAAATACTTTTAGTTACACATAGATCTATTTCTTCCAACAACGTCTCGTTACCAATTAATATTGGAAGACTACCTTTCAAACTGTTCTTCCTTAAATGCACTATTCTTAAAGAAGAAATGGTGAAGAGAGATGAAGGAATTTCACCAGTTTCGATATATCAAAGTAAGCTAATAGTTAAAAGGCTTTGGCATACATCTTTAACATAAAAAAAATAGATAAACCACATTATATGAATTTAACTTTTATAGGAAATCAATTTGAAAGGGACTCTTCCAATATAATATCAATTACCAATTGGACATTAAAACTCGTTTAAAAAAGACATGCTAAAGAGAGATTATGGAATTAATTTCACCAATATAAAATAACAACCAAGTTACTTATATTTTGCATTAAAGCTATTTATTATTTGTAGACGATCACGAGCAATCTGGAAGAACGAAGAGACGGATGATCTGAGTCACATCCGATGATACTATCCTATAGAGTTATTCCGTGACTACTAGCTAAGAGAAAGTAGCACTGCCTATGATTATGCAGACCCTTCTTGAAACAAGTCAAGGCTGCATAACTGGCGAACATTTAATATACTTATAACTACCCTAAAGGACGTCCCTTTTTAAAAAAGGGACGCCCAAAATATTGGGCGGTGGCATATGTGTAATTATAGATGAAAATTGGAAAGGTTGGCACGTCAAATATAATTGAATCTCACGCCTGAATGTGTTTTAGACGTCCTCAATCAAAATGGGGATGTCTAAAGACCCCCATTTCCGCCCAGCATATCAATGGAGTAAAAAAAAATTAGAACACATTTAGACGTCCCCAGAAGAGTTGGGGACGTCTAAAGAACTGACTTTAGCCGTCCCCAGATGGTTTGGGGACATCTAAAGCTTTACATTAGACGTCCCGAGCTGGTCTGGGGACGTCTAAAGGGACCTTTAGACGTCCCCAGCCCAGCTGGGGACGTCTTAAGCTACCTCACATGCACTGGTCGACATGACTGGTGCATGTGCAGTGTCAGAATGAGTTTCTTTACTTTACTCTTTCACTCCTCCCATCTTCATCACTTCCGTCTCCTCTCCCCTGGGCTTCTTGTTTTTTTTCTTCTTTCTCCAAATCAAATACGGCTATCCCCTGTTTCTTCTTGGTCCTTCTTACCCTCTATTTCATCCATAGCGTTGCTCGTCGCCGTCTTTGCTCTGCTGGGTTTGCACTGTTCTCTCTCATTCTCGCCACCGTCGGCCTCCTCTTACCACCGTGGGTCATCTCCCTCTAAAGTTTCAGCAACAGGTTAGCTAACTAAACTTGTGAATACTTAGCAAAATGCATTTGATTCTCGGCTGGAATTTAAGTGTGATTTGTGCTTGAGCTTTATCTTTGCTATTTTGGTGGTAGACTTAGCTTGCTGTGACAATTGTTGTAATAATAAGGACGAGAGACAATTGTTATAAATTTAGATTGTTTTACTTGCTAAGGATAATTCAGGACCCACGCGTTTTGATGAGTTTACAAAACCCTCCATCTTTATCATCATATCAGAATTTGGGTTTGGGATGTATATAGAATATCCTTAGTATGTTCCATATATATTGATATGAATTAGTTTTAATTTTATACAGTATAATAATTTAGTATTATTATCCATGACAAGATATTTTAAACCTAAAATGAAAGAAGTCATTTTTAAATTAAAATACTGATTTGTATATAAATTGTTTGTTTCAAAATTATAATTTATGGATGAATAGGTTATATATATATGTAGAAGATGTTTTACGTTCAAATAAACTTTAACCACTGCCACATATGTCAGAATCATCCAAAATACTCTTAGGAGTCAGGATATACATTAGGCAAAATCCAAAAGAAAAGTTTAAAATAAGGGGAAAAAATAAGGGAATCCAATATTATGAATCTTAAGTCAGACATAAGGGAGGATTAATCTATGATTAGCAAATGTTTCTAAATGAACAATCAAATACGCCCTAATTTCAGCAATCATAACCACAAGTCATTCTCTTTGACATGATTATTCAATTTCTATAGGGAAAAGATCACTGCACCTTCTTTAGCAAATTATTCTCAAACAGTTTCTAAAACTTTTTGAAACTTCATTGGACCCTTAGGTCTAAACAGAAATTAATTTATTTTTGTTGAAAAGACATTTAGGCCCTTGTCTTATATATGGTCGAGACAATCTTATAAATTTCCACATGTGTCTCTTGTAAATACACATAGTTGATTTGTAAATTCCCACATATCTCACTTATGGTACATATCTAATTTAATATTTTGGTTTCTAAAATATAAGTGTATTCTGTTTGTGCTTGGTGCTAGAAGCTAAAGTTTAGTTTCGTTTAAATTAAGCTGAGATGATTTGTTATTTTGATTTTGGGATGTCTCACTTTTAAGGGGAAATGCTGCCAAAATTTTGAAAAACATGTGTGTAAAAGACAATTCCCCGTGTTGACAATTATTCTAAACTTGAGTGTAAATGGAAATGGCATTGGTGGTAATAAAATGGATCATAGTTGGATGAATGCTTTGAGAACAAGTGAAGAATATGAGAATGGGGTTGAAGAGTTTATTAAATTTGCTAGAAGGAACGCTCCAGCCAAAAATGGGATGTATTTTGATTGTTCATTTAGAATTCGTATGTATGAGGCCAAGAAAATCCTATCTACAATGGGTATGGAGTATAAAAAGATACACGCTTGCCCTAATGACTGTGTACTGTACAGAAAGGAGTATGAAGGTCTGAGTGAGTGCCCTAAGTGTCAAACTACACGATACAAAGTGAAGAAAGATTGTGGTTGTGGCGATGGGACAACTAAAAGGCAACCTGTAAAAGTTTTGTGGTATCTTCCAATAATACCGCGCTTTAAGCGTTTGTTTGGCACTACAAAAAAAGCGAAGAAGTTGAGATGGCATTCCGATGACAGAATATCCGACGGAAAATATCTTCGGCACCCAGCTGACTCTCCACAGTGGAAGAAAATAGATGAAATGTTCCCTGAATTTGGCAGCGAGCCGAGAAACCTTCGGCTTGGGCTTTGTACAGATGGCATCAATCCGTATGGAACTCTTAATAGCACACACAGTGCGTGGCCAGTACTCCTTGTAATATACAACTTGCCTCCCTGGCTTTGTATGATTTCTGGACCAAAACAGCCAGGAAATGATATCGATGTCTACTTGGCGCCTTTGATTGAGGACTTGAAGAAGTTGTGGCAGGAAGGCGTAGATGTGTTTGATGCATATAAGAATGAGTCCTTCAAGCTACGTCCAATGATTTTCACCACCATAAATGACTTTCCTGCGTACGGAAACCTCTCAGGATACAGTGTGAAGGGGCATAAAGCATGTCCGATCTGTGAAGCAGACACTCACTTCCACCAACTTAAACATGGAAGAAAAACGGTCTACCTCGGTCACAGGAGGTTCCTTCCTAGGTTCCACCTGTATCGTAGGTTAAGAAAGCGTTTTAACGGCTTGCCGGAGCATGGAATGGCTCCAAAGGCATTAACCGGAGAGGAAGTTTATAGTCGGGTTGAACGTATCAATGTCTTACTCGGTAAGAATCAGAAGACTGCGAGTGAGAAGAACATATGGAAGAAGAGATCAATTTTCTTTGATCTTCCATATTGGCGTAGTCTTGACGTGAGACACAGTATTGATGTAATGCACGTGGAGAAAACCGTTTGTAATAGCCTTGTCAGTACACTTTTGCACATTCCAGGGAAGACCAAGGATGGGATTAGTACGAGACTAGATCTTGTTGATATGGGAATAAGAGAACGGTTACTTCCACAGCTAAGAGATGATGGTAGGAGGGCATACATGGAGCCAGCAGTGCATACACTATCAAAAGCGGAGAAAAGAAGTTTGTGTGGGTGTTTGCATGAAATTAAGGTACCACAAGGATATTCTTCGAATGTGAGAAGGTGTGTGTCAATGGACGATTTGAAGTTGGTGGGAATGAAGTCCCATGATTATCATGTGTTGATGCAACAATTGTTACCAGTAGCTATTAGAGCCATTATGAAAGATGAAGTTCGAAGCACTGTGACAAGATTGTGTGTTTTCTTTAATATTATCTGTAACAAAGTCATTGACACTGAAAAGCTGGATGAACTGGAAGCTGAGGGTTATATTATACTGTGCCAATTAGAGATGCACTTTCCTCCTTCATTTTTTGATATAATGGTGCATTTGATAGTTCATTTGGTAAGGGAGGTAAGGCTCTGCGGTCCAGTTTACCTGAGGTGGATATACCCTTTCGAACGATACATGAAGATCTTAAAAGGGTACTCTAAAAATCCTTATCGACCAGAAGCCGCAATAGTTGAAAGGTATGTTGTTGAAGAGGCTATGGACTTCTGCAGCGATTATCTATCAGGGAAGAAGGAACAATCTTGGCATGAAGAGGGGAGAAGCAAGGGAACACGAGGACTGAAAGTGAAGACTATGCCTCGTGAAGAGGTGTTGCAAGCACACCTTTATATCTTGAATAACATGGCAGAAGTTCAACCGTACATAGATGAACACAGAAAGATATTGAAGAACATGAATTCGAGGAAGAATGACATGTAGATTACTATTGAGCAAAACAAGACATTCATTCAGTGGTTTGAGGAAAAGGTTTTGCATGAGACCGGTGTGTCTGAGACAATAGAGTGGCTAGCCTGGGGGCCTTCTTTTCAGATCATTACTTGGAGCGGTTATGATATAAACGAGTATTCTTTCTATACAAAAGACCAAGATGACAGAAGTACCATGCAAAATAGTGGGGTGATGGTAGAAGCTGAAGCCATGCACTTTTCCAGTTCGAAAGACAAAAACCCCATATTAGCATCCATGGCCTATTTTGGAGTGATAGAAGAAATATGGGAAATCACTTACAACAAGTTCAAAGTTGCTTTATTCAAATGTAAGTGGGTTAGCAATAATACTGTGGTAATAGATCAACAATTTGGATTTGTCTTCATTTGATCTTGAAAGAGTAGGTTATAGAGATGAGCCCTTCATTCTAACAAGCCAGGCGAAACAAGTGTTTTATGTCACAGATCCCGCAAATAAAAAAATTTCCATTGTACTTCAAAGTAAAAAACAGAAGCATGGTGATCCAACCTTCAACCTTGAAAACACACCACCTTTTACAATTAATCCACCTACAACAAGTGAAGTAGAATTGGTAGATGATGAAGAATATGCTGTAAGAAATGATCATGGTGAAGGAATATGGGAAACAATCTAGAGTAAGAGCTTAACTTAGAAAATAGTAATGTGTGCTGTTTGTTTTATAACTAGTTAGTTTATTCATTTACTTACAATTTATTCACCTATCTGACAATGATTTTTGTGCTTACAGGAATATGGACAATTATGGTGACTCACAAAGTGATAGGGATAATGAAATGAATAGGCTTGAACCTGATGCGAGACCTGAACCGGTTGTAAGAAGAAGGGTTAGAGGCAGTACAAAAATGCCTGCATTGGTAGCACGTCATCACCATCAATAGGAGAGGTTGCATATTGACTTTGATAAAAATATGAAACCAATTGATCCGGAGGAAGACCATTTCATTAGCTACTTAGGTTTTTTAGCTCGAAGCAAAGTTCGCATTACCTATGATAATTGGAAGTTGGTTCCACCAAAAACCAAAGACTTGATTTGGTAACAACTTTTGGTATATAAGTTTCGATAAATCTGCATATATATCTTTATTTCTATTGCTTCAAAGATAATTAACTTATGTTTTTACCTTGCAGCAAACCTATGATATCCCTGACACCGTGGAGATGTACAAGGAGTGGATGGCGGAGGTTCGTCTATGATGGAAAGATTTCAAGAATAGGCTTACACGAGATTACATTCGAGGGGACCTGAGGGGTCAAGATCTATGTCATGAGTATACATTTTTGTCTCCAGAGGACTGGAGGTTGTTTATGGCATCACAAGAAGATCCAAACTTTTTGGTAAGATTTCTGTCATCATAGTGTTTTATTTGAATATAGTTGACATTATTGATTCGGTGTTTGTTGTTTTCCTTTCACAGGCATTAAGTGCAGCAAATGCAGAGAGGCAAGCAGCTAATAACTATCAACATTGCATGTCTCGTGGTGGTTATCGGAAGCTTGAGCGAAAGATGATGGCAGAAGAGTTGGAGAAATTGAAGGAAGCAGCCACATCAGATCCTACCGTTGTGGTCCAGCCCCCGCCACCTCGTCCACATCACAAAAAATGGAAAGCAGGGAGGCTTAAGGGTGGAAAGTACGTAAATCCGATTGTTGCTAAGGTTGCCGCAAGAATTGTAAGTAGTTAGAGCATAAGTACAAAGTTATTTTTTCATATTGGGAGTGCTTAATTTTCATTTACAATAACTTTTATGCTGCAGGATGAACTGGAAGATCATAATAGCCAAGGTTCGTTCACTCCAAGTGGATGGATGGACATCTTGTCAACGGTGATTGGGAAGGCAGATCACCCTGGTCATGTTCGAGGGGAGGCAGGGGAGTTCGTGTCGTGAAGTATTTTGGCCGAGCCTCACATCCTTATTTGTCATAAGCTGAACCCAGTAGGGAACTTGTGGCCAAGATTCGTCAGGAAGTCTCACAAGAGCTTGAGGCCAACCTTCGCGATAAGCTCCGACAAGAGCTGTTGCCAAAGCTACGTCTTGAGCTGATGCCTGAGCTACGAACTGAAATGATGAAGATGTTTGAATCGCAGATGGCAACTACCAAGCGTAGAACCCATTCATCCCCGGCCTTCCACAGCACCAAAGGAAGTTACAACCTGGCGGAGGAACCACTTGGCAACCCTTCTCCCACTCCAGCGCAGGGAGAACCTGCCATCCTCTCTTAGGATGCCCCAGTGCTATGTGTAGTTGCAGATGCTCTCGTTCACACAGAAGCTACTACCCACCATAATCAGCAAATTCCACAGCATTTGCGTAGGGTGACTGTGACATGTGTTCGAGAGGGGGAAGAAGGTACAGCCATCCCTATTCCTGATGACGAGGTTGCCACGATAGCTCAGGCGAGAGGATCTTTCATCCTTTGGCCTGTACATCTTATTGGCTTGTTACCACCAACACCTCCAATGGTATGGAACTACCTCACTTTTACTTGAGATGTGTTGACATCCTACTAACAATATGTTTTTTTATGTTCTAAAAGAACGAGCAGGAAGCAGAAAAATGGCCCTTCTTAGCACGACTGCAGCATATCTATAAAGGCATTCGCTAGATTGATTTACATATGCCTACAGGGATTGTGGGCCAGGAATTAGAGTATCACTTCACAATTGATAAAGAAGATATTAAATAGTTCATTAAGTTGGAGGAGCTAGATATTGGATGGGGTAAATTTGTAATCCTGTAAGTTTTTTATGTCCCATTTTTTCCTCCATTTAGTTAAGTTGATTTTAACTAGCTAATACATTCATCATTTTAATTCTATTATAGCTCCTTCCGTCATATATGCATTGACTCTCAAAGAGTTGATTTATATGGATTCTTGTCTCCTGCACATACGACAAGGACTGGGAATACATTGAAAAGAAGGATGAACTATGTGGGCTTCACAGTGGCAGGGAACGACTATCGTTGTTATCTAGCACCGATTGTTCAAGGGTACGCATTTTAAATTTGTGTATTTGATATTTTTAATAAATAATTGCCTTGCCATCTAACTTCTTTTTAATCTGTATATGTTGTGATAGTTATCACTGGAGTTTGTGTGTTCTCTGTCCTCGGTCCCACGTTGTTTACTGGTTTGATTCCTTAAGAATAAGACCAGACAAAGAAACTAAAAGCGTCTTCAACACGTAAGTTATTTTTTTTTGTATTTCATTGCTTCTTGATTCTTGACTTAAATGAATTATTCTAATTTATGTTGATTTTCATTTTAATGATAGGGCATGCACGACGTATCAAGCGCTTGGCGGGCCACGCGAACGTAGAGGTGGCAAAGATCCGAGATGGTTGTTTCCAAAGGTACGTAGTTTCAAATCAAGTTCTTTTGATTGATGGTCGCTTTAGATATGCCTTTATTGATTTTAACCATTTCCTTTTGATTTATAGTGCCCTCAACAACCTGGCGGCTGGGAATGTGGATACTATGTCTTACTTTATATGTTTAACATCATTCAGAGTGGCATTACGACAGATTTTGAACAAGTAATCGCTTTTTTATTCTCAGAGGATAAGATTCTTGGTGTTGTAATTCAATGGCAATTCGTTCACTTGATTCATTATTTCATCTAAGCTTATTTTCTAATTTACAGATTTTTGACAATGAAGATGCCTACTCATATGAAGACCTAAATATGATCAGAGACTTTTTGGCTGGACATCTTCTTCAATTTTTACCAGAGTAAAGTCTCTAGTAGTTTGTGTAGGACATACTTTTGTGGTAGTTCTATATATTGTATATATAATTAGCGTTATTGTTGTTGGATATAGATTGGATTTAGTCTTGGTTATTGTACAAACTGGGGGCTTGGATATAGTCTTTTTAGTGCAATAACATACTTGAATATAGATTGTTGTGTAGTTTGTGTGGTTTGTTAGTTAATTAGTTTGCTACTCCTTAAAATTATTGCATGTAGTAGAGCCTTGGGTTGATCACTGTGTTTCAAGTTGTTGTTTCCATTCTGCTGAACTGCTGTTGTTTTATTCTGTTGTTGGAATCCTATTTCTACAGTTTACATTTTTCAGACAGTGCAATATATAAAAAGGCCATTTAAAAAAAAACTTTCAACGTCCTTAAATAAAAAGGGACGTGGTAGAGTGGGTGGCGACACTTTAGACGTCCCTAGTTAAAACTGGGGACATCTAAGGTGGCCTTTAGACGTCCCCAATTGGAACTGGGGACGTCTAAGGTGGACTTTACACGTCCCCAATACCAACTGGGGACGTCTAAAGTCTGCCTTTCACGTCCCCTATTTTACGAACGTTATTGACGTTTTTTTCCACGACCCTCAGATAGACGTCCCTCTATTTTCAGATGTTAAAAGGCCAAAAAAAGGGACGTTAAAACCATTTTTTCTAGTAGTGGAAATATAATTGTAATCACAGCAGGAAAAATTTATGTATAGGAAGAGAAATCATAAAGTAGTCTCGAGCACTTTGTTTATGTCCCTTTTATAGCCATGCTCTAGGAAGAGCCAACGGTCACAAAACAATCTGGACAATGCATCCCTCGAGACCGAACAAACACCACCGGATAGGAAGGCATGTACGTTGACAATGGAAGAAATGTTCGGAGAAGTGTTTCGGTTGTCACTACAAAAAACCACCCGATTTCTGACTAATTTGCCATGGAATCAGCTTTCCCAATGGAATTTCTGACGGACCATATTTCCAACAGAAGCCGTTCCGTCCCTAATAGGTGCGTTTTAAACAAATTTGAAATTTTGTCAGAAATTTCATACGGAATTCGTTTCTGTTGCAATTTTTTTAAAATTTCAAAAATTATTTTCTTAAAAAATTTGATTTTTTTAAATTTACAAATGCCACGTGTTTGCTCCTCAGAGCGCCACGTGTCGGCACCTCATAATTCCTCCAAGTGCCTCTCCTCCCATTCGAACCCGAGACCTCAGGCTACCGACACTTTCGCGTGCGAGTCTTTGCCAATTACGCCGAAATGAACTTGTGTCATATTATTATATAGTATTATATATATAATATTATCATATATATATATAAACATATATACATATAATTGATTATTAATTAAATATAATATTGTTAAAAATAATGAAAAATTTAATAGAAACGTAAAAAAATATTTATATATTTAAACTAAACAATTTGTTAATTAAATTACTTAATAAATAATAATTTAATATTATAAATATTATTTTTAAATAAAATAAAATAATAACTAATATAATAATAATATCATAAACATTAATTTATTAGAAAATTTTAAATATAATATTAATAAATAATAATATAATTTTAATAATTAAGTTTAAATATAATTATTTAATAATTAATATTTTAATTTTATAAATATTATTTTTAAAAAAATTATAAATTTTAATTTTTTCGAAGGAATTTCCGATGGAATTTTCCGTGGCAAATTGCACTGGTTTAGGGAATCACTAGATTTCCAGTGTGTTTGCCTTTCAGTGGTCTGTTGTTGTGAGGGCGATGAACCACCACTCCTCTAGGCCTCTTTACAATCCCATGATAACATGATGATATATATAGGCTTATACTCTCTTATTCCCAAGTAATGTGGGACTAGTTTCTTTGACACACCCACACACATATGCATATACTTACAACATTATTCACAAGGCTCTAACTTTGAAATCTGGCTACGAATTCATCATAGAATTAAATAGGTGATATTATTTGCATCTAATTCACATATATAGACTATATAAAAAAACCTTGAATATTTGTTTTATGCTGATGATTAATTCATGTATAAATATTAAAAGGGAGAAATCAAATATATTCTAACCATCAAATTGCCTAACTTTTAATAGTTATATAGCTAATGAGATAAGTGTTTTATGTTGTAATTGTTGAATAATTATTTAATAGGATTTTATAAATTCGTGAAATAAGAAATAAATGATTCAAAATATTGAAAAAAGAAAATTAATCAGGGAAAGAAAGATGGCATAGAACCAGCAAGTTGATTTCTTTGACAATATTTTTTTGTGAAAGCTTGCCAATCTCATTCGGAAGGGCCAATTGTCGTGGATTAAATCAATTAGCAATTGGACATGCATTAACATTCCTTTTTAAAGAAGAAATGCTGAACTGAGATCATGGAATTAATTTTCAACAATCAAATTATTTATATTTTTCATTATATTAATTAAATATTTACAAGGCTCTAACTTAAAAAACAATATGATGAATTCATCATTGGCCAAAAAACTAAATTTTTAGTTTTTATAATAACAAAAAAGCCTTGTATGGAGGTTTAGCAGCGTACCTTTTCCTAACATACAAGTTTCAAGCATTTTCAGTTAAAAAATTTGCAAGAAATATCAAATAAGCATAAATAATAAATGAAATATTTGTAAAGGAGTTGTATTAGATAGAATACAGGGAAAAAAGAAAAATAAGAGGCTAGAAAGAACTAACAAAATTATATATAAAGTGTAGAACACAAAAATTGCCACACCAAACAGTTACAACATTACTCAAAACACACATTTGTTGGAAGACTACTAGATGAATTATTTATTCCAACATCAATTTATTGTAGATTGAACTGTTAAATAACGAAAAGGTATATGAACGACAAGCTGATTATTTTCAAGATAAAATGATTTTAGTTGTACATAATTGCCAATCTCATTTGAAATATCTCCTTCAAATAAGTGGAAAAAAGAGAGTATTGTCAGTAACAATTTTATGCATAATAAATTATTATGTACATGAGATAAATTTGTATTTTTTTTAATAAAACAAATTTTTAATTTTGAAAACATATATGGCACAACTTGCACATTTTTTTAGAAATAATAACAAAAATATATTAGAAATGATGAAATACAACTGCACTTGTTTTAAAAAAGAAATAGCCTATTCATGGTAAAACACATATATTTGATGGAAGACTCCCAGAAAAATTAGTTTTGTTAACTACAAAATTTTTTAAAATATAAATTAATAATAAATAACCAAATTAAAATTAAATGTTCCAAACATGTCTGTATTGCTTAGTAATTTTGGGGGGAAAATCCTTCAAAATTTTTTTAACAACGTAGAAATAATAATAAACATTTATTTTAAGGACTGATAATGAGTCTTTAGATCCATTTACAAAAAATCAAGATTAAAATTTGCAAGTGTTGTCCAATTCCAAATCAAACTCAAGAGGTTCAAACTCAATTCCAAATTGAATAATGCTTCTTAGATTATTAATCCTGAATCATTTCAGAGCATTAAGTCATCCCCTTAAATTATTTCAAAAAAGCCACTGCCCTTAAATGATATATATAAATTATTTTCCATGCAAGGAATTTTTTTAGGATGCATGTGAGATTGTCGATAATTTTTTTTAAAAAAAAAAACTTGCCATTGAAAAGAAAAAAGAGGAAAAGACAAAAAATAAAAGGGTAGAAAGAAACATTGAAATCCCAACTAGTCTTTTTTTTTTTTTATCATCATACTTATCAGTTTGTTTATTTTCCAATAGGCTCCCATGTTTTTTTAATGATTAAATATTTTATTTCATTTTTTGGAAGAATTTTCAAGCAACTGATTATCACATGTGTGAAAATTATATATGTACAAATTCCTACTAAATTATGGGAAGCAAAATCTCATTTCAGATTTATTTCTATTTCATATAGTAAAAAGGATTTTTTCAAAAAAAAAAAAATGCACAGTCTCAACACACCCTCCCATCCACATATATGGAGATATTTTCATCTATAAAATTGTTATGCCACATCGAACTCATAGATTGTGAAAAGTATACCATTTTATTCATGTTCATTTTGGGATTAAAAGAAAGCATCACGTTCTATGTCTTTAAAAGTAATCTGGAAAAATCATTATTCATTAATGTCTTATGAATGAATATGAATGAATGAAATGGCAAAAAGCAAAATCTCATTTTGTTTACAAACAAACGCTCATTTTATATTTCTCCAATCCAAAACTAAAGTCAAAGGCATGCAAAATCATGCCAAATTCAAAAATGACATCTCTCGTTATTACATTAAAAAATTTCAAATAAAGATTAATTCGAGTGTTTGGTATTTTATATTTGTTTTCAATATTTGAAGTTTTTTTTCTAAACTTTGCTAAGCTAAACTACATAAGCGAATAAAAAGTTTATTCAGATTTAAAAATATCATATCCCTAAATATAAATAGCTAAATACAAATGATTGCTCAGATAGAGATATCAATGGTAAAAGTTATACTCCACCCTTTTAATCCAATCTGACTCTAAGTAATGTTGTATGGGGCCCTTTTATCAGGTTATTTTCCCTCGGACTCCCTGTTTTTTAATGATTGAGAAAATATTACCATTTTATTCATATTCACTTTGGGATTAAAAGAAAGCATCGCGTCCTATGTCTATAAAAGTAATATAGCAAAATCATTATTCAGTAATGTCTTATGAAATAATGGAATAGAAGTTATGACAATGATATATACAATTAAGTGTGTGTTCTGATTAGCTTTTGGAGAATAGCTTTTACAGTTTACGAGGTAAGTATGTGAGAGAAGTTTTATCTTGATTTGCGGAAAAGTACTTCTGAAACCACGGTTTGGGGATAAAACTCTTACCTTGCAAGTTGCTGTTTGTAAGATATAGCAAATGGAGCTTGGTCAAATTTCCAATGTCACTTGGTATCTCTCCTCCGTCGAATATGTTATCACCCAATTGTAAATTTTCTAATTCTTTGCATTGATGCCAAATGGAGGGTATTTCACCAGATAAATTATTTCCATTCACAGAAAATAATTCTAGTTTTGGAAGCCCAAAACACACATTTTTTGGGAGAGTACCAAATAATTGATTTATTCCAAGAGCAATCTCATGTAACGCTGAATTGTTAAATAATGAAGATGGTATAGAACCAGTGAGTTGATTTACTCCAAGATGCAATATCTTCAGTTGTGAAAGATAACCAATTTCATTTGGGATGCCTCCTTCAAATATTAAGGGGTTCAAAAAGAAAATAATGTCAGTAACAATTTGTTACATGTCACAAGTTATTATCTACATGAGATAAAGTAATATTCTATAGAAACACATGTAATAAGACATGAACATTTTTTAAGAAATGACACATATATTAGCAAATGATAAAACGCAACAAACAGGTATAACCCTTTTAATTTGGGTGGGCTAATAACCATAGATTAAATCATTTGGTTGTGTTTGGTTGAGAAATTTTGATGGATTCAAGATGATTAAATCTAGGAGACAAATTGAAATCCAATTGGCCCTTCCTTTTCATCATTCCTATCAAAACACATATTTCTTGGGAGACTCCTAGAAAAAATCTTTTTGTTGACTCTACACACTTTTTAAAAATAATAATTACTAATAAATAATGAAATTGAAATATAATGTGGATTGTCCAAATCAAAATAAAAAATTTCGGACATGTTCATTGCAGGGATTATTCAATATGAAAAAGGACAATACAAGTTTTTTATATCCATTATGTCAAATCCTCCAATCACATGTGACCATGTTTCATATTGTTAAAATATTATTATTTAACTATATATAAAGCCACATGAAATAAATTGGACACACATCCATGTATGATTGGAGATCTTGATATAATACATATAATGAACTTGAACTTAGTTTTTTTCCTATGAAAAAACACTTCAAAAAGTTTTTATTGACAGAATAATATACATTTATTTTCAACGATTGATGATGAGTCTGGACTAATTAATATTATGACAGTAATTTTTTCCCCATGGTGTGAATATATAATTTGTTTCAAATTTTTGATGATGAATGTTTTTTCCCATTGCAAAAGAGTAGAAAAATTATGACAAAAATATAGAAGAAAATTCATAAAAATGCCAGAAATAAATAAATAAATAATTGAGACAAACTCTTATTCCTCAAGGATGAGATCCTACTTACCAATACACTAGTTTAGAATGAAGACTAATATAAATGTTGACAATAATTTAAAACATACCTGACAAACTGTTGTAGGACAAACTCAATAACTCGAGTGAAGATAAGTTGAAAATTGTTTGTGGAATTATTCCTGAAAGTTTGTTACCGCTAAATCGTAAAATCTTCAATCGCTCAAGTCTACCCACCTCTAACGGAATGGCCTCTTCTATAAAGTTATTATTCCAATCTAAGATCTCCAACATTGACAGATTGAATAGAGATAGTGGAATAACTCTATTAAGACTATTATTTTGAAGATTTAGTTTCTGCAGTGAAGTTAAATATCCTATCCACACTGGAACTTGCCCATCAAAGTCATTGAAGCTCAAGTTGAATAGTTTCAATCTATGCAATCGAACCAACTCTTCTGGTATTTGACCATAGAAATTGTTGTCACTGAGATCAAGTTCAACAAGGAATGAGAGATTTCCTAGTTGTGGAGATATGGAGCCCTTAAGAACCATGCCATGAAGATTCAAGGAATAGACCCTTCTATGACGAGTATTGCATGTGACACCAGTCCAATTGCATGGAGAAGAAGAGACAGACCAAGTAGCTAAGAAATCATATGGATCTGAAGTGATAAAGGATTTAAGGGCAAGAAGTGCAGATTTATCAGTACTGATGTTTATTTCAGTCCAAGCTAAGGAGGCCGTGAAGCAATGAAGTAACAGCAGGAAAACAAAGGAAGAAGGCTTTCCCATGAGGAGCATAACAGACTTATTGGAATTTCAAGTCTTCTGCATCGAGCAATTAACACACACGTCGTTTTATACTTCTCGGGCTCGAAATCAAGTCAAGTCCTACTAACAAAATGCGGAGTTGCAAAAGGACATCTTTTGTGATAAGATTGAAGAAATTGAACTAAAACATTAATTAGCATGTCGGGTGTATTAAATTGTTTTCACATATATTTCAAGATACTTTTTTGCTGCATTATTTTATTAACGATCAAGTATGGTGGTGAATGAGAAGAAGCTTCGTCGTTTGATATGATTACGTGTTGAACAATTTCACTTCTGCTGGGACCACATGTTCATTTATGGTCAAGTCTAGTAGGCTATAAAGAGTAAACAGTACAAGGACTTTTTTTAATTGAGCCTTGCGTTGGATGCATTGTTCCTTCAATTATATAAGCATTTTTATTTTTTATTTTTTTTTTATTTAGGGTGAAACAGTTATTCCTTTCTTCATTACTGGACACTTAGAATCTTATGGATATCAGAGTCAGGTTCAAGTCAATCTGGGTCGATATGCCAACAAGGACGCTATGCCCTAATAGGGTGGAGTATGAAGTCTCACATCAGCTGGGATGGGGAACGAAAAACGTCTTATAAGAGTCTTGATATCTTCCCATCTCGACGCATTTTAAAACCGTGAGGAGAGCAAACCCCAAGGGAACAATATCTAGAGCAATTGTGATGTTACACAGTTATTAACCGGACATTTTACCATATACAAAATGCTTTGCTATAGCTTACTCTTTGTTTTGTGATATCTCTCACTCTCATTTAAAATTCTCTGGATTTCAATTTCTTCAGCTATGACTTTATGTCTGAGGACAATATTATTACTATATTATTCAAACTATATCTATCACTCCTTGTGGGTTATGTGTTACACCCACCACCTGAGGGGCACGGCTTACTCGCCGACTGTGGTGTGGTGACGGACTCATAGGAATATCTGCTGTCCCCCATAATACCATATTTTTTTGGCCTCCCCAGCTCAAACATATGACCTGGGGGCCAAGTACACATGCCCCATGATGGTACCAGCTCTCACATGGTGTATGTACTTGGCCTCCAGGTCATGTGTTTGTTGAGGCTGGGAAGGCGAAAGAAATACGGTATTATGGGGAACCGTTGATATTCTTGTGAGTCCACCACCACGCCACAATCGGTGAGTAGGTTGTGCCCCTTGGGTGGTGGGTGTGACATTATGTTTGTAAGGTTAACAACCACACACCGAGCAAACAGAGATGGAATTGGCGAAAAAGCTCTGATTTTTTTTTGGTGAAATAAAAAGCTTTGATTTTTACATAAATGATCTTGAAGCATTGCTCCTCCGGAACAGATGATAAGTCTGAAAATTAAATAAATATATTTTGAACGTCTCACTATTCATTGATTAAATTATGATAATTCAAAAATAATAATAAAAGAAAATGAGACAACCAACAAGCTATTAATTGAGGTGATAAACGGCCTCATCACACTGTAACGAAGAGAATACAAGTTCAAATATTAAGAATGAGGAAACCCTTAATCAAATAAAAGAAAGAGAAATAAATACATTAAAAGAAAATAAAGTTATATATTAGATAATAATTAAATTTAAATATTGTGAAATTAGTGAGATATTCTATTATATAAATATAAATTATATCCAATCAGATCTCTCCGATTATTCCAAAACAAACTTCATTTTCCGCAAAGTATATAACTACATCTTATTGTGATGTATAATTATTTTCATTTTCTAGGGAAAATGTTTTCTGAGGTTTAATACTCATTAATATATTTAGATGTTCTTTTTTATGGATTTTGATGTCATGATATATTTTAAACATTCTAAAAATTTAAAATTTAAATATAAAGAAATCATATTTATTTTTATATTTGTTGCATTTATAAAAATAACCAAACTCTTCAAAATTGACCTGTGTTTATCTTTTTTATGGACATTTACTGTGTGTTTATCTTTCTAGCTAGCCTTTTTATTTTCATAATTCTGTATTGAATTCATGATTATGCAATTAATAGAAATTTAATTAACTTGTGGAGTGGAGAAGACTTTTGTCAGATGCATACAAGCTTGATTTAAAAGGGGGACGGGAAAGGCATTTGCCCCGGAAGTTTTCGCTGAAGAGCAATGTTACCATAGTCAACATCAATTTTTTAATGGTCAACATTAGTTTTTTAATGGTATATGGTATAATTGCTATATTTTGAAACTTTTAGGGTGACACTGAATCTAAAAAAACTTTCAGGACAATATTACTTTTCAGGGAAAACTTTTAGGGCAAAATGTACACCTTAACCCTAAATAATATAATAGCATATAACACATAATTATAATTTTTTAGGATTTATTTCATTTAGAATTTTCTTGTTACCTTACTATTTAAGGTTCAATTTTGAGAAGCTAAAAACAAAAGCACTTTCCCTAATATCTTACTGAAAAAAGGAATTCTCAAGTAAAACAATGAAGTAAAGCATAACTTTAAAAATCTTAGAATGCTTGTGAAGCTTTAAAAATTGATGGAACACAAGGCCATATGACAAATTTTAATTATGAAATTTATTTTTCTTTAATAATAAGATTAATCCTAATATGGAAATTTTGCGTGATTTTGTCTATCAAAATAATAAAAAGATAACAATTTTTTTAAAAACAAAAAGACTAATTTCTATTTTACCTTTTTGCCAATTATATATAGATGGAAGCTTTTCCTGCCATATTTGGAAATCTTGCAAAGAATATAATGGACAATTAGGAATGCTTTAATGGTTATACTATTCACAATTTGTAAATAACACAATTTGCAATTAGATTAGCTAATTGCATATATATATATATATATATATTCTGCTCCTCTATATATTAATATATTTTTCACAGTTCATTCCTCTAGAAACTGAGGACAATTCAACTAAAGAAAACAAAGCTTGTTTTTTTTTTTTCTGTATCTTTCTTATTAATAAAATTTGTCAAGGTTGATGGCGAGAATATATTTTATTTTTCATAATGTAGATTTTTATTAAATGATTTGTTTTCTATTTCGCCCCTTGTTAGTGTACTCATTAGTGGTAAAACAATATTTATATAAAAAGAACTCACTAGGCACGGTAGACTTTTCAAACATTATGTCATCCGCAAAAGAAGCTGATGCAACGAAAGAGAAAGAAAATTACGGTAATGACGAGAAAAACCTTTGATCCTAAATAGTGATCGATCTGTTGTTACGTGCACCAAGGACCATATATTCATTATCATCGTATTGTATAGATCATAGAGTAACCCCATAAATACGTTAGTAATGAGAAGAATCTTGTCCCTTGAGGAACTGCATTTTCAGCTACGTTGCATTATTTCATTTATGGACACTCTCATGGGCCATACATAGAGAGAGTGCTTCCAAAACAACGTACGTTACTAGTGGGAAGAAACTTGCATGCATATGTTGTCGTTACCCTTCACCACACACACAGACATATATATATATATATATATATATATGTATATCAAAGTCTAGGTCTACTCACAAGTCAAGCACGTCATGTACCTATGTATAAGTAAAGGTTGATATGTACTACCTCTAGTCCCTAATATAAGATCTACTTTAGTGAAAAAATTGAACTCTAATCTACTGTAGTTGGACCCAATGTATTTGAGAAGTAAAATCTAGCTGAAGAAGAGTTTTTAGACGAGAATAGTTAAATATATAACTAGATGAGGAGGGAAGGGGAGATAAATATGAGTGCTAATATTTTACTTGGTTTTAGGGACAGTTAGTGCGGGAAGTGCAATTACACCTGATTGATTGGATGAGAATCCAACTGGTGTACGAGTAGTGGGGCTGGAGCCCTACTCATGTATACATGACGATGTGTTATATTGTTTATTAATTGGTGCATTCATTGTGCATATCATATTTATTTATCGCATGTTATGTGAATGAAAATATGTTTTTTACTGAGATCCTTGGAATCTCGATCCTTTTTCTGAATAAAATACCACAAAAGGTGCCAGCGACTCGAAAGGCAAAGACGAGGATACGGGAAAGTGATGGGCACGTCTCCCAAGACGAATATTGTGATTACACAATTTGCAATTAGATTAGCTAATTGCATATATTTATATTCTGCTCCTCTATATATTAATATATTTTTCACAGTTCATTCCTCTAGAAACTGAGGACAATTCAACTAAAGAAAACAAAGCTTGTTATTAATAAAATTTGTCATGGTTGATGGCGAGAATATATTTTATTTTTCATAATGTAGATTTTTAGTAAATGATTTGTTTTCTATGTCGCCCCTTTTTAGTGTGCTCGTTAGTGGTAAAACAATATTTATATAAAAAGAACTCACTAGGCACGGTAGACTTTTCAAACATTATGTCATCCGCAAAAGAAGTTGATGCAACGAAAGAGAAAGAAAATTACAGTAATGACGAGAAAAACCTTTGATCCTAAATAGTGATCGATCTGTTGTTACATGCACCAAGGACCATATATTCATTATCATCGTATTGTATAGATCATAGAGTAACCCCATAAATACGTTAGTAATGAGAAGAATCTTGTCCCTTGAGGAACTGCATTTTCAGCTTCGTTGCATTATTTCATTTATGGACACTCTCATGGGCCATACATAGAGAGAGTACTTCCAAAACAACGTACGTTACTAGTGGGAAGAAACTTGCATGCATATGTTGTCGTTACCCTTCACCACACACACAGACATATATATATATATATATGTATATCAAAGTCTAGGTCTACTCACAAGTCAAGCACGTCATGTACCTATGTATAAGTAAAGGTTGATATGTACTACCTCTAGTCTCTAATATAAGATCTACTTTAGCGCAGAAATTGAACTCTAATCTACTGTAGTTGGACCCAATGTATTTGAGAAGTAAAATCTAGCTGAAGAAGAGTTTTTAGACGAGAATAGTTAAATATATAACTAGATGAGGAGGGAAGGGGAGATAAATAAGAGTGCTAATATTTTACTTGGTTTTAGAGGCAGTTAGTGCGGGAAGTGCACTTACACCTGACTGATTGGATGAGAGTCCAACTGGTGTACGAGTAGTGGGGATAGAGCCCTACTCATGTATACATGACGACGTGTTATATTGTTTATTAATTGGTGCATTCATGGTGCATATCATATTTATTTATCGCATGTTATGTGAATGATAATATGTTTTTTACTGAGTTTCCTTGGAATCTCGCCCCTTTTTCTAAATAAAACACCACAACAGGTGCCAGCGACTCGAAAGGCAAAAGCGAGGATACGGGAAAGTGATGGGCACGTTTCCCAAGACGAATATTGTGATTATATCTAGTCTTTAATTGTGAATATTTAGAGAAATTGTACATATTATCTAAGATTTAAGGGAATTCCTCAATATAATCATGTACTATATATTGGTATTTTTATACTGTTCCTGTGTTGCCCACCGAACTGTGCGCAAGCACTCTATAAATATGGAAAATAAAATAAGGGTATGACATAGTACCCCTACAAGAATAAAATCTATACAATAATAAATGAAAGGTAAAGTAGTACAATCATATGAAAAATGTAAGAATATATGTGACTTTTTAATAAGACTAGAAAAGACATTCTATCTCTATCTTATAAATAGGATCATATGAATATATTTTTGCGTATTATTTATTTGCATGTTAACAAAGACTATCGACATTTGGAAGGACACACATCATAAGGGCGCTAATATTTTTATTTTTTTCCATAATTGTGAAGAAGAAAAATATCATACTCTCACATTCAAAAACTAAATGCGTCTTTTGGTCTTATGGTTGTCGTTTATAAGTTCGTTATTAATAATTGGAGTTGTTTCTACCGACACCATTACCTCCATCCAAGATTGATGCTGATGTTGTTAGAACATTTAATAGAAGTTTGATGGGTACTTACATATTATGATTAAAAAAATGAAACAAAACTGTCAATCTTTTATATTTTCTATTCAGTGTGATTTTGTCATCTTCGATACCTTATATACTTGAGAAGATATTATTGATGCTTAAAAAAACAAAAGAGCATACTAATAATATCTTTTGTCACCATAATATACCACAACGTAAATCAGAACAGATTGACCTGCAATTTCAATATTAGGACTGGAAACCGATATTATTTTTTAAAATATTAATTTCGATGTAGTTTCAATTTGCAATTGTTGAGAGATCGAGTGTATCATCCATTTAATAAAATGTTGGCTTCAATTTATTTAAATTAGGGAATTTTCAAAATGGAAATACATCCACAAAAATGAATGTATATGCATTCAGAAAATAGATAAAAAAAAATACTTATCCATAATGAATAATAAGATGCATAGGTCACAATCATTTTTTAAAAATTATATCCTTTTTGTCTAATCATAAGTCCAGATGCAAAGTGGCATTGTTGAAAAGGTCATATAATATATACTTTCTCCATTATAAAAAGATTTGATCTCATTTTATTTTTCTATCATACGCTTATTTACTCAATAACGTTAATTTATCTTTTAAGTCTAAAGTAATATTCCGGTTACAACAAAACAAATAGCAAATGTAAATGAAATAGGCAGAAAATCTTTAATATTTACCAAGGTATTAAAACTCGGACCGGTCATTGAACCGGTCGGGGTACTGGGTTAAGGGTCAATGGGTCAAACCGGGACCAAACCGGTGAAAAATTGAAAATTTTAGACTTATAGTATGAAATTCTAAAGGAAAAATTTTTTTTTTTTAATTAAAAACACCAACCCGGACCGGACCGGTTTACCGGCCGGTTCGCCGGTTACTGGGCCGGATCGGCCGGTCCGGTCCGAGTTTCACAACCTGGATATTTACTTGGTCATGGTGGAAAGCCAAGATATATAACTTTATTTTATATGATTAAATTTTTATATAATTACCAATTTTCAAAAAGTATCCTCACACTACAAAAAAAAATGGTATTCTGTAGTGGTGCAATTGTAGCGGTTATATAAAACCGCTACAAATTACAGTATTTGTAGCGGTTTTAACCTAAACCGCTACAAAATTGTAGCGGCAAGCGACGCGCCAAGTGGCATGACAGATTAGCAGCGTTTTTTGTAGCGATTTGGTAGCCAAAACCGCTAGAAATTTGGCGCGAAATTCCCGCCAAAACTTATAGCAGTTAATTTGTAGCGGTTAATACACAGAAACCGCTACAATAAACAGTGTAGCGGTTATTTGTAGCGGTTACAGCAACCAAACCACTACAAAATACCAAACATCAGCTATTTGTAGCGGTTATAGGGATATAACCGCTACAGAATTTTAGGAGTCTCCACTTTTGTAGCTGTTCTGGGCAATAACCGCTACAGAATTTCAAAGGTTTTTGTAATTTGTAGCGGTTATTGTAGAACCGCTACAAATTTAAGGCAATGTGAGTGATTTGTAGCGGTTATGGTAGCAGTTATTAGAATAACCGCTACTAATATCTGGCCTATTTAAGCCACCGCCTCCCTCATTTCTCCGTTTGCTCATTTTGTTTTCTGGGGTTTCTATGAGTGGTTTCTTCAAGATTTGAGCGTTCAGACGTCTGTGTAGGAGTTTTGCTACAGTATTGCTAGTATTTGCACCTGAAGTACGTATATAACATGTATTTTATTTGTATTTTTATTTTTATTAGATTTTTGCATAATAATGTGACTAAATTTTTTTTTAATTTTTACAGTTGATATGGCTTCAGGACAGGATAAGGGGAAGGCCCCTGAGGTCCCCAGACCGATTTTACAGGGTGGCAGTAGCCGAGCAGGGGGCAGAGGGAGGGGGCAGCGCGGAGGCAGGGCGACCGCGGCATCTCAGCCCATCCCCCCACAAGAGTCGGCCCTACCACAGGCACCGCAAACGATCCCACAGGAGACGACCGCACCAGAGGTGCCTGAGGTTGGGGGGCCAGATATTAGCGTCGAGGACTTCCTCGACGAGGAGGAGTTCGAGATCCCAATTGGGCTCAGGGAGATGGAGCAGTTCCTCGATGAGGAGGACGCTCGGGAGCAGAACAACCCACGAGGGTCGTCTTCGCAGTCCACTGGGTTTGAGGTACAGGTCCAAGGTAAATTATTTATTTAAATTCGAAATGTTAACTTTGAATTACAATTTATCTAACGTGCGGTAAACTGTGCAGATGAGCAGGGGAACGTTTCAACGAGGAGGCTAGACGTGGCCAGGGTGAACAGCATGGACCAGACTCTGCGAGTTATAGTGCTGTGGAATGAGGGCACTGACCAGCCCATCCACAATGGGGGTCACCTGCTCAACCGCTTCCTGAACGACTTGGGCGCGAACTGGATGCAGTTCCCCCTTCACTACAAGACGTGGAGGCACGTTCTGAGGGGGCCGAAGGACCAGGCTTGGGAGGAGGTGGTTCAGGTAATTAAAATTATTTAATTAATATTGTTTGTAATTAATTATATTTAATTAATATTTTTTAAATTATGTTTTTTGTAATTATTGATATTTAAATATATTTTTTTTCAGCTGCGGTTTGCCGTCCGGGCCAACCGGAAGAGGTACGCCCTTGTGAAGATGGGTGACGCCTGGAGGAACAGGAGAAACCGTCTCTTCCGCAGGGTGGATAAGGATAGGACGATGCCTCTGAAGCAGCTGATCGAGAGCGTCCCGGACGGCGTGCCGCCAAACTACTGGGCGGGTTTCGTCTAGTTTAAGATGAGCCCTAAGGGGCAGGTAATGTATTTATTAGATTTTTTATATTTAATTTTGTAATTGTTAATTATTAAATTATAATTTCAATTTAATTGTATTTAATTTAAACTTTTTTAATTTTAAATGTTTTTTATTGTTTTAATACATTTAATATTATTTTTTTCCAGAAGATTTCTCAGAGGAACACCAGGATCCGTGCGCAGCAGACGATCCACCACACAGCAGGATTAAAGACCTTTGCTGTGACCTATAGCGAGCTGGTAACTTTTCAAAATATCACTGACTTTTAGCTGATTATTTCATAATACTAATTATTGTTTTGTAATTGGTTCAGGAGATGAAGGCACAGCAGAAGAACCGTCAGACGGACTATGGGGAGCTGTACCCCATCACACACAGACACCGTGACGGGACTACGACCTCTCAGCAGGCAGAGGCGGCCATTGTAAGTAATTTTATTATTATAATTTTTATAAAACCAAGTTAATAATGAAATATGTTAATTAGTAATTGTTTCATAAAATGGCAGGAGCGGATTCAGCAGTCGCAGGTTGAGCTGTGGCAGACCATGCCTGAGGAGTCACAGGGGTCAGTGGACCCAACGGCTCCTTTGAAGGCGGGTTTGGCTCAAGCTAAGCACCCCGGACGAGTGCGGGGGATGGGGATAGGCGCCAGACCTAGTATGGTCTACGGCAGGAGCGCCGCCTCTGAGGCTGGCAGTTCTAGAGGCGTCAAACGTCCGAGGGACGAGTCTATTCACCAGCTGCGGTCAGATTTGGAGCAGCAGATGCAGTTGCACACTGATTTGATCTACGCTCAGCAGACGCAATGGCGTGAAATCGCGAACAACATACTCGAGCGGTCATGGAGTCGCCTGTTCCCGGACGAGCAGCATCCACAGGTTCCCCCTGTCCCTCGCTACATCGTCTCGAGTACTACTCCTCCTCCTCTTCATCCTGCTCCTGTTGATAATGATGGTGCGGTTCACTCTGCGCAGCGGCCCGATCCATCAGTACTTGAGGGAGCCCCACCTGAGGGAGCACCAGATGATCAGCCCCCAGCTACTTAGTTTATGACATCTTTTTTTTTTTGTTGAAACATTTGTAAATATATATATATATATGAGTTTGTATTTCAGAACTTAAATTCTTATTGTGTTTCATATATATAATTATATTTATATTATTAGATCGCATTGTTGAATTTATGAATTAATTGCAACAAATGTTCTAAATTAAAAAATTTAATTTATGAATTAATTGCAACCAAGTTAATATTTATATTCTTATTGAATTTATGAATTAATTGCAACAAATTTATATTTTTTATATTTCTAAATTAAAAAAAAATGAAGCATATATATATTTATAGCGGTTTTAAATAAAAACCGCTACAAATATGTATATTTGTAGCGGTTTTAAGTTACAACCGCTACAAATATATATATTTGAAGCGGTTCTAAAATAAAAACCGTTACAACAAATGTATATAGTTGTAGCGGTTTTAAGTTACAACAACTACAAATATATATATTTGTAGTGGTTCTACAAGAAAAACCGCTACAACTATATACATTTGTTGTAGCGGTTCTACAATAGAAACCGCTACAAATACTCATCATTTCAATTTTGAAATTTGCCGCCTTTGTCCACATTTGTAGCGGTTATGTTATGTATAACCGCTACAAATAAAAAATTATTTTTAAATTTGTTGTCCAACGGCTTTAATGTTAGTAGCGGTTTTATATACATAACCGCTACAAATACTCAACGTGTAAATTTTGAATTTCCCACCAATGTGTAACGGCTTGAACATTGGTAGCGGTTTTATGTATAGAACCGCTACTAATATTTTATAACTGTAGCGGTTAGTGTAGCGGTTTTAGAACCGCTACAAAATTATAAATGTTGGAATTTCAGAATATATGGTTCTTGGCATTCGCCATTCTCTTCTCACTCATCTTCTTCTCTATACTTTCTTCTCTCTCACTAGTAGCTATGGATAAATCATGAATCAGGTTGCCGCACAATTCTCCTGAATATTTGTATGGATTAAACAGTTTCTTGGATTTCGCATTCACTCACGCCAGCTGTAACGGCAAGATCGTCTGTCCATGTCGGAAATGCAAGTTCAAGAAGAGGCATACACGAAATGTTGTGAAGGAACATTTTCTTGTGAAGCCTTTCCCTGAGGACTATACGTTCTGGGCAGTTCATAGTGAGAAGGCCGGCATTAGATATGACGATGCTCTCCCTCGAAGTTCTCAAGTAGGCGTTCAAGTAGATGAAGATGATCCTGTGAATGATGCTGTGCGTGATGCGTTTAGATTTCAAGGCGACAACTTCAAAGAAGTAGTGCATGGTTCTGAGCCGGTTTTTATGAGGAATGAAGCAGCTCGGGATTTTTTCAGCTTGATGGATAAAGCAGATCGTCCTTTATATCAAGGTTTTCGCAAATATTCTAAATTATCTTTCTTGATCAAATTGTATCATATCAAGTGCTTGTGTGGGATTACAGATAAGGGAATGTCGATGTTGCTCGACTTATTACAAGATGCATTCCCCGACGCTGAGATTCCCACAACATTCTACGAGGCCAAGAAGATTATCAACAGGTTGGGGTTGAATTATCAAAAGATTGATACATGCCCAAATGATTGTATGCTGTATTGGGGAGACGATTCCAGCAGGAAGACTTGTAAGAGATGTCACACATCGAGGTACAAGACAATTCGGAAGGGGAAAAAGCAGAAGAAGAAACCTGTAAAGATTCTTAGGTACTTCCCTTTGAAACCTCATCTACAAAGATTATTTATGTCGTCTAAAACTGCGGAGCACATGAGGTGGCATGCCGTTGATAAAAATGAAGACGGTAAATTAAGACATCCGCGGGATGCAGCTGCTTGGAAAACATTTGACAACGACTTTCCAGATTTTGCGAATGACCCCAGAAATGTTCGGCTTGCGTTGGTGACCGACGGTTTCAATCCTTTCGGGAATCTTAGCACAAGTTATAGTATTTGGCCGGTAGTCTTAGTTCCCTACAACTTACCCCCTGGATGTGTATGAAACAAAGCTCTTTCATTATGTCTATGATCATTCCAGGCAAAAAGGTACCAGGCAATGACATCGATGTGTATCTCCAACCACTTATTGCGGAATTGCTTGACCTGTGGAATGTCGGCTTGGAGACGTACGACGCTTACGGTAAGACTTTGTTCAACATACGTGCAGCCTTGATGTGGACAATTAGTGACTTTCCTGGCCTTGGCACATTATCTGGTTGGAATGTGCATACTGGGTCGGCGTATCCAGCTTGTAATTTTGACTCTTACTCAGTGCGCCTTCCCCACAACCGAAAGTGGTGCTTTATGGGGCATCGGAGGTTTCTCGATGGAAGGCATAAGTTCAGATTGCAATGGAATCGTTTCAATGGAAAACCAGAAAAAAGAGGACCACCTCAGACTTTGTCCGGTACAGATATCTTACAGCAGCTTGAGCATGTTGACTTCGAGTTTGGAAAAAGCGACGATTCAACACAAACTCGCCAAAAGACGCGCAGGACTTCGGCGCCTCAGCAGTGGAAGAAGATAAGTATTTTATTCACTCTTCCATATTGGAGATCTAATTTACTTCGTCATAGTCTTGATGTAATGCACATTGAAAAGAATGTTTGCGACAATGTGCTGTATACGCTGCTTAATGAACCCGGCAAGACAAAAGATCACCTTCAAGCGAGGAAAGATTTACGTGACATGGGAGTTTGTGAAGACACTTGGCCAGATGAGCATGACATATTTCAACCGGCAAAGTTTACCCTCACAAAACCGAACAAGGAAGTCTTCCTCGCGACGTTAAAGAAATTAAAAGTTCCTGATAGGTATTCAAGCAACATTTCTCGATGTGTTAACTTGCAGGCTCGAAAGGTTGCTAGCCTGAAGAGTTATGACTCACATGTTCTTATGCAGCAGTTACTCCCTCTGGCTATAAAGAATACACTTCCTCTCGATGTTTCCATCGTTTTGGTGGAACTTTGTTCTTTCTTTCGGAAGTTGTGTTCTAAGGTTTTGATCGTTGAGGAGCTCGATTAGCTGCAGTCAAAAATCATTCTTACGCTTCGCCATTTGGAGATAATATTTCCTCCGTCCTTTTTTATTGTGATGGTTCACCTCACAGTCCACCTCGTTCATAAAACAAAGCTCGCTGGACCAGTACAATATCGTTTGATGTATCCGATTGAGAGGTACTCATTTTAAATATGTGCTTTAATTTATTCTCTGTATTTAATGTTTGCTAGTCATCCTTTTCAGCATTTTATATCAATTTTCTCTTCTGTACTTCGTAGGTTCCTTGGGAAATTAAAATCTTACGTGAGGAATAAGGCGTGGCCAGAAGGTTCTATAGCTGAAGGCTATATAGGAGATAAGGTGCTATATTTTTGCTCAAGGTACTTTGATGATCTTGAGACGGCTTTCAACCGCCCACCTCGTGTTGACGATTGTCCTGAACCTGCGCCGACATCAGGAAAATTTATCCCTCGTGTTGGTAAACTAGTTGGAGCAATTGAGAACTTCAAACTAACAGCAACGAGAAGTTGCAAGCACATAGACATGTCTTGATTAATTGCACTCAAGTTGAACCTTTCATACGGTAAGAATTGTACACTCACATGTTATTCGATCTATATCTTTTGAAACATTTCTCACTTTGATTTCACTAACACCTTTCCATTATTAATTGCAGGGAATTCAGAAGTCATGTTAAGCGTCAACTCAGGATCCGTACACAGACATCCTTGGAAGTTGATAGGAGGGTCCACAGAGAATTCCCGAGCTGGTTTGCACGCAAAATACTAAATGACCACAACCCACACTCACCAGATTTCAGAGCTCTCGCAATCGGCCCTCTTGATCATGCAAAATGGTTTACAGCATACAATGTCAATGGTTTTAAGTTTTACACGGTTTCACGGGATCAAGGATTGCAAACACAGAATTCAGGTGTTTATGGCACATTTGGGACAAGGAGTTATGTGAGCAGTAGTGACGCCAACATACAGTTCGGAGGCGTCCCTTACTATGGCAAGCTTCTTGATGTGGTCGAACTTAATTATCAAGGTTGTTTCACTATGACGCTGTTCAAGTGTTTGTGGGCAAATACCACTACTTCTTGGGGACTGACAACTGATGACTTAGGGATCACATCAGTCAATTTCTCACGGCCAATTCATACTGGTATTTCTCAAGATGATGAGTCATATATTCTAGCTTCAGAGGCACATCAGGTTTATTATGTCGAGGACGAGAGGCATAGGGATTGGCACATGGTCGTTCATTTAAAGCCAAGAGACCTTTACTGTCACACCCTTATCTTTATTTCACCTTTTTCAAAGTATTTATGGAAAATGATACGCAGTTTGGTGGGCAACACAGGAATAGCATAAATATACTGATATTAAATGAAAATTTAAATACAGGAGTCTTCCCCATAGGGTTTGATAATATGTACAAATTTTGTCCAAAATATCCAATATATTAAAATTAAACTAATATAACCAAATAATTCTGATCTTGGGACCTGCACACCTCAATTGTCCGTGTCAACTACTTTGCCTTTTGAGCCACTGGTTCCCGCTGGAACATTTATTATTTATAAAAAAAGGGTGAGATTCCAAGGAATCTCAGTAGTAACACATAATCCATCATATAAAATGCGAAAATTAAATATGTAATGCACCATATAATGTAAATGAAAAATTCATACTATAACATGTGTGTACACAATACTCAGGGCCAAATGATTGTTTGGATCCCCTACATGTCCGTGTACCTCAGCTGAGTCCCATACCACAGCTAGGTAATGTATCCTAGGCACGTGTTCATATAACAGAATATAGCAACATATAGCATATCAACATTCACATAGTGTATGAGAGATAGAGTTACTACCTTATGTCCCTTTTTGCTACATCAAAAAATAGTTCCTCGAACTACGTGCCAACGGCTCAGACGATTGATTCGGTCCTAGAATTTCAAATGTACAAGAATTAGGTTAAAACCCATTCGTGTACCTCTTCAGAGATTTCCATAATATTTTTGGTTGTTATATTAGTCTATACTGAAAATTTACCAAAATGCCCCTGGGACCCGGTCCTGGCCCCACCGTACCCGGTTGACTATACTTTTTCAGGAATTTTGACCCGAGCTATTCTGACATACTTTTGCCTAAGGAATCCATTTTTGACCTCGGGTTTTGCAAAATCACCGCCAAACGACAGTTTCATAATTTTCTAGAAACTGACATATTTTCAGTCAACTTTGAAAATTCATAATTAATTCTAGAAAATTCAAACTTGACTGATTCCAAAGCCTAAATGAAGGTCTTTAAATGTACTTTCATGGAAAAATATCCAAAGATAATTTCGGATTACACATTTTGCCCAGAAATTCAGCCAACTATTACTATTTCATATTGCATTCCAGGAACAGAGCTCAACTTCAAAAATCCATAACTAATTCTAAAAAAAATCGAAATGGAGTGTTCTAAAATTATATGGAAAGGTATTTAAGTGTAGTTTCATGGAAAAATACCAAAAACTACTAGATATTATCTAATTTTTCCTAGAATTTTCGAACATCAGAACTGCCAGATTTGAACGTCCAGAATGACCCCTGTTTCTGACTTAACTTTGAAAACTCATAACTCTCTTCCAAAATATCTAAATAATGAATTCTTGGACTCCTTGGAAAGCTATGAATGTGTAATACATTCCTATAAAATTTCATAATTTTTCAATAAGGTTTGTCTGTCCAAAACGCAATATGAATATGACTGACTCCCAAAAACGTCAGTTTTGACAGTCTAACTTTAAAAGTCAAGAACTCATCCATTTTCACTCCAAATCGTACATTTCTTGATTCTATCATCAACTACACATCCTAAAATATCTATACAAAAAGACCCATTTGAAAATTCCATCTATAGCCTCTGTTTAAGATTTTACAAGTTTCAAGTATGTACTCTGTTTTTCGGACAGCAAAACAAGGTGAAGAAAACTAATATGTAACCATGAATTTTTACTCTAAACCTCACGAATTTTAACTCTATACTCTCCTACACATATGTACTGAGATTAATGAGCAAGTTTTAGAACCAAAGAACTCCAAAATTAGCACCAAAATGGTCACACAAGCACTAGTTTAACAACTTTTTGGTGACAGAATTTTCCGGCGAATTTTCTTAATTCCAGCAACTAAACAACCCAGAAAACAACCTCAAATCCAATGGCAAAACGAAGATATATGTGTAGGAGACTCACCTATACAAGGATCAGTGGTTGCACGTAACAATCGAGCCTTCCTCCTTCCTTATTTTGAATGAAAAATTCAGCTCTCATTCACCTCTATCTTCCTTGGCTCAACTCTCTCTCCCTCACTCTTTCTATTTCTTTCTTTTGCTTTGACAGAATTGATTAAATGAGGGAGTAAGAGAATGTTTTAATTAATATATGTATGATTGAGGGTGAGTTGAGGTGACGGTCGATTAAAACCAAAACAAATGTGGACAATTGTTTGTGTGTGCGCACTATCTTTCCACTATACACATGTGAAGCTAAATGGCCGAATGAAAATGGAGAAAAGAGGAGTATGTGGGTGTTGTCCAATTATGAAAATGAAAGAAAGTGAAGCATGTGTTGTCGTGTTTTGAGAGAGTGGGAGGGTGTTGTGGGGTCCTTGTGACTCCATCCAAATAAAGAAAAGAATGAGTGATTTAATTGTTTGTTAATGTGTGTGTTATCCATGTGTGTCGGCAAGAATGCTTATGTGTGTTTATATATATATGTATAATTTTATCCTATTAATTACACATACTAGGCTCTAATTTTTCCCTTTGTCTAATTTAAGATTCCTTAAATTTTGTAGGTTCCATAATTTGACTTATTATCAAATTCCCATTTAAATTTTCTTTTCAGAAAATTTAAGCTTCACTAAATTTCAGATATTACATTTACGACATGGGTGAAGGCGATAACATCGCCTACGAGAGTGAGCCATTTTAGCCAGCTGATTTTGAAAACTACTTCCCTGAAGGCGATGACAATTTACCTCTACTGCGGTGAGTTTTTTTAAGTCCACGTCATTTGAATTAAATTTTTTAAATTTAATAATACATCCATAACAATAATTTTTCTACAAAATTTCTGTAGGGATGGCGACGACAAGTGATCAAATTCAAATTATGCTTTTTTCTTTAAAAAAATGCAAAAAAATTTTTAAAATAAAATGTAAAAAAAATTAAAAATAAAATAAAATAATATTTGTAGCGGTTATTGAACAACTACAAATATAACATTAACCGCTACTAAATGAATAACCGCTACAAAATGGAGACATTAATCGCTTCAAATAGTACGTGGATCACTATAAATATTAAACCGCTACAAAAATACAAATAACCGCTACTAACTAATAACCGCTACAAAATGGATACATTAACCGCTACAAATAGTACGTGGATCCCTATAAATACCCTTACCACAACTCATTTCAAACACTCCCCAATTTCTTTTCACCTTACCTTTCTTTCATTTTCTCTCATTTACAACTTCTTTCGTATGAGTAGAGGAGCTGAATAATACGATAAAATATGGTAACAAGATTTTTAATTTTTTTTACAATACTTCTTTCCTTTCTATAAAATTTATTCTAACCATTTTTTTCCACATATTTCAGAGCTGTATCTCATTTTCATCTATTTTTCATACACAATTACATTATATTAGACAACATAATAATTCCTTATTACCTACCTATCCTTAATAATGTTATTAATATAAATTTTATACTAATCCAATTAAATTACATTTTTCCTTTTAATTTATTAATAATTTAAACTATTGAATAATAAGCTAATTAAAATAGATAAAATAATAACAAAATAAACTATTTAATTTAATATTAAAAAAACAGAAACAAATGATCGTATATTTTTTAAAAAAATTTTAAATATTTGAAGCAGTTATTAAACCGCTACTAAATAACGCGCCTTTTTAAAACTCAAATTTAATTTTTTTTGCGCTAATTTTTGAATTTCATGAAATTAGTAGCGTTTTTGATAACCGCTACAAATTTCATGAAATTCAAAATTAGTAGCAGTTTGTTAACCGCTACAAAATAAAAAAATGTCATTTTTTTTTGCCTTAAAATTTCAATTTTTTATATTTGTTGCAGTTATATAACCGCCACAAATATCTCTGAAAAAAATTTCGTTCATGAGGGTGTTGTAACGGTTGGATTAAACCGCTACAAAGGATGTAGCGGTTATTTTTGATTGAGTAGCGGTTTTATATAACCGCTACAAAACTGCTTGCAACATATGATTTAGTAGTGGTTCTGGTAACCGCTACTAATGTTGTTTGTAGCGGTTTAAACCGCTACTAATACCCATTTTTAACTGCTATTAAATCACGTTTTTTTTATAGTGTCAAGTGAACATTTATTTATACATTAACAAAGTAAAGACAATATATCAATGGTCGAAGTTTCAACCTTTATAGGGCGTGTTTCAGAATAAGTGCCATTTTCAAATTTCAAGAAGAAATTAAATGATTTGTTTTCTATTTTACCCCTTATTAAACGTATTAGTGGTTAAACAATATTTATTTAAAGAGCACTTGCTATTGTTTTTCAAAAAAAAAAAAAAACGAGCACCTGCTATAAAGGCACATGACATGCTAGACTTCTCAAACATTAAGCTGTCCTCAAAACAAGTGGATGCAACGAAAGAGAAAGAAAATTACGTTTGCGATTGAAAAAAAGCTTTGATCCTAGCTAACAGTGATGGATATGATATCACATGCACCAAGGACCATATATTCATTATCATCGTGTTGTATGGATCATAGAGCAACCCCAAAAAGCACGTTAGTACTCAGAGGAATCTTTAATTTCTACCTTTAATTCATTTCATTCAATGTCTGTAGGTCCACTCACAAGTCAAGCACGTCATGTACCTATAAGTAAAGGTTGATATATATAATGCGCCCGATCAATTAAAGTCTGAAGACTTTTGATAGATATTTTTCATGCTAGTTGCCGTGAAACATGCAATATTGGACTTACTGCATTTGAGACGAAAAATCCAGCTGAGAATAATTAATTAATCCTTTTATATAGGACATTTCTAATTTATTTCAGGGGAATTAAGAAAAATATTAAATTTCATTAACTTTACCTATAAATTTAACAACATTCCAACTTTATTCCTATTTAATATATATTATAGTACCCCTACACGAACAAAGTCTACACAATAATAAATGAAAGGTAAAGTTGTACCATCATATGGAAAATGTAACGATAGATGTGATTATAAATAAGACTAGAAAAGACATTCTCTCTCTATCTTATAAATAAGATCTTATGAGTATATTTTTGAGTATTATTTATTTGCATGTTAACAAAGACTATCGACATTAGGAGGGACACACATAATAAGGGCGCTAACATTTTTATTTTTCTTCCTAATTGTGAAGAAGAAAAATATCATGCTTTCACATTCAAATACTAAATGCGTCTTTTGGTCTTATGGTTGTGGTTTATAATTCTGTTATTAATAATTGGAGTTGTTTCTACCGACATCATTACCTCCATCCAAGATTGTTGCTGATGTTAGAACATTTATCAGAAGTTTGATGGGTACTTACATATTATGATTAAAAAATGAAACAAAACTGTCAATCTTGTATTTTTACTCGAGGCAGTGTGACTTTGTCATGTTCGATACCTTATGTACTTGAGAAGATATTCTTGTTGCTAAAAAAAACGAGCTTACTAATAATATCTTTTGTCACCATAATATACCACAACATAAATCAGAACAGATTAAACTGCAATTTCAATATTTCGACTGGAAACCGATATTATTGTTTTAAATATTAATTTCGATGTAGTTTCAACTTGCAATTGTTGAGCGATCGAGTGTGCCATCCATTTAATAAACTGTTGATTTCAATTTATTTAAATTTGGGGAATTTTCAAAATGGAAATACATCCACAAAAATGAATGTATATGCATTCAGAAAATAGATCAAAAATACTTGTACATAATGAATAATAAGATGCATATAGCTCACAATCATTTTTTTTTTTAAATTATATCCTTTTTGTCTAATTATAAGTCCAGATGCAAAGTGGCATTGTTGAAAAGGTCATATAATAAATACTTTCTCCGCTTTAAAAAGATTTGATCTCATTTTATTTTTCTATCATACGCTTATTTACTCCAATAACGCTAATTTATCTTTAAGTCTAAAGTAATATTCCGGTTACAACTAAACAAAAAGCAAGTGTAAATGAAATAGGAAAAAAAGCTTTAATGTTTACTTGGTCATGGTGGAAAGCAAGAATATATAACTTTTTTTTTATATGATTAAATTTTTATATAATTACCAATTTTCAAAAAGTATCCTCAAGTGAACATTTAATTATAGATTAACAAAGAAAAGATAATACATCAATGGGCGAAGTTTCAACCTTTATAGGGCGTGTTTCAGAATAAGTGCCATTTTCATATTTCAAGAAGAAATTAAATGATTTGTTTTCTATTTTACCCCTTATTAAACGTATTAGTGGTTAAATATTTATTTGAAGAGCACTTGCTTTTTTTTTTTTTATTTGAAAACAAAAAAGAGCACCTGCTAATAGGCACATGACATGGTAGACTTCTCAAACATTAAGTCGTCCTCAAAACAAGTTGATGCATCGAAAGGGAAAGAAAATTACGTTAGTGATGAAGAAAAGCCTGATCCCAGCTAATACAGGGTATCTTAAAATTAATTGTGATGGAGTTTTTAAATCAATCTTTGAATCTGCTGCCTTTGGCATAATTTGCAGGAACGAGTTTGGTAGTTTCCAATGGGGCTTCATAGACAAAATCAAATCCATCTCAGCCTTCATGACTGAGGCCCTTGCCTTGAGGCGTGCACTGATGCTAGCGGTTGACTTAGCCCTTGACAAGGTTGTATTCGAAACAGATTGTCAACTTCTCAAGAAATCTGTGGACTTGCAACAATCTGAACTCTATGAATGGAAAAGTTGAGGAACTGTTCAAGATGTCATTAATCTTCTTGCATCTCATGCTGGGTTTTCTCTATCATTTACTCCTAGAATGGGTAATGTTGCAGCTGACAACCTTGCAGCTGATGCTTATAAGGGAGTGAGCCCTACGGGGTGGGTGTTCGCGCCATCACTTTCTTTGTCTCTGATTCTAGCCACAGATGCACCAGAGATTAGTGCTTCAACAACTGATCCTCCATCATCAGAGCCGAGATTGGGTGTTGGCTAATTTGCTGTTTCCTTCTCTTCTTTTTTCCATTTTAATGTTGTTGTTTGTTGCTGTTTTGTTTTGGTTTAAGGAACTTTTTGTAACAGTTTTTCCTTATGTTAGAATGCCATATGCATATTTCGACCAAAAAAAATAAAGCACGTTAGTAAAGAGAGGAATCTTTAATTTCTCCCTTTAATTGATTTCATTCAATGTCTGTAGGTCCACTCATAAGTCAAGCACGTCATGTACCTATAAGTAAAGGTTGATATATATAATGTGCCCAATCAATAAAAGTCTGAAGACTTTTTATAGATATTTTTCATGCTAGCTAGTTGCCGTGAAACATGCAATATTGGACTTACTGCATTTGAGAAGAAAAATCCAGCTGAGAATAATTAATTACTCCATTTATATAGGACATTTCTAATTTATTTCACCGAAATTAAGAAAAATATTAAATTTTATTAACTTTACCTATAAATTTAACAACATTCCAACTTTATTCCTATTTAATATATATTATAGTACCCCTACAAGAACAAAGTCTACACAAAAATAAATGAAAGGTAAAGTTATACCATCATATGGAAAATGTAATGATAGATGTGACTTGTAAATAGGACTAGAAAAGACATTCTCTCTCTTTCTTATAAATAGAACCATATGAGTATATTTTTGCATCTTATTTATTCGCATGTTAACAATGACTATCGACATTAGGAGGGACACACATAATAAAGGTGCTAATATTTTTATTTTTTTTCGTAATTGTGAAGTAAGAAATATTACAGTTGGAGTTGTTACTGATATTTTTTTTCGTAATAATAAACCTATCGTTATGAAGATTACTACGTCGACTTCAGTGCAGCCCAATCCATTTTCAAGTGTTTTCCAATTTTTTTTTTTTTGATAATCAAGTGTTTTCCAATTTTGAATGGGCTTATGATATAGAGTGGGTCCTTTGGTTCGAGCCTCCAAAATTCTCGTTATTTTAGAATAACGAATGAGTAAAAGGAGGGCATTGAAAAAAAAAGGGCAGCTTTAGGTGGTTGTGTGTGTGAGTGTGTGTGATATAAGTTGCATGCATGAGCTATTTGGTATCACCCGCGTTAAGTGGTTTTGCCATTAGCTTGTGTGTGTTGACCGAAAAAACAAAAAGGGCGGCTTTATGTTAATTTTTTTTAGCTTGTGCAGCGCACGCCCGCATGTTAATTTTTTGACCTAATACATGCATTACTAATTTAAATTTTTAATGTTTTTCATAACTTTTATATTGACTAAAAAATATATATATATGCAAAGTGAAACCATATATTAATATCTAACATATTATTTTTGTGATAAAAATAAATTAAATTAAAAAATATAAATACTAAATAAAAATGTTCTATCTTCAACATTTTTACATTCCATTTAGTTGTACAAAATAAAGTCAAATCAAGATTAAATTTAGAATGGTTCATTATCAACTTCTAGTATATATAGCTCTTTGTATCTTTCAAACAATTTAGGAAAAATTAGATCCAAGGACCTAAACCAAAAGATATTTAAAGGATAGTAAAAGTTGTAATCATTTAGAAGAATCAATAACCAAAAATAGAAATACTAAATTGCCTTGGATTAAATTTCCTATATTCTCTCCCACATTCTATTTTAAAAGTAATTTAAATTTTATTTTCTACAAAAATTACAACAGCCAAAATCATCACTTTCTTAACTTTAACTAACATCTACCTAATCATATAATCAATTTATCATTTAATTATTAACATAGATATTGACCCATTTAAATTATTAATTTTTTTTCTTGATTTATATAATCTTGTATAAAATAAACTCTAAGTAAAATAGACAATTTAGAATATTAAATTTTCTATCTAATATCTTAGTTGTTAACAAAGCTTAATTCCAAAAAATTATTATTATTATTATTATTTTTTTATATTATAGAACTTATTGATTATATTAATTTTTTTAACGTTAAATTTTTGGTTTACACATGAGTATTCTCTAGGGAGGCAATTCTGTATACCGTTCTTATATAAAAAAAATATAATACATTATCTAGACGTTTTTTTAAGTATGCTATCATTATATGGTTTTCCAAAAAAAAAAGCCATTACATGGATTTTTATTTTAAAACTCACATAAAACTAGTCTAACATAAAATTATTTTTACGCAAACCTCCTATGAATTGTTTAAAATTGCATATATTTTTTTAAAAAAAAATCAGATGTACATAACCTTTCTTTAATATCTATGATAAATTATAAAACATTTTTAGTTTTCGTAAAATTATATAAATTTTATTTTCAATTAAAGTTTGTGTCAATTTTAAGAGTTATAATTTTGCAAAAATTGAAAGATGTTTGTGTTATTTTTTCAATTGATAGCTACTAAGATGTAAAAAAATAAAGAAATTGCATTTAATTTAATGCAATTAAAAAATTCATATTAGTTTTAAAAACTGAATGTGGAGAAAATATAGGAGATTTAATCAGGGGCAATTTAGTATTTTAAAATTTTTATTTTTGTGATTGATCATTTTGAATAATTACAACTTTTACGACCCTTCTAATAAATATCATCTAATTTTGGTCTTTCATTCTAATTTTCCCCACAATTTAATACATGTGGAGAGTAGCTTGGTTCAACTGACAAGGAGTTCTACCAACTTTAATTTGTAGATCTCGAATTTGAGTCCTAGAAATGCAGCCATTTTGTCAGAGTAGTATTTTAAGTTGCACTTTTTTGCTACTGAGTTACTCCATCCGTTTCATAATAAATTTTACAAAAAAATTCTTTTACAATGCATGTTTCATAATTAGTGTCATTCTCATATTTTAAGAACATATTAAATGATTTGTTTCATATTTTGCACCTTATTAATGCACTATTAGTAGTCAAATAAGATTTATTTTAAAGAGCACTAGGTGTTTGTTAAGAAAGTACGTAATACATTGTATTTACTAGAACATAGATTATTTAATAATTTCTTTGATTCATGTGATTTTCTTTTTTTTTTTTTTTTGCAACACTTTTTATGAATGGAGGGAGCATATAATTAAGCATAATTAATAGAATAGGTATTGTACTGAATTCGTATTACATACATATTCACATTTTTGCATATTTGATTTTATTCATTCAGCGTCCAGCTGAACGAGACCCAAGCAACTATCATATCTGCACATGATATATTCTTTTATGTTTTATTTCTCAATATATTTCCCTGAAGCCATTTTCCCAAGGTCTCTCAAGACCCATCAAGCAAACCCATAGCTAAGAGAGAAAACTTCGACCAATCTTATATTAAGCTGTATATATGTCGAAGCCTAAATGAACATAGAGGCATTACGAACCCTCTAATTTAACCAGCTAATAATGATAAATAGGCCTTTCCAATAGCAATCACCATATACAATCGGAGAGAAATATCTCCATTAATCTTTCTCTCCATTTCCTCTTCATTGAATATCTCCACCATTGGATTAAGTTTTAATGGTTGGGATTTAATGTTATATTAATATTTTTATACAGCATTAAATCCCAACCATTAAAACTTAATCCAATGGTAGAGACATTCAATGGAGAGGAAATGGAGAGAAAGATCAATGGAGACATTCTTTTCTGATATACCATACTCCGTTTCATATTAAGTGGTGGGATAAGGGTGTCTCCATTGATTTCCCTCTCCATTTACTTTCCATTGAGTGTATCTACCATTAGATCAATTTTCAATGGTTCAGATTTAATAATATATAAAGAATAACATTATAATAAAAATCTATCATGGTAAATCTCAACCATTAAAGTTAATTTAATGACAAATACATTCAATGGAGAGTAAATAGAGAGAGAAATCAATGGAGACACCCATCTCCCATTAAGTGGTACCTAATCTTGTAGATTAACAGAAAACAAATCCCTTTGAAAGGAAGCGATATGTGATATCATATGTAACTAAAAAACAAGAGCACCTAGGTAATTAACTATGATTAAATCTATCCAAATAATCATTAATTCACACAGTTATATCTTGAACCAAATCACTACTCTTAATCCATTCTCTTAAAGCCCGATTAAGTTGCTAACAACACAAATTAAGACGTACAAAATAGGGACTTCCTAGAAGACTGACAATTCACAACATAGCGAACCAAGGTTTGAATTCCCGTTGAGAGAGATATCCACATTTAGTATTTGACAGTGCCTCAAACATGATTGTCTCTGTTAAGAGGAAACCTGTGCTAGCAAAAAAGAAAAAAGAAAGAAAGAAAGAAACCCGGCAATCATGAATGGCATGAAGTTCGTCTTCGATCTTGTCTCCATAAATATCACAATGGCCATTCGAATGCAAACCCCTTTCTATTTACCCTCATTTGTTAAATGCGAATATCGACCCTGCTTAGTGGGATAAGGCTTGTTATTATAAAAAGACGGTTATGCAATAGCAGCCAAGCAAAAGTCTTACATCCCTAAGGAATTTTAAGCTTCCAACTCAGTTTATAGCGGAACTTTCATTGTCCTCGTTTAGAGCTTTGCAAGCTGACCGACGACCGGTGAAAATGCCTCGCTTATCCCATTTCCATAGCACGTTGTCATTACCATTCCCGTATTTAATCAGCTGCAGAACCTCAGCAAGGTGTTCCAAGTTTTCCTTTCTCTGTGGAAAATTGACAGTATCAAAAGGTACAAAAGGTACTGCATCAAAGTCGTGCTTGTCTTTTATACACAACTCTGCAAAATTAAAATTAGTGGTTAAGTGTTGTTTCAAAATTTAAGCTATTTACTTACATAATCTATCAATAATATATAAATATTTAAATCATCATAATATTATATTATAATTTCATTGTTAATATTATTATGTCATTTTAGCTTTGATTTTGAATGTTTATTAGTATCTTTGCATTCAAGAGAAGTTTATGGTGTTGGGTGGACATTTGGTAAAGATTTATGGGTAAATTTGTACCATAACCATATATCTTAACATCAATCATTTAATGGGAATGGGTCATCATATCTATAGAATCTCACAGCGAAAAAATAGATGACCTGCTCATTCATTATCAATTTTATAAAATAAACAAATATCACTAGAATATTCTTAGTAGCTTATTATTTAGAAGTTAAAGTATACGTTTAACTCTTTAAGTTTACATCATATTTCAATTTAATACTTTAAATTTATACAGTTCCATTTGTAGTACCTTAATGTCAACACCGTTTGTCTCATTTAGTGGAAAATGCTAATTCAACAATTTTACGTGAATCTTGGTAAAGCTATGTAGTTTGCTAACTGTCAACGGACTCCAAGGCTTTATTCAGCTGTGGAGTTATTCTCCATCTCAGCTGATAGAGGGATATGCTGGAAAGATTGTGTGTTAAAGCCCCCATCTCTCTATACTTCTTTCCTAGTGTTCTGTGTGGAATTACTAGGAGGTTTTTCGTTTTACTTTTGTTTGGGTTGCATTCTGATTTTGCTCTTGGGTTCTCCTGGGAGTTTTTCTTTCAATTTCTGCATTCTTTAGGTTGTTCTTTTTAGTTAAGTTGCTGTGTACGAACTTACATATCATTTCATCAATATAAATTGTTACTTTGATGCCCAAAAAAAAACATGACAAAACATACTTGTATATATTTTAATTCTTTAACTTGTTTATACTTTAAAATAAAAATAAATAAGATAATCAAGTAGGCGTGTGGTGCCAAAATTTTGAATTTTTAAATAAGGAAAATAAAATGATAACAGAGTCGCTACCAAAAATTTTAAAAGGAGAATTTTAGAAAACCATTTGGTAAAACAAGGTCCAAAAAAGAGAACAGAATTTGGGAGCTGGTTATGCATAGAAAAGGTGTTAGAAACTTCCATCACCTACTTATAGCTCGTAAGAAAGTTTATCCGAAGTTAAATATATAAAATTGACATGGACTTCGATATAATGTAATATTAGCTAAAACAAATAAATGAAATAAAAAAGGAAATCAAAGAAAAACATTTATTTATTTTCAAATCAAACTTGAACTAAGAAAAGACTCTGGGGCCTTCGTTGGAGGGTAGAAGCACAGGTCACTTGTTTAGTGCTTTTTTAAAGAAAAAGTTACTTTGAGATAAAATAGGAAAAAAATTGAATGTATTATAATAAAGTTGTAAATTCTAATAGAGCAGTTAGAAATGGAATTGTCTTATTGATAGGAATTAAGTTGATGGATTGATTCTTTTATTTGTAAATTTGAAATATATAGATGGTTATAAATATGATATGATATATATTGTTGTGAATTTTAAAAGGGATCTTGCAAATGGATTTGTTTCATTTAAAGAAAAAGAACTCTTTCACTTAAAAAAGCCAGGTTAATATAATTGACCAATAAAGTTTAAAAAGGATGGTCAGAAATTTAATAAAGTAGTTATAAACGAATAATTTCTTGGTTGACAAAAATTAAGTTCAGATTCTCAATCTTTATATCGTAAATTTCATAATCTCATAATATGTGGCAGCAAATATGTAAGGGAGAATGATGAAAAAATACTTTAGAAATATCAAAAAGACAAATCGTTAAAAAATACTTTAGAAATATTAAATATCAGATTTCATATTAGCACAAATGTACTAATGCAGGATTATTAAGATTGGTTATTTTGATATTTTCAAGTATTTTTCTGGGATTTTAACCATATGTAATATATATAAAATAAATGAATAATATAATAAAATAATAATATGCCTTCAGATATTTCTCCTCAGTCCATTATTCCCGCAGGTCTTCTTCCAGGTGCACGCGCAACACTCCAACTTGTTGAGGTGATCTTCTTCCAGCTGCCGTGTGTTTGGGTGTGTTTTGAGCTTTAAGTCGTTTTTTTTCCCGCTGTTGTTCTGTGGCCTGTGCGCGCGTAATAGGAAATTTAAAGATATTATTTGGATAGGAAATTTAATTCTAATTGTTTTGCTTGTTGTAATAGGAAGAAGATGGACTTAATTAGGTTCTCTTTTCTTGGATTTGAACTGATTCTCGGTGATGAATTGAATTTGGAAAGGATATTAATTCCTTTTTTTAATAAGAAAAACATAGTCCTTCTATACTTGGGCGTTTCGAAATTGTTAGACAAGAGATTTGATGAACTTGTTTGAATGTTGATGCACACAATGTGTTTGTGAAAATGTGTAGAGGAGGAATTTGGTTGGATTAAAATTGTTCAACTCTATGTTGAAACTTAAAAGGGTATAGTTATTGTTTGAATACACACACATAATGTGGTGGTGAAGGTTGAGCTATTAAATGAATCTTGAAGCATGTATTTTGTCTGTTGCAAGCATTTTTGCATTCACATTCTTCACTTTATCAGAATGTTATATTTGGACTGATGTTTTTCAAAGCTTAATAACTACTCTTGGAAAGTGGAAGGCGATGGAGTATGTCGTGTGTGATTGATCTAAGTCTTCTTTTAGAATGACGTTTAAATGGCCTGTGCAAATGCTATTTTGTTTAAATGCAAGTTCTTGTAAGCAAGTCTTGGCAACATCATCTTTAATTGCTCATCATAATAGAATTATGTTTCATGTCTTAGCCATGGTAAATATCTTTATGAACTTCCTTGTACATAATTTGTGAACATTTATAGGGTTTCTTTTTTTTTTTTTTTGAGTACAAAGGCAAGCTAGGCTTGAAAGTAAATAGAGTGCTAGGGATCTAGCAACACAAGAAGATCATTGCTGTGGTATGCCACCACATTCCATCGCGAACAGTTCATTGCATTCCTGAGGTGCAGTGGCCATCGCTAAAAACTCCTGATTACACAGCTGAGCATTCCTCGCTAGGTAGTCAGCGCACCGGATGTTCTCTCTGTGAGTATGAGCAATTACTAGGTCCCAATCCCAGTAAATTAAGGACCTAGTAGCTGAGATAACGTCGAACAATGGGTGATCCGTTCCACCGTCAATGAATAGCAATTGAATAGCCTGTAAGGAATCTGAGAAAAGCCTGATCCTTGTGAAGCCCAACTGTTTGCATAAATGTAGTCCGCTGTGGATTGCGTGAATTTCCGCAGCAACCGAGTTTTTATGACCCAACTTCTGCTGAAATCCACACAACCAGATGCCCTGGTGGTCCCTAATAACCCCGCCACATGCTGCACGCCCTCTGCTATCTCTGGAACCATCAACATCAACTCGCACGTAACCCGGGTCGGGAGGTTGCCAGTGGACGAGCCCTCGTTCTGGCACTCTGAATAACTGATGATGGAAGCTTCCATTTTGCACGTCCTCGAAGAGATGATATGAGCATTTGTGAACTATCTGTTTTGGATTGTCAGCTTTCCCTTCCATCGCCCACCTGCATCGATTCTTCCACAAGAGCCAGCATATGGTACTGAACACCCTTTGCCATGGCCACCTAGCCATCTTCCTATTCCCTGGGGAATTTTGCATGTTCCATCCGAGCCATTCCTGCAAATTGCCAGAAAAAAACACAGGATAATATATGAGGTTAGTTATAGAAAACCAAACTCTCTTGGCTTGCTCACAGTCTCTCAGCAGGTGGAGGATGCTCTCTTCACTCTCACACTCAAAGGGACAAGTGTTTAGGGTGTTTGGATTATGTTTGGCTCTCATCTGGTTTGTAGGAAGCCTTTCATGGAAAACTTGCCACATGAAAAATTTGACTCTTTCAGGACTATTTCCTTGCCATAAATGATGCCAGCGAGAATGACGTGTGGTGTCTCGACTGTAATGCAACCTGTCGTAAGCTGACTTCACACTGAAATTGCCGTCTGTAGACGATCTCCAACATACAGTATCCTCCTCTGTACCTGTCGGAGGGGAAACCAACATGATATTCTCCACCACCCAATTAGGGAGGAAAAGCTCCCATCTAGCTCTGTCCCATTCGCCTTCCTGAGTTACGAATGAACTGACACTGGCTTCCATATCTACCAACTCTTCATTATGCACAACATAATCAATCAAAGGTCTGTCTAACGGAGTCCAATAGTCGAACCATGCATGGGTGGATCTCCCACTTTTTAGGAGTCTACCAAGCCCCTGAATGAATCCATCCCAAACTGTAACTATTCCATTCCACACAGCTGATTGGTTCCGTCTCCTTCGCACTTGAGGAATCGTAGAGTTCCCGCATGAATATTTAAGACGAAGGCATTTAACCCATAGGGCCTCAGGCTTCTTGATCATACCCCAACATAACTTCATAAGAAAGGCTTTATTCTGGCATTGAAGGTCTTTCATCCCCAAACCACCCTCTGTCTTTGCTTTTTTTAAAACATCCCAAGCAATCAGGTGGAGTTTCTTGGAATCATCCTGCTAGTTCCAAAAGAAGTCTCTGCTCAATTTCTCAATGATTGAAAGGACCCCCTTAGGGATCAGAGTTGATTGCATCTGATACTGCGGAATAGCAGCTAGCACTGACTTGATAAGAACTGTTCTCCCTGCCATACTCAGATATCTCCCTTTCCAGTTTGCCAGCTTAGATCTGACCTTGTGGATTAAAGGAGCGAAAGTTACCTTAACCAATCTCTTGTGGAGGAGCGGGACTCCTAAATATTTCCCCAGATCAGCTGCCAACCCAATCCCCACCCTTTGGCTCATCTCATATGCCCTATTAAAGTGGACATTTCTAGATATGAACATTTTTGATTTTTGCAAGTTGATCTTATGTCCAGAAACTCTACAAAATAGCTCCATAACATTTTTCATCTCCTCCATTTGTTGAGAAGTGGCCTCTCCAAAAAGAATGAGATCATCTGCAAAGAACAGATGAGAAATATGCGGTCCAGTTGCAGATAGCTTCAAGGGTTTCCAATTTCCCAACTGAACTTCACGATGGATTAGTTGCCCTAAAAGCTCCATACATAGAACAAATAGATATGGGCTCAACGGGTCACCCTGTCTCACCCCCCTCGTCGGTTTGAAGCTTCGCGAAGCCACACCATTCCAAACAATGCTCAAAGTAGAAGTTGAGACACATTGCATGATCAGATAGACAAAATCATCCCTTAATCCTAAGCTATGGAGAGTAAATTCAATAAAGCGCCAGTCCAGTCTATCAAAAGCCTTCTCCATATCAATCTTCACTGCCACAAAACCCTTTTTTCCTCTCTTATTTCTCATGGAGTGAATTGCTTCTTGCGCCACGATCACATTATCCACACTCTGTCTGCCAGAAATGAAACTGCACTGATTCTCAGCCACAAGATAATTCATAACCTTTTTCAGTCTGTTAGCGAGCACCTTACTCACAATCTTGAAACTCACATTGCATAAGGATATGGGCCTGAAATCCCTCAAGGATGTAGGAACGTCAACCTTGGGAATCAGAATTATGTTTGTCTGATTGATAGCTTGAGCTTCCTCCGGATTTTCAAATATCCTGATCACCAAATCACATATCTTATTTCCAATCAGATTCCATTGAGATTGAAAGAAGTGTGGGTTAAGGCCATCAGGACCTGGGGCTTTGAAAGCACCCATTGCAAAAGCGGCATTTTTAATTTCAATAGGGGAAACATGGCGCTGAAGACTATCCAACTGGTCAGATCCCAAAATTGGAAAGCTAGCTGGCCAAGGAGAGAAAGGTGCTGATAAGTTCTCAGCAGTGTAAAGCTTCTTAAAATAATCAGTAGCCATGCTTCTCAGGAGCCCTTCCTCTGAAATCCAAGTGCCCTCCTCATTCTGAAGCGCTTCGAATTTTTTCCTCTTCCTTCTGGCTGATGCACAGACATGGAAAAATCTAGTGTTTCTGTCACCCCCTCTTATCCACTTGCACCTTGACTTCTGGAACTATATAAGCTCTCTTGCAAAGCAAACTTGTGATATAAACCCCAAAGATGATTTTCCAATCTAAAAAGCCCATTTTGATTACCATTTGTACGCCTGGCCCGGTCAATGCCTTCGAGTCTTCGGATAATCTCTCTTTTCTTCTTTGCCACATTCCCTACCACATTGTCATTCCACTTAGTAACCTCAGTCACAAACCCCAGACGACCATGCAACCAATCCTTTCCTTCCCAAGCAGATTTCACAATCTCATTGAAGCCCTCCTCCATACACCAAGCCGCCTGATAAAGAAATCTCTTCTCACTGTTTCTGTTTAATTTCTGGGGTCTATCCGCAACAACAATCACACGGTGATCAGACTTGAACCTTAGGTTGTGATGGGCTAGAGCATTCGGGTTTTTTAATTCCCAATCAAAGTTGCTGAAGGCCCAGTCCAACCTCTCCTTTACCCCTTTCTTCTCCCAAGTAAAACGGTCCCCCACAATAGGAACAGTATTCAGATTACACACATCAATGCAGCTACGAAAATCATGCATAGACCGGGGAACAGGAGGAGCACCTCCAACTTTATCACTTACTTCAAGAAAAGAATTAAAATCACCAAGAACAAGCCAAGGGATGGGATCATTACTACTGATAGCATGCAGGGAAGACCATAATTCTCTTCTCTTTATGACGCTAGTATCCCCATAAACAAAAGTCACCCGGGATGTATCCTGACTCTCCTTATCAGTAATATTGCAGTGAAGAAGTTGAGTGCTAGATGAAACGTAATCAACCTGAACCTCACCACTATTCCATAACACCCAAATACCACCAGCATACCCGGTAGCCTCAACTCTCAACCAATCTGAAAAACCCAGACTTCTCACGACTTTGTCCGCCCTATTACCACTGACTCTAGGTTCCCATAAACCCATGACATTAATACCATATTTTTTAACCATATCCTTAAAAATAAGTGGAAACGCTCTACCGCCCGCCCCACGGCAATTCCAAGATGATATAATCATAAAAAATAAAATACTCTTGGAATAAAAGCACAGCGAAAAACTCACCCGTCTGGCGGATCGCTATCCAACAGCACATCTACCACGAGTTGCGGTGTTGGGAGAGTCTTCGAGTCCACTACATGAGGCTTTTGAACATCTTTTGTGATTCTGGGAGGAATCAACGCCAAATTGGATGAATCCTTCATACTTTCAGAGTTTATATACGCCGACTCCTGAGGAAGGCCCCGTGATTGATTTTTTTCATTTTCACCATCATGCGCTTTTGCCTTATCAAGAGGCCTATCGGATTTGTTAATATGTAAAGGCCCATTGGAATTAATGTTCCCTTTGACCACATGGTGATCACGCTGGGCCCCACCCGAGACATTTTTCCTCAAAGCTACCTTCTCCAGTTTCATTCCTTTTCTTAAGCCAAGCACAGAACTATGGGCCCCTTTCCCTTGGTCAAACGAAATGGGCTTGTGAGTATCTTTCACTTTGACTTTGGCCCAAGTCTTTCCCTTTCCAAGATCAGCTTTTGGGTTCATAGTTTGTTTTCCTTCCACATGCGACAAGCCTCTAATCTTACCTGAACCCTCCTCATGTAAACCAGCGTCCACACCGCGCCTACTCACTGGATTCAAAATGCCTTCAAAGTCTTCGCCCACATCCTGCTCCAACTCAGCAAGGGCGGCGAACCGTGACTGAAGTGACGTTAAACCAGCTCCATTTACGGCAGGATTGGACTGCCCACTAGCGCCGACCCTGCTGCTACTAACTTCCTTCCTCGAAACTCGCTCTCTGCCTGGTCGACGGACAAGCATCCACGGCCCAAACAGAGCATCCTTTGCCGGAAGAGTCATCTCCAAATCCACCTTCGAAAACGTTGACTGGACAATATGCGAATCACCCCTAGAACTTCCTTCTGCTTGAAGAACATTCCACTGACAGCTATCTTTGCTATGCCCATATCTACCGCATGAAAAGCATATAAGATCAAGGCCCTCATATTCGATGTTGAAGAGGGTATCTGCAGAAATGACGCGAGGGATGAGCTTTTTCTGAAGGTCCAACTCAACACAGATCCTTACATATCGGCCTCTGCAAACTGACTCCGCGCCCTCCTCCGAGCTAGCAACCGAGTTCAAATCTACTCTAAGAGTCTTGCCGATCAAATCACCCAGCCTCCATAGACACTCTTTATTGAAGAACAACAGAGGAACATGTGGAATCCTAACCCAAGAAGCTATCTTGCCGAGTGGGTTACTGAAGGGGTTGAAATAAGGAGACCACCTTTGCACCAGGATAGTATGCTGAGCTACCATCCAAGGCCCCTGAAATAAAAATTTTCTGTAATGAGATTCCCAGTTCTCGGTATCCTTGAATCTGACCACATAATAGTTGTTGGGTAAATCAATCAACTCGAAACAATGAATTTTCCAGATTCTGCGTAAGTGCTCCTTCAGCCTGTGAAAGTTTAATCTCGCACCCAAAGCAGTGATGACAAGGGAATTACTCCAAGGCTTCGCCCAACGATTATATTCTTCCTGGGACATGCTCAAAGTAGGATAAATCTCCATGAGTTGTTTTAATTCCACAAACGGCTCAGGGATATTCCAGGATTGGTTCACCAAAGCAGAGATATCCGAATCCTCCTCCTCGCGTGCGTTACCATAGGCTATACCATTGTACTCTGTTCCCTTAAAACCCAACAGAGTATCCTTGTAAGAGATGACAGAGCCAGCCTTATCCAATGAACTGTCTAACTCCTTCTCCTTCTCCTTCTCCATATCAGGCTCGTTAAGGATGATCTCCACAGACCTCCCAGCAGATTATGAGGCAGACGTACCGATGCCTTTCTTGGATTTTTTCCCACGCCCAGGAGCAACAGTATAGTCCAACGTCTTCACCGGCGGAACAATTTTGGCTCCGGATTCGTCCATCAAAAGTCAAACCCAGAAAGTGGCACGAAAACCAAGTCACACACTCTCTCTCCACACTTTTTTCCTCTCCACTTTTCACAGTTGTTGTTCTGGTTCTGGGATGTTGAAGGTAGCCGGCGACGATAGAGGAAGAGACGTTGCCAGCGGCGGGAAGAATATTTATAGGGTTTCTGACTATCTTTCTTTGGTCAATGTTAAGGAATTAAGGATAGAAACTAAATAAAAAATTAGGATTGTTGAGAATGTGCCTGGATGTGAAGAGCACGTTATTAAAATCTACAGCTCTTGTGATGAGACTAATGCTACTGAGGATTGTTCAAAGTAATTGCCACTTAAATGCTACTAATTTTTTTATTCTTAAACAGTTATATTTCAAATTAAACGTGAACTAAAAGTCAATTTTAAACTAGTATTTGCTAGCTATACATGAATTATCCAAATTAATGTTGTTCTGTGCATTGCTAGACACGTTATTATGTATTATTGTATTTGTATGGAACTAGTAAAAGTGGGTTATTTTATTTAAAATTTCTTAATAATAAGCCTTGTTATTATATTTTTTCAAAAGCCAAGAGGTTGATTTGTTGAGGAAGTCAGCCACTTTAGAATTGACAGTGAGTTTCTTTCCCCTTTTTTGTGTATTGTTTCGGTATCAAATAATTAATTGACATGGATACAAAAAAGTTAAAATATTCATAACTCTTATATGATAATAAACCTACTGATTTGAATATTGCTATGTTGTCCGCACATATGCAGCCCAATCAATTTGTTTTCAATTGTTACCTCTGTTTCAGCAATGCTTCCACCTGTTACTTGGTTTACCTCTGTTTTTCTATTCCAAAAAATAGAGTATATTCTAATTGCTCATAAATTAAATCTTAATCCACATATTACTTTGGCCTCATAAATAAACTCCAAAATTACACAACAATATACTCTACTTTTGAGTCTGCCAAATAAATCAAAACCATGACAGAAACTTTGGATTCCTGAAGATCAGTCAGTAGAACATTAAGTTTCCCTGAAACAGAGACTTATAAACAAGTGGTCCAAATTCTTACCTGTCAAATGATATTAGCGCAGGCTAAGCCTTGCATTCTGATGTTCTAGTTCATTGGCTTATTGGATTCAAGTCTTACATTCAAAACATCATTTGCTGCAACTAATTCTGCAATGTTGGCTTGAGATTGAATTATTTTCATGTTCTCCTGTAGTTGGCCGCGTTCAAGTTTTCAAGCTCATGTTTGAGATTGATCTTAACTTTTGACAAATCATCTTCTAGCAATTCATGTTTGATATATAATCAATTATCTGGGAACCAAGTATCCAAACTGGCCTAGAAACAAGGTTTAACAATATTTAGAAATAGCTAATGAGATCTTTTGATTCTGACCTGATTAGGTATTTGTTAAAAGTGTAGGCTTCAATATGGAAACTCTGCCATCATGAATGTGAGAATCAACCCCTATGATGAGAAGAATTTACTTTGTGCCTTGATAACCACTTCAAAAATAATCAAGAATTGTAATATAGGGTGTAATCCTGGATTGTCTATTGGGATGTATTTTATTAATTATCTAAAAACTAAAACAAAGTGCAAACAGTTACATGAGGCAATAAAAAGGATTTGAGCTTTTTATCTAACAACTAAATTTTAATTAAACTAAAATACTTTAAAAAATAATATTTTTGGATTTTTGTAATAAAAGTGAAATAGAATAGAAATTGATTTTGAAAGATATGATAAAAACCTCCTAGAACAATGAATTTCATCAATCCTTGCTTTAAAAGATAATTGGCATATGCTAGTTTGACAAATTTGTTTAAAAGACCCTTTGAGCTAGCTTGAATTAGGTGAATTAATTTTTCCATCAAATAGAAATTAATTCCACTAACCGAAACCCAATTAAAAAACTGGCAATTGAAATTAATAATATGTAATACATAAGTAACCAAAAACCTTTACATTACAATCACAATTATATATTCATAGTAAATTCAAGTAAAAGCTATACCAAGTCAATTATATGAAATTGCTATTAATGAAACACAAGTGTCAAATACATACACTAAAATCCAAATACACGTCTAATATCAAGAAATGGATGGAAGCCTATTGGAGAACATTCAATCCAATATACTAATTAAAATATAAACCAATAATTTAACTCATACTGCAAAAGATTAAATATATAAATTAGATGATAAAATACTCCTATGAAGCTCCAAGCTCAACAATCAACTCATTGCTGTAAGAGAATAAGGATTTAGCCACTGTAATTCATCAACAGCGCTTCACCAAACACTTTCAAAGCTTCAGCAATTAAAGAACACCACAAAAAAATGAAACAGAGAAGGTTCGCCGGTGTAGAGGGAAGAAGGTCGCCGGCGTTGGTGAAGAAGCTCCAAATCGTCTCTCCCAAGGCATTATGGTCTCGTCTGAATCTCTGCAATTGTCGAGCTCTGAGTTTTCCAAAACTAGGTCACCGGAGATGGAAAAAACAGTGGCGAAGACGAAGGATGGAGGTCACCGACGACTATGGTGGTGGATGATTGTCGCCGGCGACAATGAGGAAGAAGAAGGCGAGAGTCGAGAGAGAAAAAAGAAGCTCCTATGGTGTCGCTGCTCTCTAGTTTATGAATCCCGTCCCTCTTCTGCAATTTCAGACATTAGTTAGACAAAAATGCTGTTGTTTCAATAGGACCATTCTGTCATTTTTTAAATTCGCAGGACTAAACTGTTATTTCTGAAATTCAAGCCCCAAATTGCTATTTTCATATGTAATCCAAGTTTTCAAATTCCTATAATTGAAAACAATTATATCAACATCAAATATTCTCAAGAAAGCAATGTTCAAGAGTAATTACAATTATTTTGATAATTTTATCATTTTTTGTCATAATTTAATATATTTACTCTTAATCTCAATTTATCTTAAGAAAGACATTTTAAGCTCAATAATTATGACACAATTCCAAATTAAAGTATAAAAATATATAATAAAAATAGGGATTTGCAATTTCCCCACACTTAAACTTTTGCACTCCTGAGTAAAACAATAATCAATTCAAAACTAATCACAAATGAAAACTTCAAATGCTCAAGATTTGAGTCATTGAATTAATCATTTATTACTAATCAAGCTAACACAAGTCTTAGCATGAGGTAATGCCAATGGACTAGATTAATACACAATTTATCAAAGAAATATACGCAAGAGAACACTTAAGGATTTAAATGTTTAACTCATCTCACAAGTATAGAAAATTTCGTTCAATACCACATAAACTAAGTCCTACCATATGCTTGTAGAAATTCTACTCTCTCCACCACTATATAATAGCTAGACTCGTGAATCAATGGGACTTTTAAAAGAGTTGTAATGATGGAAATAATCTCATGAAAGGGATAATAAAATAACAAGTACTATACATACACAAATATGCACAATGGCACCCTTTTTTTTTCTTAACTTTAGGCTCAAATAACCACATCTCCTTGCCAATCAAAACAAAGGCCTTATTTTTTTATTTCTTCTTTTTTTTTATTTTTTTCCTACTTCTTTTATTTTTTTCCTACTTCTTTTTCATGCTTTTTCTTCTAATAATTCTTTTTTTTCAATATATAATGTATGTAAATGGCATTTCGATCTTCATACCTATGATATTTATGGCAATCCAATGATAAGGGAAACTTTCTGAAAAAGAACTTTAAAAATGTTAAAGGACAAAAATGTATTATGAATGTTCATAATATTAGAGAGATGTAAGGGTCTAATTTGGCCTTTTCAAAACTAAATGGAAATGATAGAAATGTCTCTCTGAGTCAAAAAAAACGTGATTCCATTTTTATATTGGTTTAATAATTTCATATAAGATTTTAACAACTTCTGATAAAATTTTCACAAATTCCAATTCAAAATTCTTCGTTTGCTACAATGATAAGGTATTGATTCCTACTTCTGATAAGAATTTTATAAGTTCATATAAGGTTTTAATAAGTTCCAATAAGATTTTTAGAAATTTCAATTCAAAATTCACCACTTGCTATAATGGCTAAGTATTGATTCCAATTTTTGATAAGAGTTTCACAAGTTCAGATAAAAGTTTTAACAAGTTCTGATAAAATTTAATTAGAAGTGGGAATCAATACATTAACATTGTCGCAAGTGGTGATATTTGAATTGGAATTTATATAAAATCTTATCAGAATTTGTTACAACCTTATTTAAACTTGTTATACCCTTATCAGAAATGGCAATCAATAACTTGTCAATGTAGCAAATTGTAATTTTTGAATTGAAGTTTGTGAAAATCTTATCAGAACTTGTTAAAATCTTATATGAACTTGTTAAACTCTTATAAAAAAATGGGAGCACGCTTTTTAAACTCATAGGGACATTTCGGTCATTTATATTTAATTTTGAAAATGACAAATCAAGCTCTCACATCTCTCTGACATTATAAATATTTTGCACATCTTTTTTTATTTTTTTAGTATTTTTAAATTTTTTTAGGGATTTTCCCATTCGATAACTATCATTTTTTCTCACTAAAATACCCTTTTTCAATTATGACAATAAAATTATTTTATCTAAAAAAATCTTTGGAGAAGACTCCAAATGCAATATTATGGAAGAGGAAGTAGTTTGGGTGCTCATTACAGGGGATAAACATTCAAATCTGAAATTTTGGGATAAACTTCTGTTAGAACAAGCGTTTCACCCAAGAGGGGGGGTGAATTGGGTGATACTAAAATTTCGTCGGAAATATAAAACTTTAGAAGATGAATTGAAAACAGTAATGAGTAAGGAGAAATATCACCGAAGTGTGCACCGGGAGTTATACTGGTTCGGTCACAACCACTTTGACCTACGTCCAGTCCTCAGATCTTCTCTGAGAGTTTCACTATAACTTCCAAGATTCAGTGGGTTCTTGGCACCTCAGTACAAGCAAGTTCCTATACCTGGACACTCGCTCCCCCTTACAAGTTGCAATTCAATCCCAACTCAAGGTTCCACAACCTTAAGTTATCTCAATAACAAATATTGAGTTTGAATGAAATATCTCTCTTACAGAGTGAATGAGGATCACTGAAGCATAGAAATACAATTCCAATGTGAAAACAGAGCAATAAACTTGATAATACGTTTGTGTGTGTGCTTGTTGTTTTTCCTCTGTTTGGATGTTCCCATATATATAGATATGTTGGTGATGACCGTTGGAACATTTTCTTTCGTCCGTTGGAGAGTGCGCAGCCACTATTGACTTTTCAAGTTTTTGAAAAATATCCGTTGGCGGTGGTTGGCATTTGAACGTTTCTTTTGACTTCAATCTTTTGAAGTGTTTTCTTCATTGTTTATCTGTAAATAGACTAACAATACTAATACAATGAAAGGTTAATCATATAGGAAACAAATCTATGAACGTTTGAATGATTTCAGAATTTCTGGGTAAGCTTACTCGAGTACCTCCTCGAGTATTGCTTGAATGTTACTCGAGTACCTACTCGAGTAACCTCGAAAAATCATTGATCAATTGCAGGTTAATGAATAAACATAAGATTACTCGGGTAGTGCCTGGAATAACCGATTTTCAAACCTTTGGAAATACATGTTTACTCGGGTACCTACTCGAGTAATGCACTCACAACTTTGTGAGTTACTCGGGTACCAACTCGAGTAAAACGTGAGATAAGCTTTTGGTTACTCGATGCTCTACTCGGGTAATGTTGCAGGATTGCAATGCCGAGAACACTTACCTCATTACTCGAGTACGTACTCGAGTAATGCACTCATTGTTCCATAGGTTACTCGGGTACCGCCTCGAGTAACTGTGCTTTTTGTCAATGACTTACCCGGGTACTGACTTGAAGTTTATCTTGAAAACATTTTGCATACTCGGGTACTTACTCGAGGAATCCACTTAAATATATATATGCATACTGGAGTAAGAACTCGAGGAACATGAAATAAAGAGATATCAAGTTAATCGGGTACCACCTTGAAGTTTTTCACTTACCTTTATGCGTTACTCGAGTAGCTACTCGAGTAATGTTGCAGTGGTACAAAGTGCCGAGAGCTTCATCTTTTCAGAAACAGAGTTACTCGAGTAGCACCTCGAGTATCGTTGGTAACCTGAAGGCAACTGGAAGTTTTCCACATGATTACTCGAGTACCGCCTCGAGTAATGTTGCAGTAGTACTAAATGCCGAGAGCTGCACATTTTTAGAAACAGGGTTACTCGAGTAGCTCCTCGAGTATCAATGGCATCCTGAAAACTTTTACACTGTTACTCGAGTAGCTCCTCGAGTAACGTTGCCTGGTTACTGGAAGTTGTCTTTGATTACTTCAAGTTTTGTCTCATTACTCGAGTACCGCCTCGAGTAATGCCTTAAGAAACTTTCAAATTACAAGATAAAATAAAATGAAAACAAAATGCTCCCTAAAGTCCCATGTACACCCAAATATCCCAAAATGAACTAGGACACATTCACAAAATCACTTCAAGCTCTTCTCCCCCTTTTTGGCGTCATCAATGAGGTGAAGGGCTAGGAGGTTTGACCACGAAAATGGGTTTTACTGGGAAGACCAACCCACCACCATCTGAACTATCAAAAGAACTAGATGACACAGGTTCAGGAAGATTGAGAGGTGGGATAACAAGGTCATCTCTAGGTTGGAGAGGAGAAGGTTGGAAGACAACCATAGTAGTTTCAGCTTCTGGAGTGGTCTGGTTCTCTGGGGTGGTCTCAGCCATGGGAGTAAGATGTTCAGAGGAGGATGTGGAAGAAGAAATTTCCTCTGTGGGAGCAGGTGATGGAGTTGGTTTAGGATCAGTTTCTGGTTGAGGTTTGGGAGGTGAATCATCAATGGTAATGTGAGTGGTCTCATGGGTTTCAGGATCATCCACTGAGAATAGAATTTCTTTGCCTTGGGGCTCAAGTGGATCAAAACCCAGAGGGGTAGATGGTTCATCCTCACGAATAGGAGTGTCAGAAGGAGGATCTACAGAAGGAGGTGGTGGTGCAGAAGAGGAGGGACCGGCTGAAGGTCCGGGACCCAAAGAGTCCAACCGTGCCAATATCAATCTCAGTGTCTCTCCCTGGGCACGTTGCTCTGCTAGCAACTCCTCATGTCTTCTGTCCATTCTCTCAACCAATTCCTCATGCCTCTTGTCGATTCTTTCAACCAACTCTCCCATCTTGAAATTAGTGTTGGTGATCAACTCGGCGTTTGTATTGGAGATATCCACATGGAACCCTCTGAGCATATTCTCCATAAAATGCTGGAGAGTGGCATTTAGGAAGGATGGTGAAGAAGTGGTAGCAGCTGGAGCCGATGACTGAGTGTCATCCATTCTACTGGTCTCTGCCTCAGTAGTCTTTCGCTTCTTCTTGGACCCAGACTCCAGTGGGCCTTTAAGAGGGATGTCGATGTTTAATTTACCAATCTGGTTCCTCCCCACTGGGACCATCCTCTCAATTGGCTCCTTACTATCCAAGTACCATATTTTGTTCTCTTTTAAGATAAGAGACACAATTTGGGGATATGGCATTGGAGTAGTAGCCTTTCCTTCTACCTTGTACCTCTTCATCTCCGAGAAGATGTATTCACCCAGATCTTTTTGCTCCTTCAGAAGCAGTGAAGCAAACCACCTAAAGTCCCTATCCGAGAAGTGGGTGTAGTTGTTGGCTTTGTTTACTAGGGACCTAGAGTATATGTACCAAAGGACCCTATGGTGATCACACATATCACTCGGTTTAAAGTTTAGGGGGCCAACTAACTCACCGGGCTTTAGGATAGAGAAAATCTGATTTGGCTCAAGTTCAGAATATATATCATCAGGGGGGTTCTCTATTCCTAACCACAAATTGATTTTGGAAGGTGAAATCAAAATTTCTTGACCTCTCACAGTTGTGGTGATCTCTTCCTCTACTGAAGTTCGGTTAGGTTCATCTATTATCTCTAGGTTGCAATAGAAATGAGTGACTATCTTTGTGCAAAAAGGTAATCTAATTGACAACCAAGGCATAAAAGGATCTAGATAAGGACTAAGATCGTGCTTCACTACCTCTTGAAGTAGCTTGAGATCCACATAGTGTGTCTTGCACACTTTCCTTCTGGAGAATTGAGTTAAGTACTTGGGAGACTCCTCCAGTTTGCCCACATTAAATCCCTTTGGAGGGGAAGTGATTTCTGCTTCTGGAATCTTGGATTTCTTGGAAGATTGACCCTTCTCCATTTGGTCAATGATCCCAGCCATTGCCTTAGCCACATTTTTGTCATATTTTGGCTTCTTGAGTGGCTTAGGAGTGAAAGAGGGTGTAGAGGAATCAGAGTGAGGAGGTGAGGGAGCTTTGGTACTCTTCCCTCTTCCGGTTGAGGTACTCTTCTTGGATTGAGCCCTAGTGACAATAGGCTCATTGATTACAATTCCTTTTGCTTTCGGTGGTGATTGAGGTTTAAGAGAGATTTTGGCTTTTGATCTTGGAACTAACTTCCTTCTCTTCGTTGGAGGAGGAGGAAGGGGATCGGGGTTTTGTTGTGAATCAGAGGAATCAGTGAAGTTGAGATTTTTGGTTCTAACCATCTTGAAACACAGAAAATCAAGAATCACAGAAAAACAGAGTAACTGACGCGAGTTTAGGGCAGAAGGATTTTGAACAAAATAGGAAGTTTTTGGGCTTGAAATCAGTTGGGTTTTGACGGAAATGAGACAAGGAAACAATTAGGAAAAGTTTTTGAAAGAGTGTATAGTGATTTACTCGAGGTGATTTTGTGAAAATGACCGAGTTCGCGCAAGATAAAGACCTAACTCCCGACTTTACTCGAGGCCGTACTCGAGTAACATTCAAAGTTACTCGAGGCCTTCCTCGAGTGATCATACAGAAAAATTCAAAAATAATTCATTTAAATTGCGTACCTGGCATGAATAATATAGTAATTATCCATGGATGTTCCCTCGATCATTTATAACCCATTCCGAACAGATTTGAGTCATTTTTCATCAATTTGAAAATCTGGACTCCGACTTTACTCGAGGCCTTACTCGAGTAACATTCAAGTTTACTCGAGGCACGCCTCGGGTAACCATCTTTTTAACTTCTGACTTTTCATTTCCTGAGCCGTTATGTTTGAAAATCAAGTAACTTGATCCGTTACTTCCAGTTTTGGTGTCCATTACTCGAGTACATACTCGAGTAACATGCTCCTTTACTTCAAGTTACTCCTCGGGTAACGTTTCTCAGATAGCCAAAACTTCAAGTTGGTACTCCAGTAAATATGTCCTCTGATCACCTCTGTTTTTATTTCACAAAACAGAGTTTCAACCTTCCTGCAAAACAAATTTCTATATACTCCGATGCTTAAGTTAGTAATCATCAAAACTTTAACAAGTGACTTCATCTAATATTATGAAATGCTGAAATTACTTATAACTCATTGGGATTTACCATTCCCAATTCTCTTCTAATGTATAGAAATTGATCTTTTGCAAGGGGTTTTGTGAAGATATCTGCTAGTTGAAGATGAGTAGGAATGAATATTACTTTCACATCTTTCTTCTGTACATGGTCTCTGATGAAGTGATGCCTGACATCGATATGCTTGGTTCTAGAGTGTTGAACTGGATTCTTTGCCAAGCTTATCGTACTTGTATTGTCACAATAGATTGGTATTTCCTTGAGATAAATACCAAGATCTTGTAGTTGTTGTTTTAACCATATCACTTGTGCACAACAACTTGAGACTGCAACATATTCGGCTTCCGTTGACGAAAGAGACACTGTATTTTGTTTCTTGCTGAACCACGATACAAGAGATCCCCCAAGAAATTGTCCTTGTCCACTGGTGCTCTTTCTGTCTGTTTTGTATCCTCCATGATCCGAATCTGAATATGCAACAAGATATTCACTTCTTCCTTTGGGATACCACAGACCCAGTTCGGGTGTGTCAGCAAGGTATCTAAAGATTCGTTTGACTGTTTCAGCATGTGATTCTTTTGGTGCTGATTGATATCTTGCACATATGCCAACACTAAATTGGATGTCCGGTCTACTTGCCGTGAGGTAGAGTAATGATCCAATCATTCCTCTATACTTTGTTATGTTGTAGTCTTTACCTTTGACATCAGCATCAAGCAATGTAGTTGAACTCATAGGCGTATCTGTCCCATTTGCTTCATCCATTCCATACTTCTTCAATAGCTCTTTTAAATACTTTGTTTGAGATATGAAGATTCCATTCTTTCTTTGTTTGATTTGTAAACCAAGAAAGAAATTCAATTCTCCCATCATTGACATCTCAAATTCTCCCTGCATTATCTCAGAAAATTCCTTACATAGAGATTCATTAGTAGCACCGAAAACAATGTCATCAACATATATTTGAACAATTAAAATATCATTGTGTTTTCGTTTTATAAAGAGTGTTGTATCAACTTTTCCTCGTACAAAACCTTGATCGATGAGAAACTTACTGAGCCTTTCATACCATGCTCTAGGAGCTTGTTTTAAACCGTATAAAGCCTTTTTGAGTTTGAAAACATGGTCAGGTTTAGTAACATCCTCAAAGCCTGGAGGTTGTTCTACATACACTTCTTCCATGATGTAACCATTTAGAAAAGCACTCTTTACATCCATTTGATAGAGTTTGAATCCCTTGATGCATGCAAAGGCTAAGAGTACACGTATAGCTTCCAATCTAGCCACTGGAGCATATGTTTCCTCATAATCAATTCCTTCTTCCTGATTATAGCCTTTGGCCACCAATCTTGCCTTGTTTCTGACAATAATTGCAGATTCATCAAGTTTGTTCTTGAATACCCATTTAGTACCAATGATCGGATGATCTTTGGGTCGGGGCACCAAATCCCAAACTTGATTTCTCTCAAATTGATTTAGTTCTTCTTGCATTGCTATAACCCAATCATTGTCTGATAAGGCTTCATCAATGTTAGAAGGTTCAATCTCAGAAATGAATGCAGAAAAACTTACTTCATTGAAAATTCTATTTCTAGTTTTGATCCCTTCATTCACATCTCCTATGACTTGATCTAGGGGATGACTTTTATTGTATCTCCAAGCTCTAGGTTGACCTAGGGATTGCTCTTCTTCCTTAGTTTCATCAACCTTTGGAATAAGAGACTTAGAAATAGATTTTTCTTGATTTAAAACAATTTCCTGTTCTTCATCAATGGTTTTGTCAGAGGATTCAAATTCATCAAATACAATATGAATTGATTCTTCAACAACACATGTTCGTTTATTGAAAACTCTATATGCTTTACTTCGGTTAGAGTATCCTAGGAAAATTCCTTCATCAGTTTTAGAATCAAATTTTCCTAAGTTATCTTTACCATTATTATGAATGAAACACTTACAGCCGAAGATGTGTAGATGAGCAATGTTTGGCTTTCTTCCTTTGTACAGCTCGTATGGTGTCTTACCAAGTTTTGTTCTGATATAGGCTCTATTTGAAATGTAGCATGCTGTACACATGGCATCAGCCCAAAATACTTGAGACACGTTCTTTTCGTTCAACATTGCTCTAGCCATTTCTGTAAGCACTCTATTCTTGCGTTCTACAACTCCATTTTGTTGAGGCGTCCTTGGAGCAGAGAAATTGTGATCAATCCCATTAGTGTCACAATACTCTTCAAATGCTTGATTTTCAAATTCTCCCCCATGGTCGGTCCTAATACCTGCAATGGACATACCTTTCTCATTTTGCACTTTCTTAGCAAAGACAATAAATTCTTCAAACGTTTCATCTTTTGATGATAGAAAGATAACCCATGTAAATCTAGAGAAATCATCAACAATGACCAATGAATATAAGTTGCCACCAAGACTCTTTACTCTTGCTGGACCAACTAAATCCATATGCAATAGTTGTAGTGGTCTATTTGTTGAAATCTCATTTTTCAATTTAAAAGATGATTTAGTTTGTTTACCCTTTTGACATGCATCACAAATCAAATCATTTTTGAAAATCACTTTGGGCAATCCAAGAACTAAATCCTTTTTGAGTAGTTTGCCTAATTGATGCATATTAACATGAGCCAATCTCTTATGCCATAACCAACTTTCATCAGTATTACTCAGGAAACAATTTTCAGATTCATTTCTACTAATATCTAGAGTATAGCAGTTACCTTCCCTCTTTGCTCTGAGCTTAGCCTTGATATTCTTCTTATCAAGTTGTAAGTCATTCTTGTTGATAATTAAGCATTCTTCTGAGTCAAATATTACCCAGTTGTCTTTATCTGCACTTTGACTTACGCTCAGCAAATTATGACATAAGCCTTCAACATAATATACATCTTTGACTTGTATTCCTTTGTCATTTTTGATTTCACCAATTCCTGCTATTCTTCCGGTTTGATTTCCTCCAAATTTTACCTCTCCACCTTCTTTAGGTTGCAATTTGGTAAAACTTTCGAAATCACCGGTCATATGTCTAGAGCATCCACTATCAATATACCACTTGTTATTTTTGGATGCTTTGAGACATTCCTGCAATCGAATGACTAAGTCTTAGGTACCCACATCTTTTTGGGTCCTTTTGGATTAGTACAAATAATTTTCTGGATATATGAACCTTTAGGTACCCATTTGTAGGTTCCTATCGTTCCTTTCTTCTTATGAATGCATGAAGAAGTATAATGGCCTTTTCTATTACAGTAGTTACAAAATGCAAAAGGATTTGATGTATGCACAGAATGCTGGAAATAATTCAAATATGACTTACCCCCTGCTTTCTTTCTACCTTTCCTTTTATCTGAATTTGGATCGTATCCAATTCCAGATCGATCATTTACAAATCGTTGAGCTTTTAAAATAACATTTAGCATCTCACTACCTTGTGTAAATTTTTCAAGAGTTTTTGTAAGATCAATGTTTTTCTTTTTCAGAGATGAACAATTTTCACAAATCTTTTCTTTAAGTTCAGTTTCAAGAGCTTTGTTTTTCTTTTTGTAAACAATCAATTCTTTAACTACTTTGATGAATTCAGAATGCAAAGCATTATATTCGGAAAGTAATTCATCATAGGTAGGTTCAGAGTCATTTACCTCTCTTTCTGTTTCTTCTTGAGCAACGAGGCATATGTTAGCTACTTCTTCCTCATCACTTTCTTCGTCAGAAGAGCTATCACCCCATATAGCGGCTACGAAGGCCTTCTTTTTGTTGAAGAATTTGCCTTTTCTCTTTTCTTTGCTCTTTTGATTCAGTTCTGGACATTCTGATTTGATATGTCCTGGTTTTCCACATTCGTAGCAAATGATGTGATCTTTGTTGCTAGTTCCACCTTTTTGAAAGTGTTTGAATCCTTGTCCTTTCTTGTAGAACTTTCTGAATCGTTTTATGATTAGACCCATTTCGTCATCGTCGAACTCTTCATTCTCATCTTGATTTTCTTCTTTTGCTTTTAGTGCTAGACCTTTCTTTTTCTTGTCACCGATGTCATCTAGTTCCCGTTTGAACTTTAGTTTGCTTTCATATTCAGAAAGACTTCCAAATAGAGAAGCAACTGATCTCATTGATTCTCCTTTTGCTTCTTCTATCGCAGTGACTTTGGCCTCCCACTCTTTAGAAAGAATATTCAAAATCTTTCGTACTTGGGTATGTTGATCATAAGATTTCCCAAGTGCTGCAAGTTGATTAACAAGATGAGTATATCTAAGTTCAAATTCAGAAATTGATTCACCTGATTTCATTCGAAGTAGATCGAATTCAGTGACCAAGGTGTTGATGCGATTCTCCTTTATTCCCGAGGTCCCTTCATGAGCTATTTCCAGAGCTTCCCACATTTCCTTTGCTGTTGGAAGTGTGCAGATTCTGAAGTATTCACTTTGGCTTAAGGCACTTTGTAACATCAAAATTGCCTTGCTGTTGAGAGTGATAAGTTTCTTGTCATTCTCATCATATTCCGCTGGTGTCTTGGGAATTTTCTGAGAATCTACAATCTTTGTAGGTTGATAATTTCCACTCTCAATTACATCCCATAGCCCATATTCGGTAGCCATCACGAACACTCTGAATTTTGCTTTCCAAAATGAAAAGTGTTCTCCACTGAAACCGGGAGGTCTAGTGATGGATGCTCCGTCGGGAAGAATTCCTTCACCCATGCTTGCCATTGGATCCTTCTTAGGTTGTTATACCTTAACAAGAAGACCTACGCTCTGATACCAAATGTTAGAACAAGCGTTTCACCCAAGAGGGGGGGTGAATTGGGTGATACTAAAATTTCGTCGGAAATATAAAACTTTAGAAGATGAATTGAAAACAGTAATGAGTAAGGAGAAATATCACCGAAGTGTGCACCGGGAGTTATACTGGTTCGGTCACAACCACTTTGACCTACGTCCAGTCCTCAGATCTTCTCTGAGAGTTTCACTATAACTTCCAAGATTCAGTGGGTTCTTGGCACCTCAGTACAAGCAAGTTCTTATACCTGGACACTCGCTCCCCCTTACAAGTTGCAATTCAATCCCAACTCAAGGTTCCACAACCTTAAGTTATCTCAATAACAAATATTGAGTTTGAATGAAATATCTCTCTTACAGAGTGAATGAGGATCACTGAAGCATAGAAATACAATTCCAATGTGAAAACAGAGCAATAAACTTGATAATACGTTTGTGTGTGTGCTTGTTGTTTTTCCTCTGTTTGGATGTTCCCATATATATAGATATGTTGGTGATGACCGTTGGAACATTTTCTTTCGTCCGTTGGAGAGTGCGCAGCCACTATTGACTTTTCAAGTTTTTGAAAAATATCCGTTGGCGGTGGTTGGCATTTGAACGTTTCTTTTGACTTCAATCTTTTGAAGTGTTTTCTTCATTGTTTATCTGTAAATAGACTAACAATACTAATACAATGAAAGGTTAATCATATAGGAAACAAATCTATGAACGTTTGAATGATTTCAGAATTTCTGGGTAAGCTTACTCGAGTACCTCCTCGAGTATTGCTTGAATGTTACTCGAGTACCTACTCGAGTAACCTCGAAAAATCATTGATCAATTGCAGGTTAATGAATAAACATAAGATTACTCGGGTAGTGCCTGGAATAACCGATTTTCAAACCTTTGGAAATACATGTTTACTCGGGTACCTACTCGAGTAATGCACTCACAACTTTGTGAGTTACTCGGGTACCAACTCGAGTAAAACGTGAGATAAGCTTTTGGTTACTCGATGCTCTACTCGGGTAATGTTGCAGGATTGCAATGCCGAGAACACTTACCTCATTACTCGAGTACGTACTCGAGTAATGCACTCATTGTTCCATAGGTTACTCGGGTACCGCCTCGAGTAACTGTGCTTTTTGTCAATGACTTACCCGGGTACTGACTTGAAGTTTATCTTGAAAACATTTTGCATACTCGGGTACTTACTCGAGGAATCCACTTAAATATATATATGCATACTGGAGTAAGAACTCGAGGAACATGAAATAAAGAGATATCAAGTTAATCGGGTACCACCTTGAAGTTTTTCACTTACCTTTATGCGTTACTCGAGTAGCTACTCGAGTAATGTTGCAGTGGTACAAAGTGCCGAGAGCTTCATCTTTTCAGAAACAGAGTTACTCGAGTAGCGCCTCGAGTATCGTTGGTAACCTGAAGGCAACTGGAAGTTTTCCACATGATTACTCGAGTACCGCCTCGAGTAATGTTGCAGTAGTACTAAATGCCGAGAGCTGCACATTTTTAGAAACAGGGTTACTCGAGTAGCTCCTCGAGTATCAATGGCATCCTGAAAACTTTTACACTGTTACTCGAGTAGCTCCTCGAGTAACGTTGCCTGGTTACTGGAAGTTGTCTTTGATTACTTCAAGTTTTGTCTCATTACTCGAGTACCGCCTCGAGTAATGCCTTAAGAAACTTGCTTCTGATCAAGATTCTCAGCTTTATCTCTTGGCCTCTCTTCATTACTTCCATGCTTACCTCAAGTAAAGCTTATTCCTGTCATTTCTAGTTCAAGCTTGATTATTAAACATTTCCTTTTCAAACCATTCTTTTGTTATCATCAAAACATGGGATCTAACAACTTCAAATTTGAAGCGTCTAAGTTTAATTTAGGATTAAGGTGCACCTAGCATATAGAAGTATTTTTTAGATGTATCCAGTATTCTAAAGTAATTTGTGGTGTGACTAACACTCTAAGATATTTTTTAAATGCATCCAATACCCTGAAGTTTTTTTTAGGTGCATCCAATTCGATGAAGTATTTGTTTTGGTATGTTTAACACTTAAAGTATTTTGTTGCTCAATTTTGCTCTTAAACTCTTTAATTTTCAAAAGAAAATTTGCTCATAAAGTATTTGATTAAGGAGCAATTTAAATCTCCTTATGAACTTCCAAAAAGTCATTTAGGTGAAGGTGTATTCATCACCGTTTTTTTTTTTTTTTGCAAGTTACAAGTATCTTTTTATTGAAGGCAATCTTGTTCATGGCATTGTTAAACACTAAATGTGGACATCTCTCCTAACGAGGATTCGAACCTTAGTTTGTCACGTTATGAGAGATTAGCTCCTTCCACTAGACCCAACCCTTGTTCGTACCTTTAAGTATTTTTAGGGTATTAAAAGTACTTGCAAAAATACTTTAAGTTTTAGACGTACATGAAAAAATATTTTAGCGTGTTAAACGCACCACAAAATGCTTTATGATGTTGGATACACCTTAACAAATATTTTCGTATATTGAACGCACCACAAATTACTTTAGATGCTTGATGCAATTGAAAAAATATTTTAGAATGTTATATGAACCTTAACCCTTTAATATACGGAAAATTGCCATAAAATACCTTATTAACCTAATATTTGCTGAATGGGACCGTCCTGAACTAGCATTATCTTTGTAATAGTAAAATACTCAAATACCTTTAGTGGATTACTGTAAAAAGAAGGGAAAGAAGGTCTCAAATATTTTTGATTCAGAAGACGCGTGAAGTTGAAGAGGGAAGAGCAGACTCGGCGGAAAGAATCGGACGAGGGTGTGGGAGTGGTGGTAGGGGCGGAGTGTGGGGTTTTGCAGGGGTGACGGAGTGTGGGTCTGGGTGGCGGCGGTGCACGATTGGTCTCTGCGGTAGCGGCGAGGCGAGGCGTCTGGGTTTTTGCTGCGACGGGGAGGTGTGTGGGTCTTTGCAGCGTCGAGGAGGCGTTGGGTATGGTGGCGGCATAGCGGCCTCTCCATGTATAGCATGGACAGAAGGTGGTGAAGAACACCCAACATCCGAGGTTTGTTTTCCTATTTTTCTCTTTCTTCATTTATCATCACCATTATTAATCCACTTATACCTCTTTCTTCAGTTTTGCATCATTGTGGGCATAAAACTGTTGCTAGATAGCTCATTTTGTCCTCGGTGAATGTGAATTCTCCTATTGCTGCACCTGCGTAATCCTTAAACTTAATTACAAGTTTTGTTAAGAAAAATCTTTTCTTAAAGTGCCTGGTATAAATTTGAGTTGCTGTGATAAATTACTTACTCAGGGATGTTGCTGTATAATTCTGCTATATCCATTCACTTCAGAGTTGTTGCTTTAGTTCTTTATCTTCATTTTTGGGGTATGGGGGTGGGGGAAGTGAATGGCACAATTGGGCGATTCAATCTTCTTAAGCTCTGAAGAGGCAGCATATGTTGTTTTTCTGCTATGACAGCATATGTTGTTTTTCTGCTATAGAATTCTTTGTGGTGTTCCCTTATTAAATATTCAAGATCTTTGTATAATTAAACGAATCATAATGCCTTTTCTTTGCAAGAAGAACATGTCTAAAATTGTTGACAAAAATCTCCATTAATTGAGTTAGTGTGGTTGCAATTTTAAGTTTTGAGTCCATGGATTGCTTGTTCATTCAGTTTCACAATCTTTTTTATTGGAAGAGGAATTCGAAGGATTTAGTTGATTAAAAACAATCTTTATTCTCTTCCTTGATGATTGTGTTGGTGGTCTTATAATATTTTTTTCAACGATCTTGGCAATTCAAACCTATATGGACATTTGGTACCTGAACTTGGGAGCCTAGAACATACCTTGATCAGTAATGTGATATTGTAATTCTATTTAAATTACTAAAGAACACAAGAATTCATGACTAATATAAAACTCTAAGAACAATCTAAAGGGCCACAACTTGGCTCTATTCAAAAGTATTCATTGATACCTAGGTTTTTGTCGACTATTATACTTTGTTTTTGGTTTTGCTTTTTGTTGTTAGAAAATTCCTTGTTCTCCATAGTTATATTACTTTCATTGCTCTCAAGAAACCAATATTTTCTTTGTAGGCGGTTGAATGACAATCAGTTAACTGGTCCACTCCTTAGGAAACTTGCTGATGTTAAAAGCCTTAAAGTATTGTAAGTCATTGTTTTCTTTATGGTGCAATTCTATGGTGGTATTCTAAAGTAACACCCATACAAACAATTTAATAAAACACTGTTGAATTCCTAGATTTTAAGTATAAAAACAAATGTGATTATGCTTGTTCAAATGCTTATATACAGTATTTGTTAAATCCAAATGTGATTATCCATTTTGTTCATATGTAACTTACACTTCTGTCTTGGTGGACTAAAATTGATTAAGAGTTAAAATCTTGGAATTTTCCTACTACACTAGAACAAAGCACTCTAATTATTGAATTCCTAGATTTTAAGTATAAAAACAAGTTAAAGCTCTGATGTGAGATTTTGGAAGTGCATTGTAATAAATCTTGGTCATTCACTTGATTTCAGAATTAGTAGTTTTCTAAATTTTGCTGGAACTCCTGGAAGTTCATCTTAGTGCACCGATACGCCTACTAATATGAGTATATTGGTATATTACTTGTTACAATTGCACTTTATTTGGCTGGGAACGTGTTTTTACAGGAATACATGGATCAAAAGTGGGTTGATGTAGTCTGGTGGTTAGTAGCCCATGAGAAAAATAACCAACAAGACATGGTCATTCATAGCATTGAAGGTTGGAAAGATACGAAGAAGAGGAAAAACTAGTCGATGTTACATTTATATAGAACTTTGATATATAAGTACTTGTTTTGTATATCACGCGTGGTCTACAAACACTCTTCCCTATGTGCAACACTTCTTTCCTATGTGCAAAAACTCTTCCCCGCATGCAATATGTCTTCCATGTAATCAACTTTCATCCCTGTGTGGAAGATGCATTCCGTTTGTGCGAACGATCCACCCCTATGTGTAAAATCCGTGGTTGCAAAATGTCTTCTACTTGGGTTTGTTAGTATTCGCAAGTGTCATATACCCAAGTACAAAAACTCTTCCCTACATGTAAAAACTCTCTCTATGTGCAGGAACTCTTTCCTATGTGCAAAAACTCTTCCATCTGTGTAAGATGTGACCCCATGTGCAATGATCTACCACTATATGCAAAACTTCTTTTGTGTGCGAAAGATTTCCCACTTGGGTTCATTTTCATTCCCAAGAGTCATATAACATGTGCGAAAACTCTTCCCATACGTGCAAAAACTCTTTCCTATGTGCAAGAACTCTTCCCTATGTGCAAAAACTCTTCCATATGTGCAAGATATCTTCCCCATGACCAACGATCTACGATATAACCAAGAGCAAAACTTCTTCCATAGTTGCAAAATGTCTTCCACTTAGGTTTATTAGTCTTCACAAGTGTCATATAACCATGTGCGAAAACTTTTCCTCGCGTGCAAAAACTCTTCCTTGTGTGCAAGATATCTTCCCCATGTGTAAGGTTCTACCATTACATGCAAAACATCTTCTGTGGTTACAAAATGTCTTCCACTTGAGTTCCTTTTCAATCTTCATAGGTGTTATATAACCATGTACGAACGATCTTCCCAAAGTTCAAGATGCCTTCCCTATGAGCGAAAACTCTTCCATATGTGCAAAAACTCTTCCCTATGTGTGCAAAAACTCTTCCATGTGTGCAATTATCTTCCACAACGTGCAAAACATGTTCTGTTGGTTCAATATGTCTTCCACTTGGGTTCATTTAGTGTTCACAAGTGCCACTTAACCATGTGCGAAAGATATTCCCCCACATTCAACACATCTCCCCTTCTGTGCAAGAACCCTTCCCAATGTGCAAAAACTATTTCTTGTGTGCAATTATCTACCCTGAGGTGGAAAGCATCTATCTGCTACAAAGTAAATGTAACCTTGATGATTATGGAGAAAATCAGAAAACCTAATGAAGCCACAATTTAATTTATTTACTACTTCCTTACTCAGTAAAACAATAATGAAAACCCTAACTTTGGAGTGAAAATGCAAATCATCAACTCCACCAAATTTTGAACTATGAATAAGGGTCTTGACACAACTTACTTCTCTAGCCTTTACTGATATATCGAACCTCCGGCAGCATCCACAGTGAATGGCGGCCAGAAGGGAGAACGTTTATCTCTGCACAAGCAAGAAGAAGAAGCCTTCACTTTCCACGTCAATCACTTGCTCTGTTTATTAATGGGAATTTGCTGGTTCTGTTTTTGTTTCCTTTCATTTGCCCTCTCTTTTCTCATTAAGGGCATTTGAGTCTTTTACTATTAAGAAGATAATGCTAGTTTAGGATGAGTCCCATTCAGCAAATATTATGTTAATGAGGTATTTTATAGCATTTTTTCCCTTAATATAACCCATTTAGATTTATTTTTTTAGGTTTAACTTTTTAAAAACATACGCAGAATTTAAAATAAAGATCCATCTTTAAAAAATAATTTTTATTTAAAAAATCATCTATTCGGGTTGATACCATTTTTACAACGCTGGACCAGCATATCACTGTCGTCTGTCATTGATAGTGGTGGTAATGCGGGCTGCGGGCTGAGATGGGGCAGGCCGGTGCAGCCTACCAGATCGCCAAATTTTTTTTTAATTTCATATGTTTAAAAAAAAATTTACTCTTTTTCTCTTTCACCCTCTCATATCACACTTCTTTTATTTTATATATTTGTGTTATGAAGTCAATTTCATTCTTACTTTCCTTTTTTTCAATCTATTTACATCACAAAACTATATAAACACATCTCTTTTAAATTTAATAATAGTAAAATAAATAAATATAATATAAAAATAAGTGTCAAATAAAAAATACGGGGGATTAATTAAACATATTATCAAAAGAAAGAAGATAAGGGAAAAACTAAGTGCATTTGAGACAAAACTTTAAAAAAAAAAAAATTATGCGGGCTGACCTGCATCAGCCCGCCCCATTTAGCTTGTAAATGACCGCTCGAGCCCTTTTATTTCAGATGGGTTGGCCGGCCCGAATTACCGGCAGTTTTGTCTGATGACTGATGATCACTGGTTTCTTCCCCAAGAAGCTGTCCTGCGTATGGAGATGGGGTCTGTAGTGTCGTTGAAACTTGCTGCGGAAGCCAACCCTGCAGATTGACGTTTTCCTCTCATCCTTGTGCCCCACGGGCGATGAACGATTGATTTTTCCTTCCCCACAAGTTGAATTTTCACGCAGTTTCCGCGTTTAAAAGCGTTCAACCAACCAACCAACCAGGCAGGCAAATGTCTGAATTCGTTTCCCCTCCCCATTAATTGTTCTTCCTACCTTCCGATCGTATCTTGCTTGAGTGTGTGTGGCGAGCATGGGGAGCCTCCCTGAGCAGCTGATCGTCGCTATCCTCTTAAGATTGCCGGTCAAATCTCTGCTCCGTTTCAAATCTGTATGTAAGTTATGGCGTTCTCTGATTTCCGATCCTCGTTTTGCCCAATCCCATTTTGAAATGTCTTCCTCGATCGCCGATAAAATTGTTCACCTAGCTGATTCTGGACCTCGATCCATAGATTTCCACTTATCTCTCGATGACCATTCTGCGATTGTAAACCTAAATTTTCCGATTTGGCCACCTCCCCTTGTGGCGAATATTAGGGGTTCTTGCAGAGGCTTCGTGCTTCTAGGTCCTGATTATCACTTTTTTGTGTGGAATCCATCAACTGGTTCCCACAAGCGAGTACCGTACTTCCCTATGTCTTCACAATTTTTCCCTTTCATTCATGGTCTAGGCTATGACGCCGCCGATGATGACTACTTGGTAACTGTCGGAGCGTATGATCCACACAATTCTGACTTCGAATCCGATTTCCAGTTTTTCTCCATGAAAGCCAATTCATGGAAAAAAATTGAAGGCACCAATAATTTTCCCTATATGAATGCTATGGATGAACCTAGAGCTGGGCTGTTTTTGAATGGAGCTATTCACTGGCTGGCCTTTCGCCACGATACAAATGTTGAATTGATTCTTTCCTTTAATGTAACACAGAGGAAGTTAATTGACATTTCTCTGCCCGATGATTTCTTCCAAAGCCTGGAATTTACTTATCTGGGGACACTGGGAGGATATCTCAGCCTATCTGAACTTGTTGACAACAACGAAGTTGAAATATGGTTGATGAAGGAATATGGAATGAAGTCATCTTGGACAAAATCCATGGTTGTGTCAATTGAGATTCCTAGAGGTCACTACTTCTTCCCATTATGCTTGACCAAAAGTGGTGAAATTATGGGCTCAGATTGTTCAGATGGTGGCAATGGGATAGTGAAATGCAACGACAAAGGGAAAGTGCTGGAGTACCGTGAGTACGACTATAAAGTGTATGGGCATAACGCCATCATATATACAGAGAGTTTGCTTTCACTACCTTGTGCCAGTGGGAAAAGGAGGAGGAGGAGGAGACGAGCAAGAAGAATGACTGAGGCGTGGGGTTTGTTAGGATTATAAGGAATATGTTCTCTGTTTTTTTTTCCAATTATATAAATTTTCCTTTCTTGTGTTGAATTCTGAAGGATGAAAATTGTTCTGCTGAATCCTTTCTCTATGGTTTTCAATCTCTTTCAGAGTTTCAATCAATAAAAGTCAATCACTTGCAACTGTCCTGTTTCAACCTTGCTCTTAATCTTAATACATTATTTAATAGTCCGACGTCTAATTCTAGTTCACTAATTTAGATAGATTAAGGAAGTTAGTTATTTTTAATAAATGTAGATTGTTTATCATGAGTAACTTTAAATAAAAGCTCTTTAATGTTTGCAATTAACAGAGATATTTTAAAAAAATGTATAAATTTAAGAGACAAAATAAATTAAGGTCTTATATTTAAAATTAAATTTAATTTTCAACTAATTCTTATATTAATCATAGGAGACGCAGGACTTTTAATAAGTGGGCAAGGGAGAATATTTTCCAAATGTGAAACGAAACTTTGAAAGTTAACATTTCTCACGAGCCGAATAAAAATTTGTACTAAGTTCACCCATAACGAATCTTGTTTTAATTTTTTTTTTTTTTTTTGGGCCAGATATAACAAATCCGTTTTAAACATCTAAGGTGATATGAGGTTATAATTTATGTTAAATTTATAATTACCTTTGTGAGCAATTTATAAATTGTGCGGCTAGTTCAAACCTTTGTGAGTTCATTGAACCCAACCCACTTACATTGTTTCAAAATTGCACAAAAAAAAAAAAAATGAAGGTTTGAATGGGTTATAAAAAAAAACTCATATTCTTTTCGTCTCTAAATATAAGCTTCAAATAACCAATTTATATTTATTAAGAAAATAGTTAAAATAAGTTAAAAGCAATAAATATGCATTTTTTCCAACTATCCTCTTTTTAGTAAAGAAGATAAGTGTGAGAGATAACAAATGCAATAAATATATTTAAAGGATAAAGTTGAAAAAAAGAGTAATATATGTTCAGACAAAACTGAAACGAAACTTCTATTTTTGGACAGACCTATTCTCCTATTTAAAGCTTATATTTAAGGACGGAAGGAGTATCTCTTTGTTTAAGAAGTCACACTAACCTAAATTATGTATAAATCCCACATAAAAGACTCAAATAAAAAACTTGTATAAATAAATCTCATGAATATGTTAATATCCTGCCAACTGATTAGGTCTTAATTGTAATTAATTGTGCCTCTAAATTACACAAATGCCCCTTGACCCACCCTCATTAGACTAATGTTGACCAGTCAAGGACAACCTTTTTTCTTAATACTATTGAAAGTCAATAGCACAAGAGAGCATTACACACTAGCTAATAAAGCTAAAAACTATAAACCTTCATCACCAACTACGTCTTAAAAAGAAGGTGGTGGGTGATCAAGGAAGAAAAAATTTCCTACAAGATCATGAGTCATCTTGGCAAGATGATCAGCTAGTATTCTTATCTCTGGAAACATGATGAAACAAAATATGCCAATTCCTAACTACCAAGAGTCTAGTATCCTCTATGATATCTCTAAAAGGATTACTATTGTCACATTCTCTTATTAACAAATTAATTTCCTCTACACAATGACTAAAGACCTCAACTTTTCTATAACCTCTATTCCAACAAATATGTAAACCTTGTGTCACTTCAATGATTTCTGCAATAGCTGATAGGATTGACGTAAGCTTGCAATTGTATCCACCCATCTAGCTACCATCTTCTCCACATATACTCCACCACACCCGATACTTCTCGATCTTATAACCAAGGTATTAAAACTCGGACCGGTCATTGAACCGGTCGGGGTACTGGGTTAAGGGTCAGTGGGTCAAACCGGGACCAAACCGGAGCTAAACCGGGACCAAACCGGTGAGAAATTGAAGATTTTAGACTTATAGTATGAAATTCTAAAGGAAAAATTTTTTTAAAAAAAAAAATTTTTTTTTTTTAAAAATGAAAACCGGACCGGGAACCGGACCGGGAACCGGACCGGCCAACCGGACCGGGAACCAGACCGGGAACCGGACCGGCCAACCGGCCGGTTCGCCGGTTACCGGGCCGGACCGGCCGGTCCGGTCCGGTTTTCATAAGCCTGCTTATAACAGAACCATCAAGCTCAACCTTAATGAATCCGACCCTTCTTTTGGTGTGATCCCTTTCTCATGTCTCAATTAAGAGGAGTCATGAAAAGAATAGGTTCAAAATCCCAATCAATGTCTTTTTCAAGTCCTGCGTGCCATAAATGAACTATGAAAAAGAAGAATTCTATAAAAAAATGAGAGGCAGCTAACTAACTTCTAGGAGATACATAATTTATAGCATTAATCTATGTAGCTACACCACTCGCACAATTTAAAGAACCTAAAGGAGCATGAGTCATATATATTTGGCAAAGCAATGTTCTTACCAAGGCTATATGTCTTTTTTCAGTCTATTCAAGTCCAAACCATTAGGACCCCTTAGAGTTTCTAACTAAGGAGCACATAGATCCCAAAAAATGCATAGTTTCTCCCCCAAAAATAACTTCTTCAATCGGGGAACACAATATATTTTACCTAAACCGATAGGTCCTTGAGCAGATCCTACATTAGTCCTAAGATGTTGGTCTCTAGCTAGAAAAGTAAATGCTTGAGCTGGAGATTATTAAACTAGACAAAGCAACAAGCAATAAAACCAAAAACAGATAAAGCATATAAACTATAAGACAAGTAAGCTTCTCCAAACCATACAAGTGCACAGCAAGCCCATGCAAAAGGTTTGGTTAAGATATGTTAGATTCCATCAAGTATTCAAATGGAACCCAACCATCCATATCCTCCAATTATATTTTCTAAATCGTCTACGCTAACAATCCGCTCTTCCCCTCTAAAAGGTGATTTTAGTAAATAAACTAATATAATGCTTCAACTAAGGGTGTTAAGTTAGTAAATTTTCTTACATCTGCCCCCTAGCCCAGGTATCATTTACACCCCAAAATAAAGAGCCTTGAATATTAGAAGAAAAGAACCTATACTTAACAAGATTAAGTGAATACCCAAAATTGCAGTCATTCATTTCTTTTTTTTTATACATTCATTTCATCTCTATCTTTCCATACATAACTGAATAATGGAAAAAAAAAAACTCTTTAAGAGTCTCAGGTCCCAGAAGTGCATGATAAATACCACTAAAGCCCAATACTTCAAAGGCAATTATTAAGTGAAGCACTCCAAACACAAAATATGGAATGTGTATAGCTTCCCCACTAAGACCTGCCCCCAACCTAGAGTTGCTAGAGAAGGAAGTAAGATTAAGCCTTGTTCATACATGGGCTTCTTTGATAAAAAAATAAGCCACTTCAAATAGGTTTAGTGTTCCAGCCAAGAAAACTGTTAATTCGGCATGGGCTACATGAGCCCCCAATTGTTTATTGGGTAAATTGATAAGTCAAGATGGGCTCACCAAGCGAAATCGGCAGTTTCTTGGTCACAACTACTTAAACTTAAGTAGCATTAAAGAGTGTTTCCATGTTACAGGACCTCCACAGGGAATCTAATGAAAGAGGCAAGCTTCACCCAAGAGGGGGGTGAATTGGGTGATGTTATAAATTTTTTCGCTTGATGTGGAGATATGAAAAATACAGTAGATAGAGTAGAGTTGAGAAGATTTGACACAGAGATTTATACTAGTTTGGCCTAACAACCAGGCCTACGTCCAGTCCTCAGAGATCAAAACCTACTGAGATTTTCACTATACCTCCAAGATTCAATGGGCTCTCTGAACGCCACACAACAACAATTGTCCTTGAAAGGACTACGAGCAGAAATATTCTCTCACTAAGAAATTTCTCTCCCCCTTACGACAAGTCTTACGTGCAGAAAAATAACCTATAACCCTTCTCACTTGCTTATGTATACAAGACTTATGAGCAGCAACGTTCTCTCTTGCTTACACCACTGTAAGTCTTATGAGCAGCAACGTTCTCTTCTACTTGTATCTTATAAGACTTATGAGTGAAAGGTTTAACAAGGAATTCTCTCAACTGCTTCTCTCGTAAGGAAATCTACCCTCTCAAGGTCCCAATACCTTGAGATCAAATAAGCATAAAGTTTGAGTTGAATGAAGACTCTCTTACAGAGTAAATAAATAAACACTGAAGAACAATGAGTATACAGAGAATAATTTGTGAATAACAAAGACTTGTGAATAAGCTTGTGAATTCTTGTGCTTCGTTGATGTTGATGATCTCTGAATCTCTGTATTTATAGGTGTTCAGATTTTTCCCGTTTGAGTAATCATCATTTGAGGAGCAGGGCTTTGCAACTGTAGAATGGCATGCGTACGTTTGAAAACTTCTAATGTAGTAGGTGTGTGTTTGTCGTAACGTTGTCTGCCGTGGTTTGACTTTCCTTCATGTCTGTTTATTTCAACGTTCATCCTCCTGTATCACACTTATAATATATTTAAAATGATGTTAGACAATGGTAATAAGTAATGATGATATGTATAATTAACAATAAACCATATTCGGAATGAACGTTGTGAGACTTGGTATTTTGGTGATCTGGCAGAGCATCACTCGAGCATGAAAAGGCTCACTCGAGTGATCTTCCTATTTTCCTCTTTGTGCTTCAGTTATCGGGTTGTGCTTGCATAGAATTTCAGAGAGACAGAATTCTCACTCGCGAGTGATGTGGGGTCTCACTCGAGCACAACTCTTCCTGCTCGAGTGATCTTGCATTTTACACTAGGAATGTCTTCTCGGGTCATCACTCGCATCAGGATTTGAGAGGGATAAATTTATCACTCGTAGGTGATGTGGGTCCTCACTCGAGCACACACACTCCTGCTCGAGTGAGAAGAATATTCTCAGGTAATATACCGTTTATACAAGCACTCACATCAGAAGTGGAGAGGGATAGATTTTTCACTCGCAAGTGCTGATGTGTCACTCGAGCATATGAGGTTGTGCTCGAGCACACTTGCGCTTCTCTGAACTTCATGACTCTCGGCCAAGCACTCGCAGTCTCTTGCTCGAGTACTGAATGCTCATGCTCGAGCATTAATGTCTCTGCTCGAGTACATCAAGGAAGAATTGATAATACTTGCTCTCGGCCAAGCACTCGCGGACCTTCACTCGCATGTGCTCGAGTGAGAATGACTTCTCTGCTCGAGTGCAAACTCTAGTGCTCGAGTGAATCAGTGAACATAACTGTGGCATGCCTCTCGGGTGAACACTTTCTGGCTTTCACTCGCACCTGCTCGAGCATAGAAGGGATCTATGCTCGAGTGCAATGCTCATGCTCGAGCACTCCAGTTCAATTTGACAGCAAATACCAGAAAACACTGCTATATGCATTTGGTAACTTTGTAAACATTTCTTAAACTTATAAAATCATGATTTGTACACAATTGTCTTTTTGTTATCATCAAAACTTGGGATCTAACATCTAAGGTTTTCATGAGGCTGGTCTTGAGCCACCATCTAAGCATGAATACCTTCATTTAAAGGCCTATCTGGTACAAGGAAAATTTGAGGAGGGAAAGGAACTTAAAGAAGGGAAAGGAAGATTGTAAAGGGTGATGGAAGATGGGTTGAGGGAAGATGAGTTGTTTGGTAGGAAGAAAATCGAGGGTGGAACTTGGGGAAAAAAAGAGAAATACCCATTTTACCCTCAACATAAATTAATAATTAAATTTATATTTCAATTCATAAATTAAAGAATTAGTAGTACAATAATTTAAAAATTAAATAAAATGAATAAATTATAAATTATAATTTAAATAAAAATATTTTATTTATTAATGAAATTAAAATTATTTTTTTATATGATAAGCAAATTCTATAGAAATTCGAACTTATTGATGAAATTCGAACTTGCAAGGCGGGAATCCTGAAAAGTTCAAATTTATTGATGAAATTCGAACTTATAAGGCGGGAATCCTTAAAAATTCGAATTTGATAAGCAAATTCTGTAGTAAGTTTGAATTTCTCGCTTTTTAATTTAAATATTTTAGGGGCATATTGATCTTTTGCACCTTCCTCCATTGAAGGAACTTAGGATCCCACCAATTTTGGTGGGATCTCATCTTCCCATGAATAAGGGAACATTGGTGGGCCCGGGAACTTGAGTTTCCTAGAAGATTGAGCCAAAAATGGGTACCAAATGAGGGAACTTGTCTATGTTCCTTTCCCTTCCCAAATCTTCCGTGTACTAAACAGGTCCTAAGAGAATATTTTTCGTGTAGAAAGTCTAAGGTTCAGGATCTTCCTCTGCGCGGATTTCTTAAGAAATGAAGTTATAAGCACGTAGGTTCATGGACAAATTGACTACTCTAAGAGCACTCATCCATAAACCAGTTACTGGTACAAATAACATAAAGAAATGTAACTAACATTTGTTGGAAAAAGCAACCTCAAAGATTTGGGACAAAAAAGCGGTTAAAGGTAACATTGAATAAGTTTCTTCAACTTGAGTTGGTTTAAAAGGACGGGATGTATGTATTTGCACAATCACCATCTTCAAATGGAGTATTTTCCACAGTAGTACTATAAATAGCGCATAGTATAGCAATGTCCAATACACCAGCAACTCCCATCATATGAAATAGGTTCAATGTCCAACTATAAAATCCTTAGGAAAAGAAGATGAATCAAAATATAGTTGTTACACCCAAAACTAGGTGTAAATAACTAACCAAGCTAACCCAGTAGATAAATCCGAAATACAAAAACAAAAACAACAATTGAACTAGAAAAGGCAATTGCATTATAAAGACATAATTGAATAGATCAAACAAGTTCAAATTGATGTAAAATGAGATCTATTTGTCCGAAAGCACCGTGCAAAGCAACAAAAGTTCAAAAACCACCTAATGGACACCAACAAATAAAATCTCTTTGTGCTTCAGGACCCCATAGTAACAACAATAAAGAGTGTGTTAAACTATTAGCAAGAGTAAAGACTACAGTAGTTAAGAAGTTGCAACCTTCCAAATAGGAACTTACCAACCCATGAGTATACCATGAAGTTACAAAGATTGTACTTGTAAACCAACATCCCAAGGGGAAACAAGCGCAAGGAAAGAGCAATAGATCAGACCAACCTACAAAAACAAAATAGTCCCTCCATAACCAGTCATCCACAATATCAAATAAATCATTTTCATCTTTGATAAATTTACCAATAGCTATAGTCATAGTGATCCTCTTATTCAACCACTTCAACCATTTCCAAGCACCTTATAGCAATTGTATCCACCTAGCCAAATACCATCTTCTCCACGTATGACTCCACCAAACCCGATGCTTCTTGATCTTATAGCAGAACCATCAACTTAAAGATTAACGAATCCGATCCTTCAATTGGTGTCATCCCTACTTGCAGATGGCTTGCCATGATAGAATTGGCAATGTCCAAACGGGTGCGGACTATAATAAGCTAAAGTGAGCATTCCTATAATCAATATCACTATCCTTTACAAACAATTTCTTGCAATGATCCGCCCATGTATCCTAACAAATATATCTAAGGGAGATTTACACTTAGGTCCCATGCAAGGAAAAAAATGAAAAAATAGTCCCTATAGATTGCAAAATGAAAAAATGGTCCCATGGAGTTATCAATACAGACTCCTGGAGTTGTTAATGACAACGCCAGGAGCCTGTATTGATAACTCTATGGGACCATTTTTTCATTTTGCTATCAATAGAGACTATTTTTTCATTTCTCCTCTTTCTTGGGACTTCACTGTCATTCTCCCTATATCTAAATAACCTAGCCCATTCGAGGTTTTTAGTGAATTCCACGCCTGCTTCATGGGCATCTAATTTACTAGTGAGAAATAGTATATTGGTCTTTTATATGAGTAAGAAACAATATTAGTCCCTTTTCATTTATTTATAATTTTGGAGGACTTAATCGTTATTAAAAAAAATTATGAGAAAATTATTTGTGTAAAGAAAGTAAGGTTAAAAAATTTAATAAGGAGGGAAAAAAAACATAAGTATCTAATTAAAAATTAAAAGAAATTACGTGTGCCTAAAGAATAGCCGTCCCAGATTGGTTAGAGTAAAAGGTTCTCGAATGGCCGGTCTCGCGGCAAAACCTAGATAGATTTAGATATGCATGAAGCTCCACTTGGAAGAGAAAACTCAACATGAAAATTTAGCACTTAGAGCTATCTAAATCTGAAACCGTCGTATTGTTAGATGGGAACAATATGTGTGTGTGTGTGTGTGTGTATTAAAAATGATCACGAATTAAATTAATTTCATTGTTTCAAAAAATTACACAAAGCTCTCTAATATATATGTTACAAGCCTCAATTTATTTTTCCCTAATAATACTTTATTTTCAAAACATGCTATTATAATTTTATATGTCATATATGGCCTCAAAAGTAATTAAACTCTAACATAAGGTTTATAATATTTAACTAGTTGACTATGATTTTTTTTAAAAAAAAAAGTCCTAAGTATTTTTTTTTTTCTTTTTGCCTTCTCCTAAGTATAATTTAGTAAAACAAATCCAGGCCAAAAAAAAAATTTAGTAAAACAAGTTGAGCGACGGACACATTTACATATTTATCAAATATAAAACTTTAAATTCAAGCCAAAAAATATAAAAATTTAAGTTATTTTTACATTTCATATATTTTATAATGAGTTATTCATGTATTTATATATGGGCAATAATTTCTTTGCCTTTTTTTTTTGGCCCTAATTTCTTTGCATATTAAGTGTTTGTTTTAAATTTGAAAATTATTTATTCCTATGCAGTTAAATATGTATGTAATGTTTCTTTTATTATTTATAAAGCTAATAAAAGAAACAAGAGTGTTCATTATTTATGTATCGAAATTTGGATCGGCCAAACATGCTTGTTTTTTTATCCCCCAGCCAAACCTACCCTTCCGATTTTTTGTTTTTCTTTGGGCCAACACACCCTTCTGGATTTTTAAACACCGAACAATATGATGAATAATTCAATTCAAGAATTAAATTATTGCTTTGCACATTTTTTTATCATGTAATCATTTCATTTTTGAAACAATCTTTCCGGTGGGATATTCTGATTCTTCACTAACTAATAATGCCAAAAAACTGAATGATGATTATTTAATTAAGACTATGTCGCCTGTATTATTTAATATTTATCGTGTGTCAGTTTGTTTGTGCTGATCAAAGCAATAATATGTTTTCAAATAAAAGATCTTTTTTTTTTATCAAAAATAAAAGATCTTTGAAGTGCTTATAATTATACGTATTCCTATCTTTTTTTGTGACATGTTCTCTACCTACTTAAACATTATTTCACATCAGCCAGCAAGTTGACGGCTCAATTGACTTTTGGTAGGGCACCCTATGCTATCTTGACATGTGGTCTTCTTAAAATCTAGCAATGGAGATAGATCTTAAATCCTCTCACGACTTATCCAACCCACAATGAAAAGGTCTCAACTAAAAATAGAAGGGACGTGGACTAAATTTTGATTTACTAGTTATTATAATTTTAACTATTTTATAATTTAATTTATGTTATTTATTATTATTATATGATTTAATTTTCTAAGATAAAAGGATTAAATTACAATTAAAATTATAAAGGCTGAATTGTACCTGAATAAACATATAAGAACTAAGTTACAACTAAATTAAAACTACAAGGATCAAAAGGTTAAATTTCTCCAACCAACTTAAAGTTGATTTAGCGGAGTAAAACCATGTTAAATCTCTGTGAGTCTCAAGTTCAAGTCTCAAGACATCTATAAATCTTGAACCGGATGATAATATAACAAGCGGTTAATTTTCTCTAAAATAAGATGATAATATAACAAGCGGTTAATTTTCTCTAAAATAAATCTTTAGAGACAATGCAAATGTAAAAATTAGTTCGTGTGCAATTTGTACTATAAATTATGTCCTATATTTAATATTGGAGAAGTTGGAGTAATACTTTTATGGATACCACAACACTTAACATATTACTCCCTCCGGTCCTAATTATAAGACAAAGTTGACTTTTTTGGAGAAATTAAATAAGCCAATTAAATTACTTTAGAATATTTATATTTTTACTATCCTTGGATTATATATTAATTTATTAGTCAAATTAATTAGTTTGGAGAAAAAATAAAAATATAAATACTCTAAGGTAATTTAATTGGCTTCCTTAATTTCTCCAAAAAAGTTAACTTTGTTTTATAATTAGGACCGGAGGGAGTATTGCCTAACCACTGCCATGATTCATGCATATTTAACATATTGGAAAAGATTGCGCTATTTTTATTAAAGGTTCATCTAACTTTTATTAAATTAAGTTTGGGTAAAAATCAGATAGTATAATGTGATTTATGTTTGAACTGATTTTTAAAAATCAAATAATTTAAGAAGGGATCTAATTGCTTTCCTCCATGGAGCATTTTATTTCTTCAATTTCCATGTCTTCTCTCTCCACATAGAAGCTGTCAACACCCGTTTCCATTTTGTTTACAGATAGTCATTAATAGAGCAAATTCACTACTAACTACAAATATGTACAAAATATTCCAAAATATTCAAAGTACAGGCTAAATATAATCAATAGCTATGTCTCGAGAAACGTGCCCGTCAGTTTCTCATAACTATGTCCTTGCCTTTTGAACTACTAGCACCTATTGTGACCTTTTGATTTAGAAAAGGGGGTGAGATTCCGAACAATCCTGGTAGAAACATGCTACGTTCTTAGAAAATACGAAAAGTAAATATGATATGCGTCATGTATGAACCAATTTTATAAATAATATAAACACATCATCTGCATATATACATGAGTAGGGCCCAACCCTACTATTCTGCATTGGTTGGGTTCTCACCAACTCCAGTGTAAGTGCCTTTGGCACTACTGGCCCCTCTCTGGGCAAAACACGTTGATTAATAAAGTACATTTACAACAATGACATCCACACAATCATATAATTATGGCATGATGTATGAAGAATAATGTCCCTACCTCAAAGTTCTATCGACCTCTTTTTGTGTGCCTCGTGAAATGTGTCAACTTTCGACTCCCAATTTGATCTTAAAATATTAAATGTACAAGAAATAATTCATAACCTATCCAAGTATCATTTTAGACACTTCCACAGTATTTCTTGTGATTATATTAGCCTATGGTGAAAATTTACCAAAATGCCCCCAGGTCCTCCGGCCCGATGGCACGTTTTCCTAAAATTTTGACTAAGGCTATCCTGACGTATTTTCGTCCAAGGAATCCATTTCTGGACTAAAAATTACCAAATTCACTGCCAAAAGATGAAATTTCCCTTGGCTGACCCACTTTAAGGGTTTCAGGGGCGTTTTCGTAATTATGCTTTTGCGGGTTTTTCCAAAAATGTGATCAAATGTAACCCTACCTAATTTTCACTCCTAAACTCAATGGAACCATCAAATCATTGAAAATCTAACTCTAACACCCATTTACATCCCTGACCAAAATTTATGGGTCCTCCAGGAAAAATCGGGGTTTTTGCGATTTCGGCTCTAAAAACGCGTTTCTTTCTACTCCTAATCACTTTATTTACCATCTAATTGAGTTATAACAACCATTTGAACTAAAATTAGGCAGCGTAACCCTTAGGGACACACATTTCCAAAATTTAAAATCAATGGCAATCCGGCGAAATTTCATAGATTAAATTGCCTACAGCAGCCAGAATAGATAATATACGAAGGTTTGGAAGTTACCTTTCGCTTCTCTCTGGATTTTTTCAACAAGGATGAAACCCTAGCTTTCACATACCCAAAGATGAGCTTCCCAAACCTTAATCACGTAGAAGAGTAGCTTAGGAACGGATTTATACGTGTTAGGAACAGATTTACCAAAGAAATCACTTATCTTTGCAAGTTTTCTTCTCTTTCTCTCTCTAGAATTTCACACACTCTCTCACTAGTTCAGATCTGTTAGGGCACGAAAATGAGCTGGAGGAAGATGATGGAAAAGTTTTTTTTATTATATTATATGATTTTTTAATGATTTATGGAATTTCCAAAAATTCCAAAATCCATTTTATGCATATAAACCCTATGTACATGTAACCAAGCTCATTAAGCCCAACCAATATTTTCTTCCTCTTGCAACATGTAGCATACACCCAGGGGTCCCTCCCTATGGTCTCAATTAACTTCACAACTTGTCTAAGTTACGAATACATGTAAAGTCTCAATTTTAGTCAAAATTGCAATTTTTGCTCAAATTTTTCATAAATTCATATTAAATTGACCAAAATATTTTAAATATATTTTTCACCTTTATTTTCCTTAATTAATTGAAATTAACTTCAATTAATCGGAAAATAATTAATTTTGTGATAATCTGACAAAATTACGATTTTGCCATTGCCTTTCTAATCCATTTTCTTCTCTTATTTTTCTTTGGTCAATTTTCATATATTTTTGGACCAAATATTTTCTCTAATATTCCTTCATTTTTTAACCTTAATATTGGGCTTTTTAAATTACCTAAAGGGCGAAGGAGTAAAAATGCTCATGATCATTTCCAAAAGGAGCAACTGGCACCATGCAAAATTTTTGGTCCAAAAATACCTATGTACATTACAAAACGAAGCTTAAATGCCACCACCATTAGGATCCTGCACTTTGACCTCATTTTTTGAAATATTGACCCAATTAGATGATGTGGAGTATGAGTTGGTAAAATTGAACAAGACACGTGGATGTTGAGGTGGATAGTTAGCAGAAGTTGTGGGGAAATGGAAAAACATATCTGACTGAAAAAAGAGCCAACCGACACATTGAAATAAAAAGTGGAAAAAGATTCTGGTGAAAAAAAAAAGAAGTCGAACAATAATAAAAGGATGGATGTAGTGGTTTTCCTTTTCTAAGAATGTTGCTAGGGACAAGTAGAATATAATCAGCAGTATGAGTGGCTTTCAGCGTAAGGAGGACTTAGGGAGGTACTTGGGGGCATATATAACTCAGGGTCGAAACTCTAGGGCCAAATTCTAGTTTTTGATTGATAAAGTTCAGAGGAAGCTTAGTGGATGGAAGGCACATTCATTGTCACTAGCAGGGAGGCTCACTTTAGCCCACTCGGTTACATCTCAGGTTGCAAATTTTCAGATGCAACATGATCACATTCCATTAGGGTGTGTAATGAGATAGAGAAGCTACAGAGGAATTTCATTTGGGGGTCAGAAGGGGGAAAGAAGAAGTTGCATGCAGTCAGTTGGGAGGGGGTATGTAGACCTAAGGAAGAAGGAGGGGTGGGTATAAGAAGAATGAAGGAAATGAATGCAGCATTGTTGGGCAAAATTGGTTGGAATATGTTGGCCAAGCCTGAAGGGTTATGTGCTAGAGTTCTAAAAGCAAAATATGGAAGAGGAGCCGATTTGTTTGTAGAATGTAGAGTGAAGAACTATGACTCCTTACTCTAGAAGAATGTTGCAGAGATTTGGCCTGACATTACCAAAGAGGTGGGCTAGGAGGTGTGAAATAGAGGAAGTACCAACTTTTGGATGGATAGGTGGTTAAGAAGTAGTGGGAGATTAGTAGAGCATTGTGTGGACTCTGAACATGTTATTGATGAGGAACTGATGGTGCAACAGGTTGTGGGTAGGGATAGAGAGTGGGATTGGCCCTGGTTGGAAGGAAAGCTTCCGCATGGTATCTTGCAATTAATTAAAGCAGTTCCTTCTCCTTGTGCTGAGGATGGAAAGGATAGGGTGGTATGGAAAGGAGGTAGAGGGGATGATTTTTCAGTAGCCTAATTGTATCAAAGAAGGCGAGGGGTTGTAGATGGGGTCAGGGAAGAGATTTGGAAACATGTGTGGAAGGTGAAGGTCACTAGAACAATCCAGGTCTTCTTATGGTTGCCAGTGCAAGATAGGCTATTGACAGCCTTACGCAGATCCAGAATCCTCGGGGGAGTGCCAAATTGTGGTAGGTGCAGTGTTGGGGTGGAAGACTATGACCATGTCTTGAGAAGCTGCCTTGAATCTCGTATGATATGGGAGGCGCTAGGTGTAACAAAGGTATGCTCTCAGTTTTTTACTGTGCCTATTTCTGTTTGGTTTTTGGATAATCTAAGTAGTAGAGAGGAATGGGCCACCATTTTTGCTGTTTGTTGCTAGATGATTTGAAATTGGCGTAATAGATTGTTATTTGAGGAAGGGTTTACCATACCTAACCAGCCAGATCTCTCTATTCATAAATATGCTGATGAATGTCTAGCATCTAATAGAAAGTATGATGAGTCGGGGTTAAGAAAATACCCGAAGGAAGTAAATTGGGGTTTCCCAAGTGAAGGTTGGGTGAAGTTGAATTTCGATGGAGCTGCAAAGGGTTGTCCAGGGGTTGCAGGATGTGGTGGGGTGTTGAGGAAGGCTGATGGTAGTTGGTTGAGTGGTTATAGTGTAAAGCTAGGGTGCTGCGATGCGATTATTGATAAACTCTGGGGAGCGTTTCATGGCTTGATGTTGGCGCAGGAGTTGGGCATTCCCATAATTATAGTAGAGGGAGATTCGACATCAGCGATTCACTTAATACAGGAGGCTTGGATTCAAGGTAAGTCAAATAACAGGATACTTAGCTCATGTTTAAGACGAAGAAGAAGGAATATGCAAGTTTGTTTCTCTCATACGCTTAGGGAAGGTAATGTAGTAGCGGATTGGTTGGCTAATCATAATTATAACTGTGATAACAATGTAGTATATTCTGATAGCCCAACACTTGAGGTGTTGCCATATCTGTATAGTGATCAGGTGGGTGTTGTTTACCCACGAGGTTGTTTTGGTTGATTAATGAAACAGCTAGCATAATGCCCAATCTTTACCAAAAAAAAAAGGATGGATGGATGGATAGAGACGAGTAAGGGCAGAGGTGAAGTTAAAGATATCGAGATGGATGGATAGATAGAAACTGAACCATGGCGCAAGTCTGGGATTCTAGGGATACGGAACTGGAAATCGTGAATGTTGGAGCCAGAGAATCAATTACTAGGCTGGAATTTCAAACTTGTTGAAAGAGATTCTCGTACGGGCAAACTTCTGGAACGGTATGGATATAAGCCAAACCCCTGAAAATCTGCCAACCCACAGCAGATTTTGATCAGGAAGTGAATATAAAGATCAAAAAAGTTTTCCAATCATCAGATGATTTGAAGCATACCTGGTACATACAAAGTTTTACATAAATAAGTAGCATTCTCTTATTAATATTGCTATAAGGCATTATGACCTGATACAGGCTTTGGGGAACATATTCCACCGTCAAATGCAGATATATAGCTCATTTGTACTTGTAGTGGAAAAGAAACAATGCTTCAAGGAGATCACATTTGGATGTTGAATTCCATCACTTGCATTAACTGTAATTCACAATTTTTGTATCTTCTGTTTTGTAAAATCTTCTTAATGGCCACTGCCTCGCCAGTTTCTAAACATTTTGCTTGCGGGGAAAAAATATTAGCAAGAGGCAAAGTAAGTGGAAACAGCAACTGCTATGAATAGTAATAGAATACCTGGAAAACAAATCCTAAATGATCCAGTTCCCACAACACGTTTCTACCTAGAAAGGCTGGGTTTCCTAGTTAAAACCACCCTCCTTCTACTTCTTCCAGAAGATGAATCCGTCTCTGCCATCCAGTTAACCCCCTTTCTCCTATCGCCCATTCTCTGCTTTCGTCACCAATAAATTGCCTCAGAGGAAGGAAAAGCTTTAATGGAAGAAGAGAACCGGTAAGAAGAGAACTAGTCGGAATATTTATAGAACAAGAGAAGCGTCAATCTAGCTTTTAATGGAGGAATCAGAAGCTTAATCGAAGACGACAACCTAGACCGAAAGAAAAAAATACGGAACAAGAGAACTAGTAGAAAGGTACATCGGGTTTAAATATCCTCAGTCAGCAACACTACTTGCCATGTCCTCCTCTTACTCAGCAAATACTGTACACTTTAATGAATAAATAAGGGTCACAGACGCACAAGTTAACAGACGTTAGGTGATTCTAATGATGGTGGCATTTAAGCTTCGTTTTATAATGTATATGGGGGGTTTTTGAATAAAAAATTTTTCCATGGTGCCAGTTGCTCCTTTTGAAAATAATTATAGGTATTTTTGCTCCTTCGTCATTAATTTCATAATTATTTTTACCCAATTTCCCATGAAAATGAACATTTATAAAATTCATAAATTTTAAATTTATGAATATTCACCATTTTATTGAATTTTCTAAATATTTATAATATTTTTTATGAATATAAATTTTGGGGCGTTACAGAAGTCATGAATAAAAAATTTCTACTCCCATCTAACCGAGGCTTTTTATACAAAGGCTAAATTGCCCAACCGTAAATACAAACATAATAACTCAATCTAACTTTTGTTTTGTTCATAAGCCTCTTCCCAACACAGATCCAAACATGCCCTAAAAAGGTTTCTTCTTAGAGAGTCGTGCCTCACAATTCTCTTCAACTAGAGAAGTAACATTGTAATTAAAAAAAAAAAAAGAGAAACAATTTTTTAAGCATAACTCAAGTAAGTTCTACTTCAAATAAAAAAGAATATGTAATTGTAAACTTTTAAAAATTACAAAATCAATCAAACAACTTGTTTATTAATTTCTTGAAAAATTGACAATTTCATGAAGTTGTATAACTCAACAAAACAAGGTACTTCCTCCGATCCTAAATATAAGACAAAGTTGACTTTTTTAAAGAGATTAAGGAAGTTAATTAAATAAATTTACAGTATTTTTATTTTTATTTTTATTTTTTTCCTCCAAACTAATAAACTAATATATAATCTAAGAATATATAACATATGATATAATTAAGTAATTTATTTAATTTTATTAATTTTTATAAAATAAATCAATCATATTTTATATTTAGAAGGAAAGAGAATATTATTCAAGAGCTTATACCTTAATTAGCACCCCATAACCCATATCCCATATCCCATATTGCCAAATAGGGGTGAGGTGAACGGCACAGAAAAAAGTAGGGGTGTTGTGGGTCCTCTCCTCTATGGAGGAAGGATTTTTAAATTATCCAAATCAAAAAACAAAACAAGATATTGAAAAAAAGTTCTATTATCCGTATCATTCTTCTTGAGCCGGTCGAATTAATGAGTTTAAAAATGATTTCCAAGTTGATTTTTTATTCCTTTAAAACATCATCAACAACGTTATTTCACATCACATAATAGAATCCAAATTAGAATTGGTAAGCCGTTAAGGAAGAACTTAGCCGCGATAATACTTGACTAGCTACTATCACGAGGTACAAGATGATATGATATATATATTAAAAGAAGGAAAAAAAAATCACTAGTTAAAGTACTAAACAAATCATTCCATGCTTTTTTTAAGATACAGACATCCTTTATATTAGAGTTAATTATATTTGAGTTATTATCGATCATTAAATATAGATAATTATCCTAATAGTGATAAGAACCTTGATCCGTGGTATTACAAGAGATTAACTCATTTCGTTAGATCCAATTTTGATAGGTGATTTCATGCTATTTTAATAAAATGAAAAAAAAAAAAGGAGCCAGAAGAGTCACGGCCATAAGAATCTCCCATGATGATTAACATTAAAAAAATCAACCAATAGCCATAAAACAAGTTGACAAAGCTACAGAGAAACAAATTATTAATTCCTAATCAAGCAATTATTGGAATTCTAATTCCTATGCACTGCACAAGCTTGAAAATGATGTACACAACATGGAAGGGATAAGTCCATATCATCACAGAATTAAATTAAAGTACTTCCATTTTTCCTTTAATTTCCATCAAATTTTTTTTGTCGTTTTACAGATAAACTTTTGAGTGACTCACAAGAATTCAATCCTTTCAATATGACCATGTCTTTATTCAGAGAATGAAGAGATAGACTAAAAAAGAAAATAAAGAAAGCTGTGGCCGCACGACTGTTTTGTGGGGCTGTGTGGCTAAAGTGATGATAAATACAAGCTCATCATTATCACCTTCTTCTTTAAAAAGATGAACCTCAAGCTCTCTCAGACGGATCAGAAGATGATAACGATCACGACGACGACGAAAACTCACGCGCCGCCACCAAAAATTTTCTTTATGGATGCCGCCCGCCGCGATTAGACGGTGATGATCCCGAAGTAAGACCTAATCCCCCCACACTTGATCGTCAGGTTTGTTCTAACCTCCTCAAAGTTGTTTGATCCATGGTTCCTTCCCGAAAATAAGAAATATTTATTTTTAAGATCATGAAATAACATTTTCATTTGTTATTAGAATTTTTTTGATAATTAAAATTTTTCCTTGAGACTTTTCGCCTTAATTTTATTTTCAATTTATGTGCAAGCATGTACCATCTCTGATAAATTGCCAAAGTTGAATAAGCTGAGGGTGCTGAAAAAGTGCGAAACTACGAATGAGGTTGAACTTGTACTGACTTCCTCTGTGAACTGAGTCCAATAAATTGCCAAAGTTGAATAAGCTTATGGATTTATTGTTGTATTGTACTTGTACTGACTCCCTCTGTGAACTGAGTCCAATAAATTTTCCTAAACTTCTTTTTGGCCAAAAAAAAAAAAAAAAACAGGTTATTGTTAAAACTTAAAAGTTTCTTTCCAAAAGAGAAGAATGTTGTTAAACACGTCGAAGTAAGTATTACTATTTCGGTCTTAAATAGATGAAAGATAATAAGTTAAATAAATTGTTTTAAAATATTTATATTTTTATTTTTTTTAAATTAATTTTTTACTTATAAAATAATATATAATCTAATAATACATAATATATATTATAATTAAGTTATTTATTTCATTTTCTTAACCTTTATAAAAAAGTCCATTATGTCTTTTATTGAGGATAATAAGAAGTATTATAATATTGAAATATTAATTTGATGAATTTATATTATTATTATATGTACTGAAGGAAGGTTCCGGACTCCGTCAGTTTTAGATCACAACTGGATAATTTATCTTTAACTGATTCAAATTATATGTTCATTTTTTGTTTTCATAAAACATTTTATGATTTTTGTGGCTCTACGCAATTATTCTCTCCGGTCCTAATTATAAGATAAGGTTGATTTTTTTAGAAAAATTAAGGAAGTCAATTAAATTACTTTAGAGTGTTTATATTTTTAATATCCTTAGATTATATATTAGTTTATTAATAAAATTAATTAGTTTGAAGAAAAAAATAAAAATAAAAATACTCTAAAATAATTTAATTGGCTTCATTAATTTATAAAAAAATCAATTTTATCTTATAATTAAGACTGGAAGGAGTACAATACAACTTCATGTGTATTATCCGAAGGAGTGAAAGGGGTAAAAAGAGAAAAAAAAAGGGAATTATATTAAGATTATTAAATTGAGAAAATAAAAAGGACAATGCTCTCGTGGCGTGTTTGTGGCGCGCAATCATGGTAATGTATTAATCGTCCTAAGCCACAATGAATCTGTGACAGCGAGAGGTTGAAGAAGAACCAGAAACACCCATCACCAAGAACAACGAGAAGAAGAAGAGCAGAATTAGAATCGGTCGCTCACTCTTCCTCATCACTAATTCTCCGAAGAAATTCCTTTTTCCCTGCACTAAAATCTCCTCTTTCACCATTATGTCGTCGGGAGACGACGGCGATCACGATAGCCTCTGCGGAGGCCCTCCCTCCCTGCGAACCCCCGATTCTGCTCGGAAACGAGAGCGACTCTTTAATCACAAGACTCAAAGTTTCGAGCTGCTTCCACCTTCTTCTTCGACTCATAATCATCAGGATCAGTATCGAGCTCCGCGTGGAAATGACGCCGTTTCGCTGGGTTTGATTCCATTTCTGCCCTTCCTTCCCGACGAGCTCATCGAAGAAATTCTCTCGCGGCTTCCCGTGAAATCGCTTCTGAGATTCAGGTGCGTTTGCAAGCGATGGAACTCGTTAATTTCTGATTCTTACTTTGTGAGGAAGCACCTTTGCTTATCAACTCAAAGCCCCAATTTCACACACCATAGGATCATCCTAAGTTGCACAACTGCAGAATTCAATCTCAAATCCTGTCATGTGAGTTCTCTGTTCAACAATCCATCCACCATTTCTGAGGACCTTAATTACCCAGTAAAGAACAAGTTTCGCCATGATGGTATCATAGGTTCGTGCAACGGATTACTCTGTTTCGCCATTAAAGCTGAGTCTGTGCTTCTCTGGAACCCATCTATTAGAGTATCGAAGAAATCACCGCCTTTGGGTAATAATTGGAGACCTGGATGTTACACTGCTTTTGGGCTCGGTTATGATCATGTCACAGACGGTTACAAGGTCGTTGCTGTGTTCTGTGACCCCAATGTGTACTCCAGTGAAACTAAAGTCAAAATTTACAGTATGGCTTCTAATTCATGGAGGAAGATTCAGGATTTCCCTTTTGGTGTCACACCATATCAGAATTCTGGGAAATTCGTGAGTGGGTCTCTGAATTGGGCGGCAAATTACTCATCTGGTCCAACTTCTTTGTGGGTAATTGTATCTTTGGATCTTCATAGTGAAAAATACAGGGAAGTTCATCCTCCTGAGTATGAGAAAGAGGAGTGTTCAACACCAACTTTAGGTGTTCTTGAAGGCTGCCTTTGCATGAACTATGACCACAAGAAGACCCATTTTGTTGTGTGGCTAATGAAGGACTATGGTGTTAGAGAATCCTGGATGAAACTGGTAAGCATTCCATATCTTCCTAATCCTGAAGATTTTTCATACTCAGTGCCATATTGCATCTCAAAGAATGGTAAAGTCCTGTTAATGTTTGAGTTTGACTTGGTTCTGTATGACCTAAAGGACCAGTCATTTAAGTATCCCAGGATTGAAGGTGGAAAGGGTTGGTTTGATGCAGAAGTCTATGTTGAGACTTTGGTTTCACCAGTTAAGGGCTAAAGATTTCTCCATGTCAATGTCAAAGTCATGTGTATGTATGTGTAAAGTAAGAGTAAAAGGTTGTAAACGTTTTTAGTGCTTTAAAACCTTTTGGCTTACTTAATTCTGCTGACTCTCATCTTCTGTTGATATTTTGTAATGTATTTTGAGTTTTCATATGAAATGTGTAAATTATATGTGCAGAACTGAGGAGCAAAAGATGTGTACTTATGTTGATAATATAGTTAATGAAGTTTCTTTCTCTCTGTGATGTGATCATAAGTTTTTGGTGAGTATTTTATTATGAAACTGTGGGGAAGAAAGAGCCTTTTTTTGGGGGAATCAGGATTGATTTTTATCTGGTTAAAAGATAATTCATTACCTATGTGTGAAGAAGATCACAAGTATCAGGGAAATAAAAGGGAATTGAGTTCACACAGCTTTTGGAAGGAGGTGCACATAAAAACCTGTTGAATTGTTTCTTAAAAGGAAAGATAAATGCCTTGCTTCACCTTAGCTAAAAAGTTGAGAATGGTATAAAGTGAAATATGCAAATAGCTTAGAACCTGATTCTGCAGCACAACACTGGAAGCAGAATATGCTTTGTTCTTTGTTTCCCTGAAGATATCCAGAGCACATTTCCCTGTGAACATCACCCATTAGGATCCTCTAGGTAGATTTTGGACGGTTCAGATGTGATTTATTAAATTTTTATATTTTAAATAACTTTTTATTTTAATATTCTTTAAAATTAAAAATAAATATAATCTTATAAGTAGTATTTCTCATTAAAAATGAATTTATCATTTAAAAAATACTATTTAAAAATCCTAAATTTATACTGTTCATATTAAATTTGAACAGTTCCTATCTCATTATAATAATAAATACTTAGTGCTCATCACGGGAATCCGAAGATATCTAAAGATCTAGGTGCTTGAATGAGTGCAACTCATTTTTGGCTTATGCAATTTTTTTTCCCATATGCAACATATTTTTAGTTATATCAAAATATTTTAATTTTATGACTAGTTGAAAATAGGTTGTGCATTCTCAAAAAAATAGGTAACATTTGTGTCTTTAACCAAATTTCAAGAACCTTTGAATAATAAATTTTAGAAAGAAGATTTCTGAGCTAATTTTTATTTTTTAATTAATAAAATTACATAGAAGGCATCAATTCGATCCCTTCCCCATAATAATAATAATAATAATAATAATAATATTTTTTTATCGTAAACTAAAGAATGAACATATCAAATTAGTTGCACATAGGAAATGATGAAATATTATTATGTAAGGGTGGGGTCAATTATGTTGATTTTTGCTTTCGCCCATGGATTAATTGTTTTTAATTAAATAAAAGCAAACACGGGGATGGAAAAGGGAAGAGGGAAATCAATGTTCAGCCAAGAAAAAGAGAGAAAACAGATGGCGGGAATGAGACCACAGAAACAAAAAAGAGAGAGAGAGAGAATCTTCTTATTTTGGAATTTGTATGACGCAAGTGACGTCGTTTTGCCGATAAAAGTCGGGACATCAACTTAACACTCCTCCGAAGAATGAGACCCTCTAACTGCCCCTCCCTGAGAATTTGGTCCACAACCTCTAGAGTTGGGAATTAGGGTCGGTCCGATCCTACAGGGTCGGTTCTAAAGGGTTCGGGGTCAGGAAAATTATAGTTTTTCAAAGCCCGGTCCGAAAGCATCAGGGTCAGGGCCGGCCCACAGGGCCCGGAAGTTCTTTTCACAATATTTAACTATTTTTTCTATGTATTTTCCTCAGAGAGATATAATTAGTAAATAATAACGATTAAAGTTCTAATTTAATACATAAATGTTGTCAACATTAAGATTTAAATAACACATCTCTTGCAACAAACAAACACAGTTACTAATGTATAATAAAAGGTAAAATCATGTCCATAAATAGCTCACACAAAAGCCAAAGTATAAAAAGGCAAGAAGCTAAATACTCTAACATCTAAGCAACATGAGTATGACGACTATCATTTTCACCTTCTTCGCTACTCTCATCAATTTCAAGGACATTTGATTGTGTTTCACTTTGAGTAGTAAGTTCAAGTAGTCAAATAATCACAACCTCTATAAAAAATCATACTCCATCAGGGAGAACAGTATATAATATGATTTTATTCTAAATAGGCAGAACAATATCCTCAAAAATCACAATATGATTCAATTAGACAAAACAATATACTCAAAAATCATACTCTATACAATATGAGGACATAGTGACATATAGATCAATAAGGCAATTCAAATATGTAACATAGTTCCCTTTCCAAGCAAAAAAAATAAAAGATAAACGGGCTTAAAGGGCCGACCCAAGGCTCTCCAGGGCCGGCCCTTTTAGGCCCGACTTCATTTTCAGACTACAATTTACAAGCCCGGCCCTTGAAGGGCCAGGGCCTAAAAGGGCTGGCCCGACGAGCTCGGCCCATTTTCCCGGCTCTAACAACCTCCCATGCACTCCCATTCAAACAATATGAATGGTGCCCTCTTTCTCCCTTTTGTTGCCAATTCACAGAAGCTTCCAGAAATTACCCCCAAGAGAAAATAATTTAGAAAAAATTCATAAAAATACAATTAAAAAAGAGAAAAAATAAATTAGTACCGCGAATTTATCAAATCATAAATAAGAATTGAAGTAAAAATATGAGATTTTTAATTTTGACCAAATGATCAAAATGCCCTAACTTGAGGGTACAAGTTTCAGGGGTCAATAACAACATCCGTATCTATAGTAACAACATCAGATTTTATATTAACGACTTTACTTTCCTGTTTTACAATATCATACCCCAGAAACCAGAGATCATTTTAATAGCATAAGTTTCAGGAGTCAATAACAATATATGTATCTATATTAACATAATATTTTACTTTAACAACTTTATTTTCATGTTTCACAACTTCACATCCTAAGAACCAAGGATAATTTTGAGAGCACAAGTTTCAAGGGTCAATAAGAGCATCTATATCTATATTAACAATATCATATTTTACATTAATAACTTTACTTTTATGTTTCACGACTTCATATCCTAAAAACCAGGGATAGTTTTGAAGGCACAAATTTCAATAGCTAATAACAGCATCTGTATCTATATTAACAATATTAAATTTTACATTAACGACTTCACTTTTATGTTTTACAGCTTACCTCAGGGTAATTTAGTCATTTAGGGAATTCCCATATTCCACTTCAATTCTGATATGAGATTTTATAAATTCGCAACACCAATATATCTTTTTGTAATTTTTAATTGTATTTTTCTGAAATTTTCCCAAAAAATTTTGGTTCTCACACATTCAATTATCTTAATTATAATTTACTGGTGCAAAGTTTGAAATGATTTGTAGTTTATTCCTTCCTACAATTTTTTTAATTCTATTTTTATTATAACATAAATATCAATAAATAAAAAATAATATTTTGATTATCATTTTTAAAATGGCAAGGAAAATAAAAAATTATATTTACAATGAATAATAAAAAATATTGTTTTAATTTCTCTTTTGTTGTCTTTTAAATTATTACCTCCAGTTTTTAATATAAATCTTATTTATAATTAAATTTATAATATAAATAAGATCTTATATTAAAAATAAGAGATAATATAACATTACTAACAAATAAAACCCTTTGGGAGTTGGAGCCTCATCATATTGGTGTGGCATCTAGTGCGTACGTAGTGACGTAAATCATAATATTTAAAAAAAATTTGATCTAGGATACATGTGCTAAGAAGATTGATCCAACTTATGACTTATTGTTTATAAGGAAGATAACATATCACTAAGTAATAAAGTTATTGGTACCAAATTGTACTTTTTTAAGTATAGATAACCTTTTATTAAAAGTAATTATGTTCAAAACATTATTAAACACTATATATATACATTTTTTTTAATAGGATTCAAACTTTAATTTATTATATTGTGAGAAATTAACCTTTCTACTTGGACCCAACCAAATTGATACTAATTGTACTTAATTTCAGTATCAATTTACATGATCCAAAACCGAGAACAACTAATCATTGCCCCAAAGATCCCACCAACTAGATTCTCAACTCCATCTTGTTGAGACGATTTGTAATTTTTGGAAATTTGAACATGTCACCAAAAATTAATTCGAACACTGCCTGATTTCAAGGTCTCAACTTTTATAACCTAGTCCCAATACTGAGACTATAAAGCACATATATGTAGAGTTGGGAATCAGGGCCGGCCCTTGACGGGCCAAGGCCTAACAAGGCCGGCCCTAAAGGATTCGGGGTTAGGAAAATTGCAGTTTTTTAAGGCCCATCCTGAGAGCATCAGTGCCAGGGTCGGCTCGCAGGGCCCAAAAATCCTTTTCACCCTTCGTATTTTCCCCAGAGATATACAATTAGTAAATGACAACGATTAAAGTTCTAATTTAATATATAAATGTTGTCAACATTAAGGGTTAAATAACACGTCTCTTGCAACAAACAACACAGTTACTAATGTATAATCAAAGGTCAAATCATGTCCATAAATAACTCACACAAATACCAAAGTATAAGAAGGCAAGAAGCTAAATATTCTAACCTCTAAACAACATGAGTATGACGACTATCATTTTCACCTTCTTCGCCACTATCATCAATTTCAAGGATATTTGATTGTGTTTCATTTTGAGCAGTAGGTTCAAGTAGTTAAATAATCACAACCTCCATAAAAAATCATACTCTATCAGGAAGAATAGTATATAATATGATTTTAGTCTAAATAGACAGAACAATATACTCAAAAATCATACTCAAAAATCACAATATGATTCAATTAGACAAAACAACATACTCAAAAATCATACTCTATACAATATGAGGACAGAGTGACATATATATTCAATAAGGTAATTAAAAAATCTAACATGATTCCTTTCCAAGTAAATAAAATAAAATATAAACGGACCTAAAGGGTCGACTCTTTTAGGCCCGACTTCCTTTTGAGACTATAATTTATAAGTCCAATCCTTAAAGGGCCGGTCCGACGGACTTGACCCGTTTTCCCGGCTCTACACATATGACCAGGCAAAAGGATAATCCAAAACACAATACATACAGTAGTACATACATTTATTTATTTTACAGTAGTACATACGGCAAATTTATTCAATCTAAATCCATTTATTTATCATTTGGCTCTCAAGACTGTAGTTTCAACTTTCAAGTCAACAATTACTATGCTCGCGATCAACTCCCCGACTCACCGTAAGTTCTTTAAGATCTTCAATCAAGGCCGTCAAATTCCTTTGTGAAGACCCATCTTTGTCCACAGCCTTTTGAGCTTTATCTCTCATCTCTCTGGCTTTCCTTCTCACCTTCTCAGCTTCATCCCCACCGTCCATCAACCTGCTCACACCATTCTGTATCTTCACCCTACTTAGTACCTTCTTCATTCTCTCATATGGGCCCCACTTCCACTCCTCTGCCCCCACCTCCACCCCAAACCCGTGCACCTGTGTTATCAGCTTCTCATTGTAAAACTGCTCCGCAAAAATTGGCCACGTGATCAACGGCACCCCTGCGCTCACCGCCTCCGTCACCGACGTCCACCCACAATGCGTCAGAAATCCGCCGGTCGCCGGATGGTTCAGTATCAGCTCCTGTGGGGCCCATTTTGTTAGTATCAACCCTCTGTTTTTCTCCTTCATTCTCTCTCCAAAGCCTTGAGGCAGCCATGCTTTCCTCCCTTTATCTTCTTCCTTACGAACCATCCATATGAAGGAATGCCCAGAAGATTCCAGGGCACATGCTATTTCAAAAAGCTGAGTATCTGGGAAATAACATAAGGTTCCGAATCCAACGAAGACAACAGAGTTTGGTTTCTTGGAATCAAGCCATGATCTTATGTGTTCATGATCTTCAGTTGTTTGTGGTAGCGTGCTTCGTAGCATCAAAGAAGCTGGTCCGATGTGCCACACCTTGTGCCCACTAATTTTCCGGTAATAATCGACGTACTCTTCACAGTCCAGATCATTGAAATTATTGACAATGAGCCCATAGCTTGTTTTCATAGCAGCGTCCAGTGCACATTTGAGATCCTTGAAGAACCTTCTCGGAGGTTGGAGGGCGAGGGAAATCGGGTGTGGAAAACCCGGAACCACAAACGGATCATCCGACTGATGATTATCATCATCGTTAGGGTTTGAAGGTCTGGATACAGCCCCAAACGGGTCGGTTTTGTGATCGTCATCGAGAGATTCTGAAGAGTCATTGTGATTAAAGTGTTTGTGTACAGCGTCTATCATGCAGACTGAGAAAGTACAGAAGGGGTTGAAGGTGAGTCTGGGGATTCTCAGACATGAGGCCACGTCACTGCTCCAAGTGAAGACGAAGTCGGAGACGATGCAGTCTGGCGGGTTATGCTCGATGAAGGACTCAATTTGCGGTCGGAGCATGGCGATGGCGGTACGCATTTTGCGAGAAGTGTCTAGATCATTGACGTTGAAGAAGTTCTCGGTTCCTTCGGGAAGACCGGCCTCATGGGAAGGGAAGCTGACGGTGTGGATGTCGATGACGACGTGGTGGTGGCCGGAGCTCTTGTCGTGGTCGATGAATTTCTGAAGGAAGAGGGCGTTCAAGGGAGTGGTGATGATGGTCACGTGGAGGCCACGTGCAGCAAAAAGCCTAGCGAACTGAGAAAGGAATCAAGTGGCTCTGTGCCAGGAACGGGAGAAAGTAAACCTTCAAGGGCTTGGGATCGGCCATGGCTAATGGCTGAGAATAAAGAGAGATATCGAAACCTAACATTATGCTTTCATTTAAATACCAATGTTGTTATAAATATTATCATATTTTAAGGGTGTTCACAATCTCTCATGATTCAAAGAACCTAGCTAGCATTACTTTCATGAATCATTCATCTTAAGTTCTCCCCCGTTAATGAATGTTTGAGTCAAATTACCAAATACTGGGACATTCATATGAACTTCATCATTACCGGAGAATGTATGTATGTATGTATCAAGATTCATTAGCTTTAAAACATGTTACCAGCATGAATTTTTTACCAAATTTGCATAGGGGTGAATTATATATTGTAGGAGCTTCTTATTCATTGAGTGAAGATGATTTTGTCCAAGTTCTATCATGATATATTCTCCAACACATGTTCGGATAACTACAAGGGGAGTGATAATCTTGCAATTTCGAAGGAAGTTATTTGTTACTCTATATTCATATGCATAATTGGATATTTTTATTTATCCTTTGTATTAAGGTGTGAAAATTCTATTTTGTCCATTATTTTTATTATGTATATTATTTCATTCACTGCTATAGAAATCACAATATACGACAGCTATTATTTGTCATATATAACGGTTCAAACATGTCATATATGCACGTACTATAAAAGCTTGGCACAGATATATTACAGTTTAGAACCGTTATTTATTTTAGACATATTATAGCGGTTATAACATAACACATGTTATGTATTGAAGCTTGATGAGACCGTGACATGCCCATTGCTGTGATAATGATTAACAGGCACACATAAACAACCGTCATAATATATGGTAATGCATGCATAATATATAACGGTTCCGCTTTAACAACAGTTATATATATTAAACATATATAACGGTTTTTTAAAACAACCATTATATATTGATAGTAATGCTAATGGATTTATTTTAGCAACTGTTATATATAGTTGGCATACCATGATTTATCGTAGCTAAATTTTTTTTTTAAAAAAAATTGCCGGGGGGTGGCAGGGGTTTCTGCTTTTGATATCTCCCTTTCATATACATTTGTACAGAAGAACTCACAATATATATTTACATTCATTTATATACAGAACAAAGTAATAAATTAGAATATATTTACAGTTATTCATGTGCATGTAGACACTATCAAAACCAAAACTTTAAAATAAACAAATCATCAATATCTAGAAATTTACAGTCATTCTATATGTATTTAATTTACTCTCCCATTGATGTTGCACAGATGTCGCTAACTCTCCAGTTACTTCTTCCATTTGTGAGTTGTTAAACATCATGTATGAGGCATTAAAATACTGTGTGCAAAAGGAAACAATAGATGGAATTGAAGTTAGATATTGTAATATATAACTGACCGAATTTATATATAAACAAATTGAGTATATAATATATCTTAGTTGTATCAATATTTTTAAGACCATGTATGATTATGTCCTTCATATACTGCATCATGAAGTACTTACAATTATTGCAGTTGTCCAGTTGCTTTGGACACTATAAAGAAATGAGAAGAAAAATTTGTCAGCTGTTATATATATATATATATAAACTATATTGTGTGCTTCATTAATTTATTAATATTATAGTTATTAATTTGACAGTGTACATAATTAACCGTTACTTTTTAAGCAGTTACTTTTAAGCATTATATATATATATATATATCCTTGCGTGACCTCCGTTTTGACATAGATGAAGTTTGTTAGTTGTAACAGTTATTTATTAAACGTTATACATGCGCAAATATGGAGTTGTGATTACTCAAAGTTTAAAGATTTATCAACATTAAAAAACAAAATATCGAATGCAAAAGGATGTATATTGCTTTTGATTTTCTGATCCCAATAAATAATACTACCTCATTTTTAATATAAGATCTCATTTGTATGTAGTGTAAACTGCACTCTAACAAAATCTTTTGTTGAATGCCAAAGGTAGTATCATCGATTTTTGAGGCATTTTTTGTGGGCATATTATTACTTTGGATTATTATAAATATCATATTACTGTAAAGTAATAGTTCGTTTAGTTCATTGAATCATAAAGAATGTAACATAATGTAATGAAATAAAATATAATGATCATTACATCAATTTGTTTGATGCGCTCTTAAGGAAAAGTGATTCAAAGATTCAACATAAAAAAAAAAAGGTGATTAAAAGATATAAAATGTTTTGTTGGATTACAACAAACATTGGAATAGATAGGAATAATAAATCAAAAGATAAAATTACCCCTATCCTACTATCCATATATATATATATATATAATGAATTTAAATTGTGTATTCAAGAAAATATGTACAATAATTATGTCCATACATGTATAATAATAAATTAATATACAAAATTACCTCAATCCATCTATACAATAAAAAATATGAAAATTTATTAATTAAACCATATCTAACTTGGAAAACACTAAAACAAAGCCACCACTCACCACCAGAAAAACCACCAAAAAGCTACTGCCAGTGTAGGGGTTCAGTTTTAATTTAATCATTTACAATAAGTAAACAATCCTTAATAACAAGAAAAATACCCATAAAAAATAGGAGCAACAATACCTTTCCTTCTACTCCCTCTTGTACTTAATTTAAGACTTATTTACCTACTTTGATTATATTAAAGAAATTAGTTGAGTTAGTTAATATGATATGTATTTTCTAAAATATCATAGTCATCTTTCTTAAGTACTTCATACCGTCTCCTCTCTGATTATTGTTGATGAAGTATCAATAGGGATAAATTAGAAGAAGATTGACAAATATAAAAAATACGTCTTATATTTAGGACCAAAATTAACTCTCTAAATATATCTTATATTAAGGACCAAAGGACTAGTGTGTTTCTCCTGCAATTTGAAATACTCGAATGGTCAATTCTTTTTACACGAATGTTTATATAAAACATTTTGTAAAAAATAATTTAATTAGTTAAAATTAGTTATTTATGGTAAAATATCATAATTACTCCCAATGAATTAAAAATTACCCCTTCGATCCTTTTTATAAGATGCAAATAATTGAATTACATAATTTAAGTAATCAATTAAAGTTAATTAAAAGTAATAAATATACAAAATTATATTTTTTTTCCAACTTTACCTTTATATAGAGATAAAAATGGTAAAAATACATTTAATGTTTAGACAACCCCAAACTAAAACTTATAAAGAGGATCGGACCAATTCAAAAATTTTATTTTATGAAAAAGGACCAAAGGGAGTATTAGTTAGCAAAGTTTAGTTAATTAATTAGGAAATTTTATATGTAATTATGGATACGAGATGAAAAAAATAAAAGCATTCGACAAAACATGTTATATTATAAAATATGCAGGGCTGCTTATAAGAAGGAAGGAAGGAAGGGAGTACTATTTTGATCTTCTTCTGTCCCAATTGTAAGTCTTAGAATGGTCTGAGACTAGGTAGCTTTCTTCCTTCGAGAAATTATCTTCCTTCATTCCTAAATTTAGAAGCTAATTAAACAGTTTGTTTTAGTCAGTAATATAAAATTTCAATCTTTTTTATCTCTCACATATTAATTATTGTTTTTCCTTGATTACTGTTAGAGTATTAAAATAATTGTATAATTTTATAGATAATATTAAAAGATATATGTACAGTTGTAGTTTTATACATATGTGGTTCACAAGGTTCTGAAACTCGGATCGGTCACTGAATCGGCCGGGGTACTGGATCAAGGATCAGTGGGTCAGATCGGAGCCAAACCAGGGTTAGACATGTGAGGAAGTGAAGATTTTAGAGTTATTTATATAAAATTCTGAATAAAATATTAAAGAACTCAAAAAGCCGGTTGAACTGCCTAAAAACCGATCGACTGCACAAACCCAATCAAACCAAGGTCAACCACAGGACCTGACCTGTTGGACCGCCGGTTGGCCGGTTTCCAACTTAAACCGGCTGGTCCGGTCTGATTTTCAAAACATGGGTGGTTCATGCCAATTTTGTTAGGCCTTATATATATATATATATATATATATATATAACATGGAATAGAACAACATGGTGGTCCCACCAAAGAGAATATCATAACAGAACTAGTATGGACCACAAGCGTATAGATATCCTTTGATATTAGCATTAAAGTATAAAAATACTCATAAACTTATTTTAAAAGAGCGGTTGACATCACTAATATTTTTTAGTGCAAAAATGCTTATGAACTTTTCTAAATGGGGGAAAAAATGCCATCACCATTAGAGAGAGGAAACTGCCAATACTTTTTGGCTGTATGGACCCCACACATTACTTTTTGGGTGCAAAAATATCATTATTTTTTATTATAAGTACGTCCAACATCATATATTTTTTAGATATACAAATGCATATGTAAAATGCTAACAGTTTTGTCCCTTAACCCTTTAAAAAGCTCTAACTCACCCCCCCCCCCCTCCACCTCCTTTGTGATTCCTCTCATACAAAACTCTTCCTCCTTGCTTCCTGTAACAACACGGATCAAGTCCCCCAATTGTACCACTTAGGCAAATTTTGCAATCTGACAACAAAAGGTTTGACGTGCACTGAGCTAGAGTATACATGGTTTGAAAAGCTGAAAATTTCGTTGTTTTGACTGTATACTTCTTTTCCCCACAGTAGCTTTAGCCTCCTCATCTGCCGTCTTGTTCTTTGCATTGTACAATGTTCTCATGAAGCTTGCCTAGTTTGAGACATTTCCAGTGTTCAAGAGGGCGACTCCAGGCCTTGTGTCGACAATGGAGAAGATGGAACGATTAAAATAGCAAAGCAAGCACTCATCGTATTAGATTATTGCCTCCTTCGAAACTTTGTACTTGGAAGATAATCGTTGAGTTGCGTTAACGACGCATTGGTGGCATGTCGTAAAGTTGACGTCATCCCTGAACATGAAGGGACAAAAAATGCCGGCAGTTTACATTTGTATATACATATCCAAACGGTATACGGTGTTTGATGCACATTTGATAAAAATTAATAGATATTTTTGCACCCAAAAAGTAACATGTGGGATCCGTTCAGCTAAAAAGGAATGACAATTACCTTCCTCTAATGATGATGGCATTTTTGCCCTCATTTCGAACAATTTCGTAAGCACTTTTGCATAAAAAAAAAGGTTTATTGTATCATGTGCTTTTCAGAAATATATTTATAGGTATTTTTGCACCGTAAATCTTGATATTATCTACAGAATTATATAATTATTTTGATACTCTAACAATTACCCCTATTGCACAATTTTTCACTGCAAAGGAAATTAGTAAATCCAACAATCAAATGAAACGTAGGGTATTTTCGCAAAGCTATCACAAATTGCTGACACATTCAATAGGACCAAAGGGATACAACTGAAGCATTTTCAATCAGAAATAAAACAGACAACAGTTATTTCACAGTTTCTAAGGTGATCAAGCATTTTCGCCAAATTTGCATCTCCAATTGTGCATTTACTTGAAATAATAAATCTCACCGGACCCATCCATATGACTTTCTGCATAAATCAAAGAAATGTGCGAGACTGACTTTAGTTTGATAGAACAACAACAATATTTTTTAAAATAAATGTGTGATAAGCATATTCATTACCTGCAAAAATGTAAACCAAATTAACAAATAAAACAGCAGACCCTCGTTATCACTTTCAAAATAAAGATACAGATAAATGAGTAGGAGCTCACCTGCCTTGTTATAAGACTATTGCTGATGGAAGACTATTACTTGAAGAGAGTAAAAACGAGTATTAGAACCATATACCCTCAGATTCAAATACTTTTAGTACTGTCAATTAGTTTTGGAGAAAAATTCACAGAAAAATAATAATATAACAGAGGCCACAAGCACACAACCACCATTATCATGGCTTGATTCTCAGAATGCATTGCCAAGAACTATGGAGCTTTGTCCTCAATTTTGGCTTTAGAAAGATAACAACAATTTTAAAGACATCATACAAAACCAGTTTTGCTTCTGATATTTTGGAACTCTGAACAATAACTAAATATAGATGTTAAGTAAATAGTCTAACAACATAGAAAATCCTCTATCATTTTGTTATTTTATAAATAAAGTAATTCTGAAAATATAATCATGTAATCATTCTATTTTGAGGATAACTACGAACTTCAGACAGAATGTCTTTCTAGCTTAAAGAGAAGTCTGGATAGTTCTGGCCAGCAGGTAGGATTAGACGTTGCTCATTCTGTATTAGACTTTACATGGCTGAGAAGGGTCAAACCATTTAGTAATGAAAATAGAATACACATCAAAGTTAGTAGCAGGAATGGTATTAGAGGTCAATTAAACTGAAAAATGTAGCTTCAAATAGTGATGTTTCTAAGTTAAGTTGTGCTATAGTTTATGAAGCTGGATTGCTCTTATCCTTACCCTCTCCTTGATTCTTCACATTGTCCTTAGAAGCTTGATCTGCCTTGATATGGTTCCGCCATTTATAGGTTTTTTTGTCTAAGAACAGAATCGATAAAAAGGAGTGATAATACACAGAGAGAAATAGAACTTTCTCTTATTCTAAATAAGATCACATTGTTTTAATCCAAAATTCAAATGTGTGGAATATATTATTAGGCGCATTTGGCTTATGATAATATTCAGTTATTCCATTCTGATTCTCCCTCTTTCATCTAAAGACCAGGTGAGCCATGGTTTCCTATCATGCTGTATGAAGTTAATGGTATAAAATGCATAGATGCTAAGCAACCATGAGGATTGGCAAATTGGTCAACATTTTAACTATTCTCATGTTTCATCCCTGCCAAGCAACTCCATCTGTGAAATATTTGTTTTTTTTCTTTTTTTCTTTTTTTCTTTTTTTTGCCACAACTCACACACCTATGTTATACCTTTCATAGGATTCGAACTCACAACCTCACGCTTAAGAAAACCTTAAGGGAGGTGCTTGGTGTCATTTGGGCTATAAGACCATGACCCATCAATGAAATATTGATATATGATTTGTTGGTCAAATGCGGAGAATCAGGATTATCGAATCATTAAGTTTCTTCCATTTACTTTATAAGGCTTATTATTGACTATACAAGGTCTAAATTTTTGCCAGGTCATGTGAGGGTTAGTTGCACCTTTCATACAACTATGGTTAGTTAACACCACTCTTACACCCCTTTTGCCATTGATGTTTCTCTGCTTCTCACTTGTTACTGTTGATTTAATTCATCAATGGCTGATGCAAGTGACAGTAGACAGAAGTTGATACTATAATGATCGTCTGACTCTGCTGACAATATCTTTTGCTAAATAGTTGCTTGGATCATCATAATCATTAGAGCATTTATCTTGTTGAATGCATGATTGTTCCTTATCCTCTTTATTTCAATTTAATTATATGTTGTCAAAGCAATTCTATGTTTGATAAACCTGTTTTCTGTTGGTAACTTGATAACATAGAATAATTTTTTTGAATCTGCTGGCAATATTTTTGGCTATGAAATTACTTGGATCATTAGAGTAAGTCTGGAAGAAGTGCACCATGAGCATACTATATGCTGCCAAGCAAGGAATAGGTATCATCTAAATAATTTTATAAATTAACTAACTTAACCTTAATCCTAAGTTTTCTTTACTTTGACTTTAATCTTAAGTTTCACATCCCATCGTCGTTACACTCAATTCTTGCTTTCGCATCAATCATTCACCCCTACCCCTCTTTTTCTTCGATCGCTCGAGATGGCAACACTAACTCACTCCATCTCCCCTAATTTGCGTTATCTCCTAAAGCATAATAACTGTTATGAGTTTATTTCCACCCCTAACTGTTGGTTTCCTTTTGTTTTTCTGCTAGATGGTTTTTAGCTTGCAACAGCTGCTTTGATTCTAGTCAGCGAATCCCATTAGCTCTGGCCTGGCTTCATCATGTTCTACTCATGAGTGGCTCCACTTTTCACTTCCTAGAGTATGTTTTTGTGATTTATTATATCTAAACCCCCACGGGTGCCAACGTCATGAGACATATGCCTTGGGCTGTCTCACCACCATTGACTAGATTGTGAGCCTATTGCGAGATCTAGTCCTTTTTTTTATTGCTGATGCCTTGTCTTTTTTTTTCTCCCTATTACTACTATATTAGATAATGGGCTTCTCAAGTTACTTGCTGTCTTGGTAGGCCCCTTATCTCAGGTGCTTTTGTATAGCTTAATATAATTGTCTCATTATCCAAAAAAAAAAAAAAAAAAACCATTAGAGTAAGTGTGTGTGTTTTTTTATAGTAAAGTGTGTTTTCGGATTCAAGTTTTTTTCTTCACCTGCCAACCTGGATTTTATGATCTTCAACCATAGAGAGAAGATATTTCCTGTGGAAATGGATGTGAAGCTGAGACATGATTTTTGGATCAAGCAAGTACCCTTCTTTTTATTCGAAGAATTAAAAATCTAGTATACATTTTAAAGCATTTTGGTGGCGCAATTGGCAATCTTCACAAGCCACACTGCTATTGTAGCTTCATACTAATATTTCTGTACTACCCACTTATCCTAATTATTTTGACAGGAACCGTTTTTGAAAATCCAGCCTGCACTTAAACCATACACATGCTTTAATGAGGCTGAGAAAGTGTATATATATGTGTGTATGTGTATAAAATGAAAGCAACTGACCTATCTATCTAGATGTGACCTTTGCTTGGTTCACTGTGGATGTAAGTTTTGCTGATGCACCATTGTGTTGTCGGTTTTCTGCTTGGTAGATGACATAGTTGTTTCGGCTACTACAAACAACTTTGTAATACTGCCTCTCCTGAGCCCTTGTTATAAAATCTAGCTTGTGGTACAAATTTAGCTTAAAGTACAAATGTTCATATTATAGACCCAAACTAGCATAAAATATGCTTTGTTTAACAAAAACTAGTTTTTCAAAGCTAGCGCAACAGTTTGCTTCAAACCTTCGACCAAGATTTCCCAGCAGGCAGTCAAAAAGATTAAGATGATTCTCCCTTCATAACCTCCGAACCACTAAAACTCATCTACCTCATAAAACCTCAAAATTTTGTGACTTCACGTATTTCTCTTCCCAACTGATATGCATGGTGGAAAAAATGTGCAAGTGCATCATTACATTAAAAAAAAAAGAAAAATATCACAAGACAAAAAACATTCACTAAATGAATTCAGTAATTCAATTAACAGTTTAGATACAGGATGTAAACAGAAGGCTTTCATGTACAAATACAATATCTATAACCAAATCAATGCTAAACTGCAAGAAATAAATTAACTGATCTAACAGCCTGTTTAGAATGTTCTACAAGTAAGTCACTGTCACATTGTTATAAAATCCCCACCAGAACATAGAAGAGTAGATGACCTTAATTAATTCATCCCATGGACTCTTATCAAGCAAGCCAGTTTATGAACTAATCTACAGAAGAGTGAGTTCTTGTGGATTTTCCATGGACTGTTTGAGGATATACTCAGCTCTCCTCTTTTTTTCATCTCTCTCTTCTTCTCGGCCCATTAAAGATGCCATTTGCTGTTGCTCAGCATTCTTCCTCTGCTGTCTGGTATCCAAAGACTCGCCGATAAGCTTCTTCCCAATCCTGAACTTGAAATGAACAGTAGGCCTTACCCCAGGAAGATTGGTTTTGTCTTCCTGCCCATCGGTCATATCGCTCTTCACCATCTCAATTGCAGGAGCAAATGCCTCCAGCACAGAAACATGATTTGCACCAGCAATTTCATCTGAAAGCTTCGAGGGTAAGACAATCGGAGAAACATCTCCATTCCCTGATGGCAAAGGAGCCTGAAGGAACGGATTATTTACAACTCCCTCTGGATCTTGTGCAGCACCACCTCGTGTATTTGAGGCCGGTGTTTCTGCTGAACCCTGACATAGCAGCCGCTGCTGCAAACTCAACAAAGACCTTTCGGCCTTCCTCCGCTGCCTTGCTTGTTCAATCTTATCTTCTCGGGGATCTGTGGTCCTCTCATTCCACATGGGTGTGTAAATGTAGGTGTGAGGATCAGGGAAAGCAGGCAACCAAGCCGGTATATGCTTGGAAGGTGGTGTCTCAGCCATTTGTATAAAGCTTAGGATGGCACTTCGGTCCTTAATCACTGGAAATTGAGGTATTGGCTGAGCTAATGGAATCTCCTCCCCTGAACTGATGATGCGGACAATATCCCTCAGTATGCCAGAGCCGGCAAGACATTGACTGGGCTCTGATGCACCGGGAAACCCTTGAGTCGCTCCTAAATCTTCTAGCGATCCAATCAAATCAAACACATTACATTCTGATCTACCAGCTAAGTTAGCATAGAACTCTGCCATCTTGCCCAAGTCAAAGAGGTATCGGATTGCAATGTCAGCAAAAGCCTCTAGGGCAGACTCTTTGATGCTATGATACCCTGCATTTTCGCATATCTGTGCAACCGCCACCTTCGACACTGCTCGCCCAAAGTCATCACCAGCAGCTCTTCCTCCACGGTTCATATTCAAGCCCACATATCGATTAGGGTTTTCACGAGCCACATTTTTCATTCCATGAAGTATCCACCCGCTGTAATCATGGGACAAATAAAAAACGATGATCAAAAAAATATTGAAGAAAAATGCTTAAGAAGAAGAAACACATAACCACTCAATTGGCCTCACACTAGAGCAAATTTCATATATTCGGTAGCTCGCAAACTTCCAGATTCTATCCATTGGCACTTCAAACACAAGGATGAAGTTCCTAAAAACTTATCTCCAGAGCTGGTTTTTGAAAAAAACCCTAACGAGGTACTCAGAATGGAGCCAATTTCAAAGATTTAAAATTGGTATCGAGGAAGCGTACAACTGTCGAGTGCTTTACACTTGCCAATTAAAACAGGATGAATCAGTAAATGGGATTCAATGTTCTAAAACTACATATATCCAATCAACATGACAGAAAAAGAGCTTCGAGTTGGAGTGCAACAATCAGAGTGCTCGAAAAATTTAACAAACGAAAATCATTTAGTCAACAATCATCACAAAGTGATTTGTAGTTATATTATATAAAAAAAATTAGTTATTCGGGAATGACAAATTTGAAAGGAAGAACAGAAAGCAGATCGGAGCGCTCATATGCTAAGGAGGGTAACAGCGTAACATAAAAACAAGAGAGGCGAAGAACAAAGTAGAAAAATAAAAGGGAGAAACAGCAGATATGATGCAGAAAAATCAGGGGGAGACAAGAAACGACGCAGATGAGAAAGCAGAGGTAACGGCGAAACCTGTGGCGGAAAAGCAGAGGATAGCGCTAATGACGCTGAAGATGACGGCGAGGAGAAGGCGAAGGCGACGGCGACGATTTATGCCGCAGATTATGGCTTCTCCGGAGCGAGACGAAGTCGGGAGCGGCCTCTGCGATCGACAGAAATGGAGTTAGGTTTTGTTGAAATGAGAGGGTAGTTTTGGATTATAAAAATAGCGTATGGGTATATTGGTCATGATACAACAAAGTCATCGTCTTTCCCTCCAAATCTCACAATCTCTAGTTTTTAACTGGGCTTTTTAGTAAGAAAGCCCAATATGAAGAAAGGCCCAAAGTTAGCCCAAAACAACTTTGTATAAAAAACAAAGAATCCATGTTTATAACCCAAAAAAAGAAAAACTCCCTCCCGGTAACCTGTTTTCTTAAAAAAATTTTGACTTCCAGGAAAAAAAATCAAGAAATGAAATCTTTTTCTTTTATACATCAAGAAATGTCTTAAATGTTTGAATATGAAGATAGAGATTTGTAATGATGTCACTAATTGCTTATTAATTTATGAGAGATGATTAGTCCCAAGCATGTTGATTAAACCCGGACCAGATCAGAAAACTGCGTACTAACCAAAAAACCGGTCTAGGTGGCTGTCTGAACTGAGGTCATACTGACTCAATCGACTTAAACTAAACCAGTGTGACCTGGTATGAACTCGGCTGACTCAGCGTGTAACCCCCTTCCTACCTTAGGCCAAGATTAATTTCTTAAACACATAATTAAGTTAGAATTAGAGACCATATTTCAAATTGGGACTTATTAAGGTAATCTTTTACCCAAAAATCGAATTTACAAAAGCTTTTTCACAATGGTCTCATATTCACATTACAAAACAATAATGGCCTGTACAGGTGGATTCCATTTACAAATATCAGAGTGTAAAGTAAATTCCCGACTCATTCGAGTTCCATTCATTAAAAAAGGGTTTATACAAAGGCACAAAGTCCATATACTTTTCCCTTATCTTGGGGATAACATAAAATATACAATTGATTTAAAAATATCCAAATGATTTACAATGATAACCATTAACCAAAAAGGAACTCCTAACACGGAGCTCTACCCGCTCTTTGTCACCCGTTTGCCTTTCGATCCTTCAGCCCTGTCTAAAATGTTTAATTTTGGGAAAGTGAGATTATAAAGAATCCCCGTAGTGTCAAATCAATCATAGTATGTACAACAATAAGACATGAAATCAAATCATTATCCACACAAAGCAACTACAACGACAATGGTTAGTATGACCCATGTCATCCCTTATGATTGCTCACGCTGCATTGAATCACAACAATCCACACAATATATTTCACCACAGCTGGGATTCATATAAAGTATTTCATAACACAAGCCATATAGGCAAGATCAACACACAGCCCATGGCTGGATTCACAAACGCCGCCCCACGGGTCGGATACACAAAATCCATGTTGATTACGACGGCAGTTCAATGGCTGACCTAGAGATGACCAGCATCAATCCCTATACGGCTCACACTGAAGTGCTCACGCCGTAATGGACCACGGCACACAGTTCACAAAGTTCAATGATAAGTTATGCATACCAAAATATCATACACAATATGAGAGAAGAGTCACTACCTGAGTCCTTCCGGGCGTTCCTTGGCACTGGTCTCTCTCGTATCAGGCAAATATCATATCCTAGAATCATAATTAGGGACGAAGAGTTATTTCTCTATTCCAATTCTCAATATCTTCATAACACTTAATTGGTTATCATTATTGCTCTTTTAGTACTCAAGAATACCTCTAACAATAGCCCTAAAAGGGTTAGAAGACTATCCCCAAATATCCCATTTTTGGAAACACAAACTGACATTTTCTACAGAGGCACACGAGTGAAGATGGCCTCACTCGAGTGAGATTGTACGGATA